>JAMWYP010000328.1:0-453480 GCA_025563575.1 Acacia pycnantha | reverse complement strand
GTTTGTAGCTGCATGATCTGAATGTATAGGCTACCGATGCTCATGTTGATCTTTGGGAAACCACAATCCAAGAGTCTTTGTATCGACAAGATATCCGAAGATTCTTTTGACATGTTCAGCATGAGACTCCTTGGGGCAGATTGGAATCTAGCACACATTCCAACACTGAATTGAATGTCTGGACGACTTGCAGTGAGGTAGAGTAATGATCCAATCATTCCTCTATATTTAGTAATGATGAAATCAGTGTCTTTTTCATCAGCATCCAGTGTTGCAGTTGAGCTCATTGGAGTGTCTGCTCCATTACAATCTTCTAAACCATATTTCTTCAATAGATATTTTAAATACTTAGTCTGGGAAATGAAGATTCCATCATGGCGTTGCTTGATTTGAAGACCAAGGAAGAAATTAAGTTCTCCCATCATAGACATCTCAAATTCTCCCTGCATTATCTTAGCAAATTCTTCACACATAGCGTTATTAGAAGCACCAAATATAATGTCATCAACATAAATTTGAACTATTAATATATCTCCGAGAGTTTATTCTTCTTAATAAAGAAAGTTGTATCTGCTTTACCTCTAACGAATCCTTGATCAAGAAGGAAATTGCTTAATCGCTCATACCAAGCTCTAGGAGCTTGCTTAAGACCATATAAGGCCTTTTTGAGATTATAAACATGATCGAATGATGTTCATTTAGAAAACCTGGAGGTTGTTCGACATAAACTTCCTCCTGAATAACTCCATTTAAAAAGGCGGATTTCACATCCATTTGGAAAAGTTTGAATCCTTTGACACAGGCAAAGGCTAAAAGAACTCTTATAGCTTCCAATCTAGCTACTGGAGCATAAGTTTCTTCATAATCAATTCCTTCTTCTTGATTATAGCCTTTTGCAACCAGCCTTGCCTTATTACGAATGATAATGGCGGATTCATCATGTTTGTTCTTGAATACTCACTTAGTGCCAATGACTGGATGGTCTTTAGGCCTAGGTACCAAGTCCCAAACTTGATTTCTTTCAAATTGGTGTAACTCCTCTTGCATTGCTATAACCCAATCATTGTCTGAAAGGGCTTCATCAATTTTAGAGTGTTCAATTTTAGAAATGAAAGCATAAAAAGAAACTTCATTTAAAGTGCTTCTTCTGGTTCTTACTCCTTGATTTGCATCACTTATCACTTGATCCGAGAGGATGACTCCTACCGTATCTCCATGATTTTGGTTGAGTTTGAACACTATTTTCACAAGCGTTTTCACAATGGTTTTGAAAGTTGATTTTGAGTCAAGTTGATTTGAAATAGGAAAATCATCATCATCCAAGGACTTGTTAGATTTGGTTTCACAGAATACAACATGCATAGATTCTTCAACAATGTGAGTGCGAGTATTATAAACTCTATATGCTTTACTTCTACTTGAATAACCCAAGAATATACCTTCATCAGCTTTGGGATCAAACTTACCCAAGCTGTCCTTACCATTATTGTGGATGAAGTACTTACATCTAAAGATGTGCAAGTGAGCTAAGTTGGGTTTTCTTCCTTTGTAGAGCTCATAGGGAGTTTTGTTCAATTTCTTCCGGAGATATGCCCTGTTTGATATGTAACATGCAGTGCTCATAGCATCAGCCCAAAACACTTGAGATGTTTTGAAAACGAAAGGAAATCACCAAGAGGGGGGTGAATTGGGGATTTTAAATCTTTTATTGTAACGTTGCAACAAAGCTGAAGCTAAACGTAAAGAGATAGGGAAGAAGAGCTTGACACGAAAGGTTTATCCTGGTTCGGTCTAAATTCTTGACCTACGTCCAGTCCCCAGATTCTCTCGGGTTTTTCTACTATCACTTTAACTCGGATACACACTCTGTACTCAAGGATTATCCTCTCTAGGATACACTCCCCTTACAAGTTGTATTCAAATCCCAATCTCCAAGTCCCCTTGACTTGAGATCTTTTACAATGAATGAATAATTTGAATATAATCTCTCTTACGAGAAGGTAATGATAAACACCGAGGCTCTTTGTATATCAAAATACAATACGAAAGAAAACTGAATGTATAAGAATTCTTGAGCTTGCTTTTCGTTTCGTTTGATCTTTCGGTAGTTCTTCTAAGTTTGTAATCAGCTCTTTATATAGTGGTGAGTTGCAATGTGACCGTTACTTCTCAACTTAGTATGTTCTTCAATTGAAATTCAGTTTGATGAGGATTATAGCCGTTGGGTCCTGATCTTGGTGATTCAATTCTGGACGCGTTGAAATCATTCTTCGATTCTTCGCGTTAATGATTCGTTTGATCCGATTTTAATACCTGAAACATTCTCAATATAGAGTAGTTAAATACGTTTGAATACACTAAATAAATGCCATCAATTCGTATAAACATGGTAAGTTTGCGGTTCAAAAGAATCGGGATGAAATCGCAACGATCAAATTCGCTTAGTCTTAAACTCGAGTTCTCTAAGTCGGGCTCGAGTTCGTCGGGCTTTTAGAGTATCTGGTTTATCTTCGAGATAGCAAACTCGGAGTTTGATGTAAACTCGGAGTTTGTGTTCTGTTTCACCATGTGAACTCGAGTTCACTAAGGTAGGCTCGAGTTCGAATATTCTCTAAGCTCTTTGTCGAATGAATACAGGTAATATTTCTCAAGTTAAGCGTGCTCGAGTCCATTAGTGTTTAGGCTCGAGTTTAACACTATTCATGCCTAAGAGTTTTGGTGCTCGATTAGAGTGGTGGAGCATGAGTATAAACTCGGAGTTTGTACACTTGCTTTTCTTTCTTCAGATGAAGGGCTCGAGTTCATTATTCTTAGGCTCGAGTTCAGCGATATTTATTCTATGACTTATTGAAGTGAGCGGAGGTTTGTGCTTAAACTCTGGAGTTTGCAAAGAAGGGAAAGCTTGGGAGCTCTGCGCAGGAAAACTCGAGCTTGTAATAACAGGCTCGAGTTTACCTATTTTGTAAACTCTTCTTCGTTTGTCAAACCATAGAGTAAACTCTACACAAAAGGCATTAGGCTTGAGTCCATATACTTGGGCTCGAGTGTTCATTAAACTATAGCCATAGAAACAAGTGAACTCTACTCAAAAGGATAAACTCGGAGTTTAAAGAGATTCAATTTAATCGAAAACTTCCCGCCATGGGAAAACTCGAGCTTGTCTATACAGGCTCGAGTTTACTTGTTTTCGTAAACTCTTTATTTATATCATGAGGGTTTAGGCTCGAGTCTATTTACTTAGGCTCGAGTTCGTTATGCTGAAAATATCCGAAGAGCTCTCTGTTTGCAGAAAACTCGAGTTTGCTTAGTCAGGCTCGAGTTTTGCGGTGACAGTGATATTGACTCTTTTGTCATTTTAAAAGCTTTAGTACATGTTTACAATTGTTATTAATCATCAAAACATATAGAGAACTAACATTCTCCCCTTTTTGATGATGACAACATTTGTAAACAATTAACTCCTTTAAAAACACTGTTTTGATCATTTGAAATCATTGAAGCATAAGTGTTCGGTGTAAATGCATCGAATCACATTTTAACATTTAAACTTTGATTCTATCGAGTTAGCGACTTAACATCATAACACATATTGTCATTGCATAAGCTAAAACATTCAATGGTTTACAAAATGACATATAGTGTTTCAAGCATAAATATAACTAAACAAAAAGACAGTTGCTCGAACAACTTGACTTCACTTGACTTCTCTTTCTTTACTTCAACTCTTCTCCCCCTTTGGCATCATCGAAAAGTGGAGGATGAGTTGAGATAGAGGTGGACTGAAGGGTCGGATCATGGGTAGATGGTTCGGGGCTATGGATGTTGGGATTGGTTCGAAAGAGGATGGAGGTGCCGAAGAGCTAGGTCCAGCGGAATTGATGGACTGATTTGGCTAAGATTTTGTCCATTTTGTCATGGAGGCTGGACATAGACACCAAGAGAGTGGAGATGCGACCGAGTGATCTTCAATTTTATCCCCGAGACCTTGCACTTTATCTTTGATAATCTCATGTTCAAGAATGAGATCTTCTTGTGCATCGAGAACTCCTCATATCCTTTCTTGACTGTGGTGAAACCAGATTCGATCTTGGAAGAAAGATCGAAACAACTTGGGCAATGTAAGTCTTTATTCTTTCATCCAAATCGGAGGAAAGGATTGTGGTGGAGGTGGTGCACTTTGAGCTTCTTGAACTCTAGATTGAGTTGCTCTGGTTCTAGTAGGTCTAGAGGGTGCTCTGGAATGATCACTTCCTTGATCAAAGCTTATCCTCATCAAATTGAGGATATCTTTGCCAAATTTGGTGGTTTTCGGGTTTCTCATTGGTGGTAAATACCAGACCCTTTCATGAAACATAATTACCGAGATGAGACTCGGCAAAGGGTATCTGGGATGTTTTTCTTCCATGGAAACGAAATTTGAACATCTCTTTAAAGATCCAATCTCCTATGTTATGAGGGACTTGATCTATGATAGAAGCAAAAATAGGGAAGTCCTTTTGGCAAAGTGAGTGAAATTTCCTCCCTTTTGTACTAAGTTTCTAGTGTAGATATACCAAGCAGCTCTTTGCTTAGGAGGCATCGAAACTGGAGGGAAATTCAGAATATCTACAGCATCAGGTATAGGCTCGTCGGGTCTGAGGAGTGAAAAAATTTGCCTATTAGTATAATTTGGAGAAGCCACAGGAGGAGGATTTTGGATTTGGAGGAGGGAATTGAGGTATGCAGCGGTGATGGTTATCTGTTTTCCTCTAATGGATGTGGTAATCCTTTCCTCAACCAAATTTCTATCCGCATCCAATAAATTATCACTTTGCATACAATAGTAAAAGGTTTTAACAAAGGATGGACTATATGAGGCTCTAATGGATATGAGAGGTTCAAATTGTCTAAGCCAGATGGGTAAGATCAAGGTTGCATTCCTCTTTTAGAGCATCTAGATTGACATACGTAAGGGCAAAAACTCTTAGCCTCATAGTGTTCTTGGAACCGTATGGCATCCTCACCATATAGAGTGACATCCTCACTAGAGAATCCTTTAGGGATGGAGGAATGATTGTAAATTTCAAATAATGCTGGGTTTTCTCTAGATACCTGAGGAAGAGAGTGTTGTTGGTGATGGGAGGATGATTGAGCGTGAGAGCTAGGTTGACTAGCCGTGGTCTTTCGAGATTTGTGTATCGGTTCTTTGTCCCTTCGAGGTGGTGTGTCGCCGGTTGAAGCTTTCTTTGAGGTATTCATCTTGACTGTGGTTATTGGAGTGGCTTGGGTAATAGGAATACCAGGAATTTGCTTGTCAATTCCATGCTTGAATCGTTTGGGAAACGATTTTCTTCGGGGAGGACGTTGAGAGATTTGTGGATGATCGGCTTGGGGTTCTTGAGGATCAGAGGATTTGGAATCTTGGGTTGCAGATCGCTTGGACGCCATGTTCTCTCGGTTTTCGTTGGAGGAGATTGAGAGAGTTTTAGGTTTAGGCTCGAGGGAGAGATAGAGTGAAGACGAAAAGACGGGGTTTTAAAGAAATTTTATCGACGCAAACTCGAGTTCTTAAGTGTAGGCTCGAGTTTGTGTAATGTTACTTACCTGGAATTCAAGAGTGTATGTGTGAACCCTTGAAATTTCTTGTGAGGCTCGAGTCAATCATATCGTTGGTTCGAGTTTGTCTGGGTTCTCGAGGTGGATTGTTCTCTGTCTCCCTCGAACTCGAGTCCGTTTACTAGTAGGCTCGAGTCTGTCAAGATTTCGAGATGAGTTGCTCTGTCTCCCGCGAACTCGAGTCCATTCACTAATAGGCTCGAGTCCGTCAAAGATCTACGAGATGAGTTGCTCTCTCTCTCGCGAACTCGAGTCCATTCACTAATAGGCTCGAGTCTGTCAAAATCTCTCGAGATGAGTTGCTCTCTCTCTCGCGAACTCGAGTCCATTCACTAATAGGCTCGAGTTTGGTGACTGATAGTTGTATTTCGCATTGGTTCTTTTCGAGCTCGAGTCTGTCTTTGGTAGGCTCGAGTTTGTGACAACTTTTCTTGCACTCGATTGTTTGGGATTTTGATTTTAACATACAACCTGCACAAAACATATCTACATACTCCGATGCTTAAGTTAGTGGATAATCATCAAAACAAAACATAACTAACATTTGAATTACTTACAACTCATTGGGATTTACCATTCCCAATTCTCTTCTTATGAATACAAATTGTTCTTTTGCTAGTGGCTTGGTGAAGATATCAGCGAGTTGCAAGTGAGTTGGGATGAACATGACTTTGACATCCTTCTTTTGAACATGGTCTCTTATGAAGTGATGTCGACATCAATATGTTTGGTTCTAGTATGTTGAACAGGATTCTTTGCCAAACTTATTGTGCTTGTGTTGTCACAAAGAATTGGGATTTCTTTGAGATGGACTCCCAAATCACACAATTGTTGTTTGAGCCAAAGAACTTGAGCACAACAACTTGAGGCAGCAACATACTCGGCTTCGGTGGATGACACAACCACTGTTGTGCCTTTTTTTGAACCAAGACACTAATGATCCTCCAAAGAACTCACATTGACCACTTGTGCTTTTACGTCGGTCTTGTATCTGCATGATCTGAATCAGTATAGGCTACTAAGTGTTCATGTTGATCTTTGGGAAACCATAACCCAAGAGTCTTTGTATCCGCAAGATATCTGAAAATTCTTTTAACATGTTCAAGCATGTGACTCCATGGGGCAGATTGGAATCTAGCACACATTCCAACACCGAATTGAATGTCGGGACGACTTGCCGTAAGATAGAGTAATGATCCAATCATTCCTCTATACTTAGTGATGTTGAAGTTAGTCCCCTTTTCATCAGCATCCGAGTTGCGGTTGAACTCATTGGAGTATCTGCTCCATTACAATCAGCTAGACCATATTTTTTAATAGATCTTTCGATACTTGGTCAGGGAAATGAAGATTCCATCATGGCGTTGCTTGATTTGAAGTCCAAGGAAGTAATTAAGTTCTCCCATCATGGACATTTCAAATTCTCCCTGCATTGTCTTGGCAAATGCTTCACACATAGTATCATTAGTAGCACCAAAAATAATATCATCAACATAAATTTGAGCTATTAATACATCACCAAGTTTATTTTTCTTTATAAAGAGAGTTGTATCTGCTTTTCCTCTAACAAATCCTTGATCAAGAAGGAAAGTACTTAACCTCTCATACCAAGCTCTAGGAGCTTGCTTAAGACCATATAAGGCTTTCTTGAGGTGATAAACATGATCTGGATGATGTTCATTTTGAAAACCCGGAGGTTGTTCTACATAAACTTCCTCTGTATAAAACCATTTAAAAAAGCGGATTTTACATCCATTTGAAAAAGTTTGAATCCTTTAACACAAGCAAAGGCTAGAAGAACTCTTATAGCTTCCAATCTTGCTACTGGAGCATAAGTTTCTTCATAATCAATTCCTTCTTCTTGATTATAGCCTTTTGCAACTAGCCTTGCTTTATTTCGAATGATTATGGCGGATTCATCACATTTATTTTTGAATACCCATTTAGTACCAATGACCGGATGGTCTTTAGGTCTGGGCACCAAGTCCCAAACTTGGTTTCTTTCAAATTGATGTAATTCCTCTTGCATTGCTATAACCCAATCATTGTGCGAAAGGGCTTCATCAATCTTAGAGGGTTCAATTTTCGAAATGAAAGCTGAAAAAGTAACTCCATTTAAAGTGCTTTTTCTGGTTCTTACTCCTTGATTTGCATCACCTATCACTTGATCCAGAGGATGACTCCTACTGTATCTCCATGATTTTGGTTGAGTTTGAACACTGTTTTCATAAGCATTTTCACAATGTTTTTCGGTTTAGAATCATCTTGCAAATCTTTTTCCGTATTTGTTGAAATAGAAGTTTGGTTTGTTACAGAGAATCATCATCATCATCCAAGGACTTGTTAGATTTAGTTTCACAGAAAACAATATGCATAGATTCTTCAACAAAGTGTGATTACGAGTATTATAAACTCTATATGCTTTACTTCTACTTGAATAACCCAAGAATATACCTTCATCGCCTTTGGAATCAAATTTCCCAAGCTGTCCTTACCATTATTGTGGATGAAGCATTTACATCCAAAGATATGTAAGTGAGCTAAGTTGGGTTTTCTTCCTTTGTAGAGTTCATAGGGAGTTTTGTCCAATTTCTTTCGGAGATATGCCTGTTTGATATATAACAAGCGGTGCTCATAGCATCGACCCAAAACACTTGAGATGTTTGGTTCTCATTTAGCATTGATCTTGCCATTTCAAGTAAGCACTCTATTCTTTCTTTCAACAACTCCATTTTTTGTGGGGTTCTTGAGCCGAGAAGTTATGATTGATTCCCATACTATCACAGAATTCTCCAAAGGCATGGTTCTCAAATTCTCCACCATGATCTGTACGAATACCCGCAATAGATAATCCTTTCTCGTTTTGGACCTTCTTGGCAAACACAATAAATTGATCAAATGTTTTATCTTTTGATGATAAAAGAATGACCCATGTAAATCTTGAGAAATCATCTACTATAACTAATGTATAAAGATTGCCGCCAAGGCTCTTTACTCTAGCTGGTCCAACTAAATCCATATGGAGTAATTGAAGAGGTCTATTAGTTGATATTTCGTTTTCGACTTGAAAGAAGATTTGGTTTGTTTACCTTTTGACATGCATCACAAATCATATCATTTTTAAAAGAAAGTTTTGGTAAACCAATAACTAATTCCTTTTTCTGTAGTTTATCAAGTTGAATCATATTGACATGTCCTAAACGTTTATGCCATAACCAACTTTCATCTAAGTTACCAACAAAACATTTTGAGAATCGAATTGTTTTTAGGCAGATTAAGAGTATAACAATTACCTTCTCTTGGAGCTCGAATAATGCTTTGGATTTAATACTTTCTAAAGAGAGAGCATCCTTACTTACAATCAAACATTCTTCCGAATCAAAGATGACTAGGTTTCCTTTGTCCGTGCTTTGACTCACACCGAGGAGGTTGTGACATAATCAATCCACAAGATAAACATCTTTGATTTGAGGTCCATTGCTATTTCCAATTTTGCCAATGCCAAGAATTCTTCCGGACTCATTTCCACCAAATGTTACCTTGCCACCATCCTTATGTTTGATTGAAGCAAATTTGGATTGGTCTCCGGTCATATGTCTTGAGCATCCACTTGTCAATGTACCACTTATTGGGATTTGATGCTCTAAGACAAATCTGCATAAGAAGATATATCATCTTTTAGGTACCCAATATTCTTTGGGTCCTTTTGGGTTAGTTTGTGTCTTAGGAATCATATAGGATCCCTTAGGCACCCATTGATAGTTTCCTACGGGTTTGATTGATCTATCTTTCTTATGAAAGCATGAAGAAGTAGTATGACCTTTTCTATTACAATAATTGCAATGTGCAAAAGGATTTGAGGTATGGACAGATTTTTGAAAATAATTCATGTAAGATCTTTGTCCATGTTTCTTTTTGCCTTTCTTTTTGTCATAATCGGGTTTGTAACCAATTCCCGATTTGTCATTTGTAAATCTTTGCTGTTTCAAAATTACCTCAAGCATTTCACTTCCTCTAGTGAATTTTTCAAGAGTCTTTGTAAGGTATTCATTTTTCTTTTTCGAATAGAACATTCATCACATATGAGATTTTCTGGAGCTGAAAGATTTTCTACTTGTTGTTCAAGTGTTGTATTCTTCCTTTTTAAACCAAAGTATTTTTCAGCAAGTTCATCAAATTCATTTTGAACAAGTTTATATTCAGTAAACAATTCATTATAAGTTGGTTTTGTATCATGATTAGAACAAGTAGAGTTTTCCTTTTCACAAGTAGAAATAGGTGTAGAAATCGTTTGAACTTGTTCTTCTAATAGTTTGATTTTTCTTTTTGAAAGTAAGAGCTCTTTTGCGGTTTTCTTAAATTCGGTATAAAGAGAATCATATGTTGAAGATAATTCATCATAAGGTAAATCGGGATTACTTACCTCTTCGTTGTCCGATTCCTCTTGAGCCACAAGGCGTAGATTGGCACTTTGTTCCTCTTACGCTTCATCTTCATCGATGAGCCGTTGCCCCATATAGCCGATACATAAGCTCTTTTCTTGAACTTATTGAATTTCTTTTCTTTGTTTTTCAGTGCGGACATTCGATTTGATGTGGCCTGGTTTCTCACATTCATAGCATATAATTGGTTTCTTAGTTTCGTGCTAGAATTTCCTTTGTGAAACCTTACGTGAGATTGGTCCTTTTTGTAGAATTTTTGAATCTTCGGACCATCATTCCTAGCTCACCATCTTCATCTTCATCTTCTTCATCATCATCTGAATTTGATCTTCCCTCATATTCGGAAAGGCCGCCAAATAGTCTTGCCACGGAGGCCATTGATTCGCCTCGAGATTCTTCAATTGCTGTGACCTTGGCTTCCCATTCCTTGGTGAGAATATTTAGTATTTTCCTCACTTGGGCAGGTTGTTCATATTCTTTTCCCAAGGCAATGAGTTGATTGATCGGGTGAGTGAATCGAGTTGAAATTCACCAATAGATTCTCGGTCTTCATCCGCAATAGATCGTATTCGAGTCATGAGAGTATTGATACGATTTTCTTTGATCGCAACTGTTCCTTCATGAGCTATTTCAAGAGCATCCCACATTTGCTTAGCGATGGCAAAGTGCAGATTCTCAAGTACTCTTTTTGGCCAAGAGCACTTTGGAGCATATGAATTGCCTTCATGTTGAGAGTGACTTGTTTTTTATCATTGTCATCGTACTCTTCTTCTTTCTTGGGAGTTCGATGTCGGCTACAACCGAGGAAGGAACATAGTTTCCTTTTTCAAAGACCCTCCACAAACCAAACTCGAGAGGCCATTACATAGACCCCGAACTTAGCCTTCCGAATGAGTAGTGTTCTCCATTGAAACCTGGAGGACGGTTGATTGAGGCTCCATCGGTAGAATTCCTTCCATTGGATCTTTGTGTCTAGGATGTTAGTCCTTCAAATTGACAACTAGGCTCGATACCAAATGAAAACGAAAGGAAATCACCAAGAGGGGGTGAATTGGGGATTTTAAAACTTTTATAATAACGTTGCAACAAAGTGAAGCTAAACGTAAAGAGATAGGGAAGAAGAGCTTGACACGAAAGGTTTATCCTGGTTCGGTCTAAATTCTTGACCTACGTCCAGTCCCAGATTCTCTGGCCCCCTTACAAGTTGTATTCTGAAAGCCCAATCTCCAAGTCCCCTTGACTTGAGATCTTTTACAATGAATGAATAATTTGAATATAATCTCTCTTACAGAGAAGGTAATGATAAACACTGAGGCTCTTTGTATATCAAAATACAATACAGAAAGAAAACTGAATGTATAAGAATTCTTGAGCTTGCTTTTCGTTTCTGTTTGATCTTTCGGTAGTTCTTCTAAGTTTGTAATCAGCTCTTTATATAGTGGTGAGTTGCAATGTGACCGTTACTTCTCAACTTAGTATGTTCTTCAATTGAAATTCAGTTTGATGAGGATTATAGCCGTTGGGTCCTGATCTTCAGCGATTCAATTCCCGGACGCGTTGAAATCATTCTTCGATTCTTCGCGTTAATGATTCGTTTGATCCGATTTTAATACCGAAACATTCTCAATATAGAGTAGTTAAATACGTTTGAATACACTAAATAAATGCCATCAATTCGTATAAACATGGTAAGTTTGCGGTTCAAAAGAATCGGATGAAATCGCAACGATCAAATTCGCTCCGTCTTAAACTCGAGTTCTCTAAGTCAGGCTCGAGTTCGTCAGGCTTTTTAGAGTATCTGGTTTATCTTCTGAGATAGCAAACTCTGGAGTTTGATGTAAACTCTGAGTTTGTGTTCTGTTTCACCATGTGAACTCGAGTTCACTAAGGTAGGCTCGAGTTCGAATATTCTCTAAGCTCTTTGTCGAATGAATACCTGGAGTAATATTTCTCAAGTTAAGCAGGCTCGAGTCCATTAGTGTTTAGGCTCGAGTTTAACACTATTCATGCCTAAGAGTTTTGGTGCTCGATTAGAGTGGACTGGAGCATGAGTATAAACTCTGGAGTTTGTACACTTGCTTTTCTTTCTTCGGATGAAGGGCTCGAGTTCATTATTCTTAGGCTCGAGTTCAGCGATATTTATTCTATGACTTATTGAAGTGAACTGGAGGTTTGTGCTTAAACTCGGAGTTTGCAAAGAAGGGAAAGCTTGGGAGCTCTTCACAAGGGAAAACTCGAGCTTGTAATAACAGGCTCGAGTTTACCTATTTTGTAAACTCTTCTTCGTTTGTCAAACCATAGAGTAAACTCTACACAAAGGCATTAGGCTTGAGTCCATATACTTGGGCTCGAGTGTTCATTAAACTATAGCCATAGAAACAAGTGAACTCTACTCAAAAAGGATAAACTCTGGAGTTTAAAGAGATTCAATTTAATCGAAAACTTCCCGCCATGGGAAAACTCGAGCTTGTCTATACGGTGCTCGAGTTTACTTGTTTTCGTAAACTCTTTATTTATATCATGAGGGTTTAGGCTCGAGTCTATTTACTTAGGCTCGAGTTCGTTATGCCGAAAATATCCGAAGAGCTCTGTTTGCAGAAAACTCGAGTTTGCTTAGTCAGGCTCGAGTTTTGCGGTGACAGAGTGATATTGACTCTTTTATCATTCTAAAAGCTTTAGTACATGTTTACAATTGTTATTAATCATCAAAACATATAGAGAACTAACATGTTTGATTTTCATTTAGCATTGACCTTGCCATTTCAGTGAGCACTCTATTCTTCCTTTCAACAACTCCATTTTGCTATGGGGTTCTTGGAGCTGAGAAGTTATGATTGATTCCCATACTATCACAGAATTCTCCAAAGGCATGATTCTCAAATTCTCCACCATGATCTGTACGAATACCTGCAATAGAGAATCCTTTCTCGTTTTGGACCTTCTTGGCAAACACAACAAATTGATCAAATGTTTTATCTTTTGAAGACAAAAGAATGATCCAAGTAAACCTTGAAAAATCATCCACTATAACCAAGGTATAAAGATTGCCACCAAGGCTTTTTACTCTAGCTGGTCCAACTAAATCCATATGGAGTAATTGAAGAGGTCTATTAGTTGATATTTCAGTCTTGATTTGAAAGAAGATTTGGTTTGTTTACCTTTTTGACAAGCATCACAGATCATGAAATTTTTAAAAGAAAGTTTTGGTAAACCAATAACCAATTCCTTTTTCTGTAGCTTATCAAGTTGAATCATATTAACATGTCCTAAACGTTTATGCCATAGCCAACTTTCATCCAAGTTACCAACAAAACATTTTTCGAAATCGGAATTGTTTTCGTATTGATTAAGAGTATAGCAATTACCTTCTCTTGGAGCTCTGAACAATGCTTTGGATTTAATGCCATCTAAGGAGAGAACATCTTTACTTGCAATCAAACATTCTTCTGAGTCAAAGATGACTAAATTTCCTTTGTCTCGTGCTTTCACTCACACTAAGGAGATTGTGACATAATCCATCCACAAGGTAAACATCTTTGATTTGTGGTCCATTGTTGTTTCCAATTTTACCAATACCAAGAATTCTTCCTGATCGATTTCCACCAAATGTTACCTTGCCACCTTCCTTATGTTTGATTGAAGCAAACTTGGATTGGTCTCCAGTAATGTGTCTTGAGCATCCACTGTCAATGTACCATTTATTGGGATTTGATGCTCTAAGACAAACCTGCATAAAAAGGGACATCATCTTTTAGGTACCCATTTTTCTTGGGTCCTTTTGGGTTAGTCTCGTGTCTTAGGAATCATATAGGATCCCTTAGGCACCCATTGATAGTTTCCTACGGTTTAATCGTTCTATCCTTTTTATGAAAACATGAAGAGGTGGCATGACCTTTTCATTGCAATAGTTGCAATGTGCAAAAGGATTTGAAGTATGGACAGATTTTCAAAAGTAATTCATGTATGATCTTTGTCCATGTTTCTTTTGCCTTTCTTTTATCACAATCAGGTTTGTAACCAATTCTGATTTGTCATTTGTGAATCTTTGTCTTTGTTTCAAAATGATTTCAAGCATTTCACTCCCTCTAATGAATTTTTCAAGAGTCTTTGTAAGATATTCATTTTCTTTTCAGAATAAGACATTCATCACATATGATATTTTTAGGAAAAGAAGAATTTTCTGCTTGCTGTTCAAGTGTTGTATTCTTATTTTTCAAAGCAACATATTTTTCAGCAAGTTCATCAAACTCATTTTGAACAAGATTATACTCAGCAAACAATTCATTATAAGTTGGTTTTGCACCATGATTAGGACAAGCAGAGTTTTCCTTATTTGTTTCACTGTAGGAATATTTTGAGCTTTTTCTTCTAATGACTTAATTTTTCTTTTTGAAAATAGAAGTTCTTTTGCGTTTTCTTAAATTCGGTGAAGAGAGAATTTTATGCAAGATAGTTCATCATAAGGCAAATTAGAGTTACTTACCTCTTCGTTATCTGATTCCTCTTGGGCCACAAGACAGATTTGCACTTTCTTCTTCTTCTCGCCTCATCTTCATCGGATGAGTTGTTGCCCCATATAGCCGACACGTAAGCTCTTTTCTTGAACTTATTGAATTTCTTTTCTTTGTTCTTCACCGAGGGCATTCGATTTGATGTGGCCGGGTTTTCACACTCATAGCATATGATAGGTTTCTTAGTTTCGGTCTTTGGAACTACCTTTGTGAAACTTTCTGTGTGATTGGTCCTTTTTGTAAAACTTCTTGAATCTTCGGACCATCATGCCTAGCTCACCATCTTCATCTTCTTCTTCGTCATCTGATTTTACCTCTTTGGCAGTCTTGAGAGCCATTCCCTTGTTCTTGATATTGATCTCATCAAGTCCTTTCTTGAATTTGATCTTCCCTTCATATTCAGAGAGGCTGCCAAACAATGCGTAGTAAATCATATTCAGTCATGAGAGTATTAATGTGATTTTCTTTGATTGCAGCTGTTCCTTCATGAGCTATCTCAATAGCATCCCACATTTTCTTAGCGGATGGCAAAGTGCAGATTCTGAAATATTCCTTTTAGCCAAGAGCACTTTGCAGCATGTGGATTGCTTTCATGTTGAGAGTGACTAATTTTTTATCATTGTCATCATACTCTTCTTCTCGCTTGGGAGTTCTACATCAGCTTGTACTGAGGATGGAATATAGTTACCTTTCTCAAAGACCTTCCAAAGACCATACTCAGAGGCCATTACATAGAC
The DNA here is from genome assembly GCA_025563575.1 of Acacia pycnantha. Classification (NCBI taxonomy): domain Eukaryota; kingdom Viridiplantae; phylum Streptophyta; class Magnoliopsida; order Fabales; family Fabaceae; genus Acacia; species Acacia pycnantha. The sequence goes on along the minus strand of JAMWYP010000328.1, from coordinate 438,195 downwards.
CCTGAACTTAGCCTTCCAGAAAGAGTAGTATTCTCCATTGAAACCTGGTGGTCTGTTGATTGAGGCTCCATCGGGTAGAATTCCTTCCATTTGATCTTTTGTCTAGGATGTTAATCCTTCAATTAGACAACTAGGCTCTGATACCAAATGAAAGTGAAGGAAATCACCAAGAGGGGGTGAATTGGGGATTTTAAAATTCTTTTCAAATCACCCTTATACTAGATGCAACTGGATATAAAGTAGAGATAGGGAAGAAGAGCTTGACACAGAATTTATACTGGTTCGGTCTTAACTCTTGACCTACGTCCAGTCCCCAGGCTCCCTGGGATTTTCTACTATCACTCAATTCAGATACACACTCTGTACTCAAGGATTATCCTCTCTCTAGGATACACTCCCCCTTACAAGTTGTAATCTGAAATCCCAATCTCCAAGTCCCCTTGACTTGAGATTCTTACAATGAATGAAATACAAGTATGTAAACTCTCTCACAGAGTAAATATTGATAAACACTGTAGTTCTAAGTATCAAAAGATACTGCACAGAAAGAGAACGTAAATAATAGAGAAGTATTGAGCTTTGTTTTCGTTTCTGCTTGTTGTGTCTCTTTGTATGTTTGTATGCAACTCTATATATAGCAGTGAGTCTTCTCATGACCGTTGCTTCTTTATTCAGAATTCTCTCCATTCGAATTTATTGTTGTTTGTGGACTCTAGCCGTTGGGTTCATAGTCTTTCCTGATTTTCGGATGATTGATTTGCAATGAAGGTCTTTTAATGTTCATCAATTGATTTGAATAACGAATCATTCTGGGTAATCGTTGTGGCAATCATTTCCAAGTGAGGAATTCATCTTTATGACAGAATCTCTGATTGTCGCGTGAGATCAATGCTGTCAATCAATTGTGGATCCAACACGAGCTCAAGTTTGCAAGTCTAGGCTCGAGTTCGCAAGCCATCTGGGATGTCAGGTTCAGCTTCTGTGAAGTGCGAACTGGAGGTTCAAAGGCAAACTCAGGAATTTGTAATTTTTTCTTCAGAGGTGAGCTCGAGTTCATGGTAGCAGGCTCGAGTTCGAGCACAGTAGGTCATTTGTCGCGAGGGCCATCTGAAATCAAAACTTTACATAATGGCAAGCTCGAGTCCGTTAGTGAGCAGGCTCGAGTTTGACATTGTTCATGTCAGACGAAATTGAGGTTTAAAATATGAACTCTAGAGTTGGTAAGGTAACTTTACTCATTTCAAGGATTAGGCTCGAGTTCAAAAGACTGGGCTCGAGTTTACTGTAAATAGATGAACTTTGAAATTAATTGGCCAGGCAAACCTGAGGTGTAAAACGTCAGGCTCGAGTTTTTAGAAGATGGAAGTTTTGAATGCTCTCTGCCTAGGGAAAACTCGAGCTTGCAGACGCAGGCTGGAGTTTACATATTTTGTAAACTCTTTTATGTCTTTCAAACTATAGAGTAAACTCTACACAACAACCATAGGCTCGAGTTTATTTATTTAAGCTTGAGTTTGTAAGATTTGTAAGTTTAGCAAACTCTACTCAAAATACAAACCGTGGAGTTTGAAGAAATGATTTTCAAATGAAAAGTTTTCCCTCCAAAGGCAAACTCGAGCGTGCTTATGCAGGCTCGAGTTTACTCATTCGTAAACTCTTTCAAAACCTTTTCTGGAGCTTTTAGGCTCGAGTTCAAAATGCAAAGATAAGCCGCCTTGCTCTCTGTTAGTGGCAAACTCGAGTTCACTTATCTAGGCTCGAGTTTGACGCTGACAGAATGTTTTTGTCTTTAAATCATATCATTTAGCTTGTCAAAAACATTCGCACTTGTTTACAATTGTCAGTTATCATCAAAAGACATTGAGAACTAACACCTGTACCCACTTCTATTGCATCTACAGTGAGACTATCCCCTTCTGGTGACACTGCAGACCTTTTTGATGAACACTCCTCTGACTCTTCCATTAACCCTAATGCAACTCCTCCTAGACCTTCATCTCCCTTACCTGTCTCCACTCCTCAAAATCCTCTCTCTCTCACTCTCACTGTTTACTCACCTTTACCTATTCTTCAATCATTGTGCGCTTCCTTATCCTCTGATTCCCCCATTTTGCCTGATGAGAAAGGGGGAGAAGAAAAGAAGAATTGAAGAAATGAAAAGATGAGAAGGGTTGAAGAATTGAAGAGGTTGCAGATATTTTGATAGTCATAAAGTAAAGATTGTTGTTTTTGTTTTGGTTGTGTATCTTGTTATGATTGTCTTTGAACTTGTGTTTGAATTACTGTTCTTCTGCATATTTTGAATCTAGTACTTAACAAAAAGGCAATGAAATTCTTGTGTTTGTCTTTCTCTCACTGAACTGATATGAAGTATGTCTGATATGCAAACTCATTTCATTTTTCAAAAATTACAAGTGTTGTCATCATCAAAAAGGGGGAGAATGTTAGTTCTCTATGTGTTTTGATGATGTCTAAACAATTGTAATATTGACTATATTTTAGATAACTTAAGACACATGCTTTTCTGAAAGTAAAATTATTTTTCAAAGTAACATAACTCGAGTTGTCACTTAACAACTCGAGTCATGTATTGTACTTCAGTTATCAGAAGCAGTTGACCCGATATCAGTTAAATTTTTATCTGATATGACTCGAGTTACTATAATATGACTCGAGTCACTTTAGTGCATTTCGTCTCTGTCCAAGTCTTTCAGAATAGAGTAACTCGAGTTACTAGAACATAACTCGAGTCACAACATAGCATTTCGTCTCTGTTTGAATTTTAATATGCTATGACTCGAGGCATGACTCGAGTCAGGCTGGCACAAATTGATTCTGTTTGAAATTTTCCATACACAACTCGAGGAATAACTCGAGTCAGGTAAGTATATATCGAATCTGGCTAGACATAACTAGAGGTATGACTCGAGTTGTCCAATGATAAAATGAACATTTTGAAATGTAACTCGAGGCATGACTCGAGTTGTGTTTATCAGTTTTTGGATCTTCGTCTTTGTAAACTGTAAATTACTGATTTTGCAATGAGTACTCTATAATATTTTTAATTAATGACTCTAACTAAGTTTAATCAGTGTGCTACCATGTTTCAGACAAGATTAACAAGTTTTAAAACTACAGGTTATCATAAAGCATACTTTTGTCAGAAGCATTTAATGCTACACAGAGCTTAAGCATGAAAATGGAAAGAAGACTTCTGGGCAATTATAAAGCTCTCCAACCATTTCCAGTCAACATTCCATTTGAATTCCAACGGACAAATCGAACAAAGGAATGTCAACGAAGAATGAAGAATATATGCTGACGATTGAAGAAATTGGAAGAAGAACAGAGAAACGTTTATAACTCAACGGTTATATTGCAACGGATCATTTCAATCCCTTCAACGGTCATTAATCAACTTCAATTATAAATAGACCGAGCATTGAATTCGCCAACCACCGAACTACTGAGCATTCAATTAGCAATTAAGATTTTCTACTGTTCATACTTACAGACCATTATTATGGTCATTAAATCTTCAGTGTTTATCTATATCTACTCTTTTGAGAGAGTTTATCTTCGATTACCTATCTTTGTAAGAATCTCAAAGTATTGGGACTTTGAGGTTGAGTTACTTGATTACAACTTGTAAGGGGGAGTGAGTTTCTAGTGAGAGAATTGCTCCAAGAGTTACAGAGTGTGTAATCATTTGAGTTAGTGAAATCCCAGAGAGTCTGGGGACTGGATGTAGGTCAAGGATTTAGACCGAACCAGTATAAATCTCTTGTGTTATCCTTTCTACCCTTCACTCTGTTCGTCTCTGTTATCGCTCACATCTATAGAGCATATTTTGACAAAAAATTTATATCCCCAATTCACCCCCCTCTTGGTGATATTCTGTCTTTCAAATATTTTTCAAAAGTTCAGTGTTTTGCAAATTGCTTTTGATCAAAACAACTTTCATTGATTTCAAATGATCAAACATTGCTTTTGAAAGGAGTTAATTGTTTACAAGTGTTGTCATCATCAAAAAGGGGGAGAATGTTAGTTCTCAATGTGTTTTGATGATAACTGACAATTGTAAACAAGTATGAATGTTTTTGATAAGTTAAATGAATTGATTTCAAGCCAAAAACATTCTGTCAGCGCCAAACTCGAGCCTAGATGTGTGAACTCGAGTTTGCTACTAACAGAAAGCAAGACAAGCTATTTTACATTTTAAACTCGAGCCTATATATTTAAACTCCAGCCTAAAACCTCCAGAGTATGTGTTCAAAGAGTTTACAAATGTGTAAACTCGAGTTTGAGGTTGCAAACTCGAGTTTGCCTCTGGCAAGAAGCCTTTTTCAAAATGAAACTATTTCTTAAACTCTACAGTATTTATTTTTTAGTAGAGTTTACTATTTGTTGAAAAACTGCAAGAGTTTACAAATCATGTAAACTCGAGTTTGATTTTGAAAACTCGAGTTTTGACAAGGCAGAGAGTTCTCCAAGTTTCCACACTTTGTTGGAAACTCGAGTTTACTTTGGAAACTCGAGTTTTCACCTTCTGAGAACAATGCTTGATTCTGAACTTGTGAAAACTCCATTGTTCATTTTAACAAAGCTTTTAAATGTTTTCTCATAAATGAGGAAACTCGAGTTTGGATTTAGAAACTTGAGTTTCGACTTTACAGAGAAGTTTCCATAGTTTTCAAAGAATATGAAAACTCGAGTTAAAGTATGGAAACTCGAGTTTTAGTCAGGCAGAGAGCAATGCTATTTTTCGAACATTTGAAAACTCTAGTTTTGTTTTGGAAACTCCAATTTTGAGTTTTTGGACTAAAACATAATTTCTCATCAAAAGTCCAAAACTCGAGTTAGTCACTTAATGACTCGAGTTTTGCACTGTTCACAAAACATGTCCAATTGCAAAATCGCGATGTTTCTCTCTGAAAAGAGAAAACTCGAGTTTGGATTGAAAACTTGAGTTTCAGTCTTTTACTGAAAGTTCACTGAAACATGAAAACTCGAGTTTCGAAGAACTAACTCGAGTTTCCATCGCAGAATTTGAATTTCGAATTGAACGAATTTGTGAAATGTTTGTATTTGATCTCAATACTCTATATCATCACTCATAACTATTCCTAACTATGTTTAATCAGTTTGTTAGTGAGTTTCAGATGATTTAGACAGGATTAAATGGAGATTGAGCAAAAAGCATAAAGTATGTCAGCACATTAAATGAAAAGTGCAGAAAGCTTGCATACTTCTTTTTTTTGGTCAAAAGCTTGCATACTTCTGGATAAACATTCTCCACACGTTTTTTAGGAGTTAATGTTTCCTTCCTCATCCAGTAAGCTGCTCTTCCAACGGACTAAAAGTCAGAAGATCAAGTCTGAACCTCTGCAAAGCTGGATTAACCAAAGGGAAGAGAGAGAAGAAGACCAAAACCTCAACTAATCAACCTGCAATGTCTCCAACGGTTATATGAGGATTTACAACAGTCATTTAATGACCTCTAGCTATATATAGAGCTGCAATCAAGTCTTCAATAAGAGAGACAACACACAGAAACGAAATACACTTCAGTAGTTCATTATTCTTTAGTTTTATGTCTGTACAGTATCTTTGATACTTAGAGCTTCAGTGTTTATCATATATCTACTCAGTGAGGAGTCTAAACACTATTTGATTATCTGTAAATCTTAAGGTTGTGGAACCTTAAGTAAGGGTATACAATTACAACTTGTAAGGGGGAGTGAATCCTAGGGAAAGGATCATCTCGAGTACAGAGTGTGTAATTGTGTTTGTATCTTCGATTAAACCTTGTAAAGAGGAGTAAGTCCTAGTGAGAGGATTACTCGAGAGTTACAGAGTGTGTAGTCAAGATAGTGTAAAATCCTAGAGTGTTTCTAGGTGAGTTAGTGAAATCCCGGAGTGTTTCTGGGGACTGGACGTAGGTCAAGAGTTGGACCGAACCAGTATAAATTCTCTGTGAGAATCTTCTCTTCTCTATCTCTACTTTGCCTTAACTTGCATCTGTTGTGTGGGTGACTGCATTCTTGAGCATCCAGCAAAAGGTTCTTGAGCAATCAGTTAAAGAATTTTATAATCACCTATTCACCCCCCCTCTAGGTGATATTCCACCTTCAAAGTTTGCAAATATTTTTCATTTTGCAGATGAAGCTTGCAGATAGTGTCTTGTTATCTATGTGCTATCTTTCTGTCTTGATGAATTAGTACCTATGAACTTGCTATGTACTTACTTTTGGCTGTTATTATCTGTACTATTCTGATTAGTCTTGTATGGGTTTCTTTGCTCTTAACAATATTGAAATGACAATCGTGTGTTTGTGTACTTAGCTTCATTGCATAATGACATGTTCTGAGTTTGTGCAAATTCATTTTTCACTTAAAAAATTACAAGTGTTGTCATCATCAAAAAGTGGGAGAATGTTAGTTCTCTATGTGTTTTGATGATGTCTAACAATTGTAATAATGACTCTGTTTTAAAATAGCTCAAGACATATGCTTTTCCAGAAAGAAAATTATTTTTCAAGTAACATAACTCGAGTTGTCACTTAACAACTCGAGTCATGTATTGTACTTCAGGATTTTGAAATGGTTGCCCCGATATCAGTAGAAATTGTTATCTGATATGACTCGAGTTACTGGAACATAACTCGAGTCACTATATTGCATTTCTCCTCTATCTGAAATTTTCAGTAGAGTAACTCGAGGCATGACTCGAGTTATCCTGTCACAATTTGCTTATGTCTCAAGTTCTGATGCAATGACTCGAGGCACAACTCGAGTCACATAACTAAAATTTGATTCTGCCAGAATTATTCAGAGGTTGACTCGAGGCACAACTCGAGTTAGGCTTTTTCATTTCGATTCTGTTTAACTCATTTTGAACATGACTCGAGGAACAACTCGAGTCAAGTCAATTATATTGAAAAGCTGATTATTTCTTTTCCAGACATAACTCGAGGCATAACTTGTAACATCCCAAATTTTGGGATTTAAAGTTTGAATAATATATGGAAGTTAATTTTGAAATTTGGGCTTAAAATAATCATGAGAATAATTATTGGGGATTAAGGCCCATTTTTCTTTTATTTATTTCAGGAAAAGAATAAATTTAAGGAAAATTAGTAAGGGATAATTTAGGCCTAAAAATTATGGAATCGATATTTTATGGCCTAAAGAATTTAATTGAGAAAGAAAATCCTTAAGTGGAACTAAGGATTAAATTTTAATAATTCTCTAATAATTGCAATTATATCATTAATGAGCTTAATTGCAAATAAAAGCCTTGTGGAGAATTAAATGGGATAATTTTACAATCTCATGCAAAACACTTATTTTATTTCTATCTATCCATTAAACCACTCCATTTGGGCCCAAACCCATTTCATTATCTGCAGTCACTTGGCCCAACACGAGAGAGAGCAGCAAAATAAAACAAACCCAAACTCAAACCCAATATCTAGCTGCACCGTGAGAAAGCAAGAGGAAAATAAAGAAATATATATGCACACGTATTCATCACCGGCCATCGTCACTTACGTATACACAGAGAAAGGAGTTTGCAGCAGCGTCTTTATCGGTCAACCACATCACAGAGTGAGATCACCAACAGCGACAACCCAGCCATACTTCTTGAGCTCCACACCATTTCCCCTCCTCCTTATATCAGCAGAGCAGAAAGACAACAACCAAGAAGAAAGAAACCGAAAAACAGCCAAGAAGGACTAGACGCGTGCAAGCTTGAGGAATCCATCTAGGTGAGTTCCTTAAGCCCTTTCCTTCTTATTTCCATGTTTTTAGTCTGCTGCTAGCTGTCTGGTTAGAAGGAAAAACGTAGAGAATATAAACAGGCCCTGTTTTCATACCAGAAAAACAGAGAAGGCTGTGAGCATTTGTTCTAAGGGGAAACGTTTGATTTTTTCCATGAAAATTTTACAGTAGATATTAGACTCAATAAGGTTTTAAAGGAGAAAAAACTCAGCCAAAACGGACCTGTAGATTGAGGGTTATGATTTTTCAAAGTTGGAGGTTAGAACCACAAAACGTTAGTTTCCAGAACGGGACAGATCAGTTTCGGGCTTGATTTTGAAATGGAAAAACTTTTATTTTTTCCTTGAAATTTTTACAGTAAATATTATACATAACAAGATTTCGAACGAGCCAAAGAACACCCAAAACGGACGTGTAGAATGAGAGTTATGATTTTCCAAAGTTTAGCCAAAATCTGGAAACGTTTTCTGCACTTCCAGTGAACAGTGATTTTCGGGCTTGATTTTGAAAAGGAAAACATTTGGTTTTATCCTTTAAATTTTTACAGTAATTATTACACACAATAAGGTTTAAAAAGAGCTTTTTATCACTGTAAACGGAGGTCTGTAGCCTGAGATATAATTTTTGGAAGTTGAGTCATAAGTTTGGAAAGTTATCTGGACAATGATCACGTTTTTGAAATATGGGAATGATATAGTGTGTTCTGGCTATTGGTATTATTTTTATGTGAAAGTAGACATGCTAAGGAACACGTAGTTTTTGGTAGCACCTCATTTGGAGTTTTGTAGAATTAATTACGAATTTTCAAAGTTTAATCGGTAAATTCTGGAAAATTCTGGACATTATTTGTGTTTTTCGAAAGTTGGAAATTTTTCCAGTCATAGATCAACTTGGTGACTTTAATCTATGAAAATGGACTTATCAAGGTTTAAATAAAAATTGGAATCACTCCATTTGGAGTTGTATCGGTCATGTTATGAATTTTCTAAATTCTCAGAAAAGTTAAAGGCTAAATTTTTTATAAATCTTAAAATAGTCACGTAAGTTGTATAGTGCATAACCTTCAAAGTAAAGGTTCTTCTTTTGGATAACTTGTCTATTAAGGGTTATAAATATTCTAAAGTGAGAAGGACAAACCTTCTTAACATTTTTAAAGGTCATGATTCTTGATAAAATAGATAAATAAATAATAATAAATATTATTATTATTTATGAAGAAGGGTATCTTTAGTAAGGGAAATTTTAGGGGTTAATCTATTTTTAATCCTCTAAAAATAATTCGTGTAGTTAGTTACTTTGCGATGCTAGAAGTGACTAATGACAATGATAAAAGTTTATAGGCATACCTTGACACCTCTACCGATCTCAACAATTTCGGACAAAGTTAAGGATTCAAGTTTGAGGTGGGTAACTGTTATCTCGTTAGCTTGTATGTATGTATTCATGTATGACTGATCATGGTTGCTAGATAATTTTCATGTATGTATCCTAGCTATGGATTGGGGCTGTGTGTCCCATAGGGCTGCGTGTCCTAAAATGGAGCTGTGTGTTCCAAAGGGTCACGGTCCTTGGTCGTTAGTCAGTGCGACTTGTTTATTGTGAATTACTCTATGCTTACACATGTGTTATACTGTGATTTATATTTCATACCTACATATGAGATTAACTGTTACCCCTGGGGTTCATTCATTTGAACTCCAGATCGCATGAAAGAGACAGATGGTGGATCGGGATCAAGAGGAAAGATGCAACTGTAAGGGTTAGGAACCTTTTGGAAAAATATAGGTAGTTGGATTGAATTTTATCGTTTATCATTTGTCTATTATGGAATAATGTATTAACATCCCACTATGGGATAGATTCGAATCGCGAAAAATTCATCCTCATGTTTTCGAACTAAGTCATTTTGTTAAAGTTTTATTCCGCAATTAAGTCGTCCTCATTTCGATGTCTGTGTGGTATAACTCTGATGAATAAAGGCGTATTAAGGACGGGCGTTACAGTTTGGTATCGGAGCATCGATTTGGACAAAGTTTTTGAAAAAGGATTTAACAAAACTTTGTTATTTTGAAAACAGAATGATGATTTACGAAGGAAAATTACCCCCTAACGAACTTTACGGGTTCTGTCATACGCAAAGAGGAACGATGAGGGTGCAAATTGCTAGGAAAAGAGTATTGATTTAACCTTGGTTATGGGATATAAAAAAGACAGACGGGTAGCATAGAATATGGGTTCTGTTACTAACCCTAGGGCTCCATATATGGAAGTCAGGGTCTAAATCAAATTCTCGCAACACAATTTAAAAGGGAAATAGTATAGGGAAGTTGGTACTGCTTAAGGAATAGTAACTTACTCACTAAGTTTCCCTGTGAGGACAATGACTTACTGTTTAGGTTTCCCTGTAGGAATAGTGACTTATTGACTAAGTTTCCTTGAGGAGACACTTCCTGCCTAGTAGGTGTTGGAGATTATGCCCTAGGGGCAAGTCATTGTACTTATCAACGATCCCCATATGAATTGGGTAGTCACAATGTCTTGCTAGAGGCCGCTTGCGACTTGTGGGCTGGTACAGTATTGGCCCACTGCCAATCTCATGTGGGCCTACAGGGTCGCACACAAGAATGGCCCAACACGAGCAAGAGTGTCCAGATTCATTGAATCTTAAATGTGTTTAAGATTTAATGAATACTTATCTAGGATGTGTGTGTGTATATATATATATATTAATAAATTCGAAAATAATAATGATATTATTTATTGATAATAATATTATTATTTATAGAATTTAATTTATTTGATAAATTAAATAACTATAATAAATTGAGATATTGTATCTCAGATTTAATTTTCGAATAAAGATATTGCATATCAGATTTAATTTGAATTGAGATGTCGGATCTCATTTTAAATTAAATATAAGCATATCATATCTTGATTTAATTTATAAATATAAATTAAATCTGATGGCCTATTAATTCAGATCAAGTAGTTAGATTAGATCTGTTGGACAGATTTAATTAATTTTATTTAATCCAAATTCGAAATTAATTGATTTAATTTTGATTATTTTAATACGACATATTAGGGTTTTTGAAACCCTATAACAGATGTTGATCTAGTCGTATTAAACTACGGATGAATTAGACGGCCGCGAAACACAAAAAACCTAGAGAGGAAAAGAGAGAGACGCAAGAACAAGAAGGTGCTAGCACGCTGCCGCCAGTGTTGGAGGCCATTCGTGTGGATACCGGTAGAGGGAGAGGACACGCGTAGTCTGCTCCTGTCTGATCGAACAAGAAAGGCATTAGCCCACGTGATCAAAAAGCATAAAAGGATGCCTCCACGTTCTACGCGTACGACGTCTGCGACGCTCGAGGTTCCAGGCGCGAACGCCAACGGAACGTTGAACCCTCCGCATAGGTAAGATTCGGAAACCCTAAATCAGATTTAAACGCTATTGAGCGATCCGCCTAAGGGATTCGTAAAATTTTTATTCCGCTGCGTGTACGGATCCCAACAGTAGGGTCGTCGGACACCATGCGTGCAACGAGGTGTAGCTCCGGGGACGGGGTTCTTTGACTGAGTCCTTGGCGATGGTGTTCCGTTACATAAAAAGGATATAGTGGATATCAAGGGGACAATACTTAGCATTTTTGGGGAAGCCATATGTGTTGAACTTACATTGGCACATAGATGGGTAGTCAGTACCTAGAGATAAGTGTACTGGTATTAGTACCTCCAGAACAAATCGGCACCCGGAATTTAAGCATGCTTAAGCAAGAGAAACCTCGGGATGAGTGGCATCCTAAGAAGTATGTAGGAATTTGGGATTCCTTTGATTTGAGGCTTAAGTACCCGGAGGCAAGGGCAAACTTGCATATGCTGATTAGACGACAATGATAACCACAACAACCACAACTACAACCGCAACAACAACAACAACCACCACACCCACACCCACAACCACAACCACAACCACTATTCCAACTACAACCGCAATTCCAACCCCAACCACAACCACAACCACAACACTAACAACCACAACTACAACCACAACCACCATTCCAACTACAACCGCAACCACAACCATAACCCCAACTACAACCACAATCACAATCGCAACCACAACAACAACAACAACAACTACACCCAAGTGATTTGAGAATGGTTATATGGTAATCCTTAGGGATTCCATGATAGACCAAATACGAAGATGATTGAGATAAGGATTATGCCTAGAGTTGGACTGATAGTCCATGTATATAGAATGACCCCAGATGAGATGGTAGAGTTAAAGACAATGGATTACAAAACCACCAAAGGGTAAGAACCTGATAAAGATATGAATTCTCATTATAATGATTCAGAGACGATTAACTGAAGCTACTTATGGGAAATTTTGATCGAAGAGGGCTACCTACGGGGAGTTCTGATCGAGAAGGCCTACCTACAAAGGATGCTAACTGGAGAGCCTGACCAGTCAAAAAAGACAGAGTTAAGCACCGAGTAAAGTGCCGTAGAGCGGAGCCACAGTGACGACGAACCGTAGAACGAAGCCGTCGTGACAATGAACCATAGAGTAGAGCTACCACTGTATCGGATCTCAAGGTAAGTACATTGTAACGAATCTCATATCTTATGGGTTCCCTAGAGAAAAGGTTTACGTGATCCGTTATATCGCTATAGAGTGCTCTAGTACTGTATGACATATCTATGTTATGATATGACTATACAATGGGTAGTAGGACCTGTAGGACTAGTGTGTCCATAGGTCATTGGACATGTATATGTTTGATGAGAAGCCCTAAGTCCTGTGATACTATTATGTCTATAGGCTGACAGAAGCTCACAATTGTTAGACAACAAATACCGAGAAGTGTCCCGAAAAGTTTGTGAAACCCGAGGATAGCAGGCAATTTCTGGAATAGCCAAGAGACTAAAGTAGAATGGACTAAGCGTTCTACTGATGGCTTGAGTAGCCAAGGACTAACGACATAATGTGATAGGTAGTAATGATCTTCTAAGACTAGTTGTCTGGTCCCTGAGAACATTTAAAAATGGAATTTTAAACTTGCCAATGCACCTACTGTATTTGAAATTTTTGAAATTGAATTTTCGAATTTATGAATTTTTGAAACTAAGTTTTCGAATGGGATGTTTTCAACAGAATTTAAGACCAAGGAAGTGGTCACCTTTGAAATGATGTTGTCTCATAGAAGGGTTGGTGGAACCCAAGTTTGAAATTGAGTTTTGAACCATGTGGTGTAAGGCAGTACAAAACCGGAAGAGGTCAGAAAATGTAGTAGACGTACTTATTTTACTGAATTTTGCCAAGATGTTTTGAATTGCTAGCCATTGTGGAAAGCTCTTTTGAGAGGATTAGTTTTTGGAAAGCTGATACTCGCACCAGCAGTGTATGCATCCAATCTGAATAGTTTCGCCTTGTAGGGGCGTGTGTTTTTCCTTGTTTGGTCAGGACCCACGCAGGCATTTGGAGCAGGGCTCCTAGACATTGTCCTTATTCTCAGGTGGGGATTCTAGTGGGGTAGCCCGTTAATGTGCCAGTGCAGACACTGGGTCCTGAGTAGGGATGGAAACTCTCCCACATTGGTCAACAAGTGTGTTGCCACTGCGGTGGTTTGTGTACGAAAGGATTGGGATATGGCGTTGTACCGGAAGGTTGAAGTGGTGGCGAGAGCTTTCAAATGTTAAATTTGTGAAATGAATAATCCCTTTTATAATTGTGTGCTGACAGTAAATGTTTTCTGAAATCACACCGGCGGTGAATGTGTGTTCACGAAAATTTGAACTGGTAGTTATTAAATTTGAATACATGATGGCACTATTACTGTTTGTGTAGTGTAGGTTGTGAAACGTACCACAACCACATAAATTTTCAATGTGTGAGAATTTGAAAATGAGGCAGCATAGTTGAAATGAAAAGAGGTGCAGTTGGTGATTGTATCGATACCGGAACAGAAACTGTGAGAATGGCTTAGAGATCTAAACCGGGTAGGTCAGATAAGAATTGCTAGCGTGCTAAATAAGAGAAAAGTGGTTTGAGAGCTTAAGTTGAGAAAGCTCAAACACGGGATAGACGAGCTGAGGCTCGAGTCTGTTAAACCCGGTGTGCAAAGGTTGCATGGGGCGGTGTCCCTGGACTGTAAGACCTATGTGTTTAGCACTGCGTGGGATGCTCACAGGAATGGTGACTTTGGGACTGGTATGTCCCAAGAATGTTTTGAGCCTGACAGAATGTTTAAACTGTACCGGGTGGTAGTTGAGATGCCTATGGCATAAAGGTGATTTCCTGAGTAGTAAGGCCAGAATATCCAGTGTCGTGGTAGTGAAATGAGCCAGAAGGAGGATTGTAACGAGTAGAAAATCATGAGTAACCAAGTGCTCGGAGAATGGACCAGTGGGTCCTGTATAGATGAGAACTACACCTGGGTACAGACTAGATAAGAATGTGGTATGATGAGTTGTGTGCTTAGTAAGCATACATAGGAAAGAAAATAGACTAGATGTCTAAAATAATTCCCCAAAGATATATAGGTTCAAATTTCGAGGACGGAATTTAAATTAACGGGGGGAGAAATGTAACATCCCAAATTTTGGGATTTAAAGTTTGAATAATATATGGAAGTTAATTTTGAAATTTGGGCTTACAATAATCATGAGAATAATTATTGAGGATTAAGGCCCATTTTTCTTTTATTTATTTCAGGAAAAGAATAAATTTAAGGAAAATTAGTAAGGGATAATTTAGGCCTAAAAATTATGGAATCGATATTTTATGGCCTAAAGAATTTAATTGAGAAAGAAAATCCTTAAGTGGAACCAAGGATTAAATTTTAATAATTCTCCAATAATTGCAATTATATCAGTAATGAGCTTAATTGCAAATAAAAGCCTTGTGGAGAATTAAATGGGATAATTTTACAATCTCATGCAAAACACTTATTTTATTTCTATCTATCCATTAAACCACTCCATTTGGGCCCAAACCCATTTCATTATCTGCAGTCACTTGGCCCAACACGAGAGAGAACAGGAAAATAAAACAAACCCAATATCTAGCTGCACCGTGAGAAAGCAGGAGAAAAAAAAAAGAAATATATATGCACACGTATTCATCACTATCGTCACTTACGTATACACAGAGAAAAGAGTTTGCAGCAGCGTCTTTATCGGTCAACCACATCACAGAGTGAGATCACCAACAGAGACAACCCAGCCATACTTCTTGAGCTCCACACCATTTCCCCTCCTCCTTATATCAGCAGAGCAGGCAGACAAACAACCAAGAAGAAAGAAACTGAAAAACAGCCAAGAGAGAGTGAGAGCGTGAGAGAAATTGGAAGGGAGAAGGACCAGACGCGTGCAAGCTTGAGGAATCCATCTAGGTGAGTTCCTTAAGCCCTTTCCTTCTTATTTTCATGTTTTCAGTCTGCTGCTAGCTATCTGGTTAGAAGGAAAAACGTAGAGAATATAAACAGGCCCTGTTTTCATACCAGAAAAACAGAGAAGGTTGTGAGCATCTGTTCTAAGGGGAAACGTTTGAGTTTTTGCATGAAAATTTTACAGTAGATATTAGACTCAATAAGGTTTGAAACCAGAAAAAACTCAGCCAAAACAGACTTGTAGATTGAGGGTTATGACTTTTCAAAGTTGGAGGTTGGAACCACAAAACATTAGTTTCCAGAACGGGACAGATCAGTTTCAGGCTTGATTTTGAAATGGAAAAACTTTTATTTTTTCCTTGACATTTTTACAGTAAATATTATACATATCAAGTTTTCCAACGAGCCAAAGAACACCCAAAACGGACGTGTAGAATGAGAGTTATGATTTTCCAAAATTTAGCCAAAATCTGGAAACGTTTTCTGCACTTCCGGTGAGCAGTGATTTTCGGGCTTGATTTTGAAAAGGAAAATATTTGTTTTTTTCCTTTAAATTTTTACAGTAATTAGTAGACACAATAAGGTTTAAAAAGAGATTTTTATCACTGTAAACGGAGGTCTGTAGCCCGAGATATAATTTTTGGAAGTTGAGTCATAAGTTTGGAAAGTTATCTGGACAATGATCACGTTTTTGAAATCTGGGATTGATATAGTGTGTTATGGCTATTGGTATTATTTTTCTGTGAAAGTAGAAATGCTAAGGAACACGTAGTTTTTGGTAGCACCTCATTTGGAGTTTTGTAGAATTAATTACGAATTTTCAAAGTTTAATCGGTAAATTCTGGAAAATTCTGGACATTGTTTGTGTTTTTTGAAAGTTGGAAATTTTCCCAGTCATAAATCAACTTGGTGACTTTAATTTATGAAAATGGACTTATCAAGGTTTAAATAAAAATTGGAATCACTCCATTTGAAGTTGTATCGGTCAAGTTATGAATTTTCTAAATTCTCAGAAAAGTTAAAGGCTAAATTTTTTATAAATCTTAAAATAGTCACATAAGTTGTATAGTGCATAACCTTCAAAGTAAAGGTTCTTCTTTTGGATAACTTATCTATTAAGGGTTATAAATATTCTAAAGTGAGAAGGACAAACCTTCTTAACATTTTTAAAGGTCATGACTCTTGATAAAATAGATAAATAAATAATAATAAATATTATTATTATTTATCAAGAAGGGTATCTTTAGTAAGAGAAATTTTAGGGGTTAATCTATTTTTAATCCTCTAAAAATAATTCGTGTAGTTAGTTACTTTGCGACGCTAGAAGTGACTAATGACAATGATAAAAGTTTATAGGCATACTTGACACCTCTACCGATCTCAACAATTTTGGACAAAGTTAAGGATTCAAGTTTGAGGTGGGTAATTGTTATCTCGTTAGCTTGTATGTATGTATGTATTCATGTATGACTGAATGATCATGGTTGCTAGATAATTTGCATGTATGTATCCTAGCTATGGACTGGGGCTGCGTGTCCCATAGGTTGCGTGTCCTAAAATGGAGCTGCGTGTTCCAAAGGGCTGCGGTCCTTGGCTGTTAGCTGTGGTTAACAGTGCGACTTGTTTATTGTGAATTACTCTATGCTTACACATGTGTTATACTGTGATTTATATTTTATACCTGCATATGAGATTAACTGTTACCCCTGGGGTTCATTCATTTGAACTCCAGATCGCATGAAAGAGACAGATGCTGGATCAGGATCAAGAGGAAAGATGCAACCGTAAGGGTTAGGAACCTTTTGGAAAAATATAGGTAGTTGGATTGTATTTTATCGTTTATCATTTGTCTATTATGGAATAATGTATTAACATCCCACTATGGGATAGATTCGAATCGCGAAAAATTCATCCTCATGTTTTCGAACTAAGTCATTTTGTTAAAGTTTTATTTCGCAATTAAGTCATCCAAATCATTTCGATGTCTGTGCGCTATAACTCTGATGAATAAAGGCGTATTAAGGACGGGCGTTACATAACTCGAGTTGTCCAATGATAAAATGAATATTTTGAAACATAACTCGAGGCATAACTCGAGTTGACTATATCAGTTTTTAATTTCATCGTCTTCGTGAACTGTAATTTCCTGATTAAGCTATGGGTACTTTATATTATTGTTTATTAATGATTCTATCCAAGTTTAATCAGTGTGCTACTAGTTTTCAGACATGATTAGCAAGCTTTAAACAACAAATTATCATAAAGCAAATTTGTGTCAGAAGCATTTAATGCCTTAGCAGAAACGGAGCATGATAATGGAAAGAGAGCCTCTGAGCAACCATAAAGCATTCTAACTATTTCCATTCAACATTCCAAGCTGAATCTCAACGGACAAATTGAACAAAGAATGTCAACGAAGAATGTAGACTGACATCGGAAGAATTCAAAGAAAACAGAGCAACGTTCGCAACTCAAACGGACATATTCCAACGGCTCATTTAATCCCTTCAACGGTCATTAAATGTCTTCAACTATAAATAGAAGAAGCATTGAATTCTTCAACCACCGAACATCTGAGCATTCAATTAGCAATTAAGAGATTTATTGTTCATACTTACAGACCATACTTACGATCATTAATTCTTCAGTGTTTATCTATATCTGCTCTTTTAGAGAGTTTATATTTGATTATCAATCATTGTAATAAATCTCAAAGTATTGGGACTTTGAGATTGGGATACTTGATTACAACTTGTAAGGGGGAGTGAGTTCTAGAGAGAGAATTGCTCCAAGAGTTACAGAGTGTGTAATCATTTGAGTTAGTGAAATCCCAGAGAGCTGGGGACTGGATGTAGGTCAAGGATTTAGACCGAACCAATATAAATCTCTTGTGTTCAACCTTTCTACTCTTCACTCAGTGCGTCTCTGTTACTACTCGCCTTTACAGAGTATATTCGGCGAAAATTTTATATCCCCAATTCACCCCCCCTCTTAGTGATATTTTTGTCTTTCAGTTTCCTAGTCTCCGCATTAGTTATGCCTTATTTTCCACACTTTGTATCTGTCGTGTAATTCTTTTCTGCAGTGATAGATGTGTTTCCTGAGCAAAAATAAAAAAATAAAATAAAATCAATCAACAAACTAAAAATAGAAATAGCAAGGTTGATGTATAGATGTCCTAGATGCACTTAAATAATAGTATATTTATTGAAATGAATTGATAAGTGATAGTGTTCATTATAGCAAATGGGTCGTATATTAATATGGGGTGTTTGTGTCTCGTGTGTGGGTGTGTAATGTTGATAGTATATATTAGTTTGTTGGATTTAAATTTTCTTTAAAAAATAATTTAAATGATTAAGGGATTACTATAAGACATGGTAATGATCTATTTTGTTCAAAAAAGGATGAGTAGTAAATACATAACATAATGACTTTCAGCTTACTTTAGAATAGTATATTAGTAAAATAGTTTTTTTTTTTTTACCAACAAATATAGTATATTTATTGATTATTATTGATTTTATAACGAATGCACTCCTCCGCCAAAAAAAAAAAGACAATGGTGCTCTCTTATTGTACCTAATTTAAATATAAGCATCAACATTCAACAAGCTATTCTTTTTCCTCTTTTTTTTTTATAGATTAATATTCTTATTACGAATATCAACTCTTTAATATTCAAATCATTTAATATCTCATTACTTTTTCTTCATTTTATTTTTTATTTTTGTATAATAACATTCATTCATCAACCAGATTAGGTATTATTACCACCACTACTTAATACAATATTTAGTTTATAGTGTGAAATACACATTAAAACATGGTAATAAAATTACCAATTCATTTAAATTAAATAATCAAATTTCAAACGTTGGCATACTACAATGTTTGGGAAAGCTTCCAAGGGACGCCAACTAAAATTTCAGAACATGTTAGGAAGATCTAGTCTAAACATCGCTTATCCTCTACAGACATGACTAGGCATCCATTTAGTACATCCGGGATCAAAATTGTCTCGGGTATTACTATAATCTAATGACTAAAGTCTGGATTTTTAACCAAAGCACCATCAAGGAGGCAAAGATATCAATCCTGTATCTTAGAACAATATCCTTAATTATGATTGAGAAGGCATGGCTACTGATAATTGAATATTTTATACACTTCTTTTTATCTCTTGATTAATAATTTAGGACTCTTTAGTTAATAAATAATGGCTTTTATGTTCATTTGGGCTTTGGGCCTTAGATTGCATTTTAGCCATTATTAATAATAAAATTCCAGTTTTGTATTGCTTCACTATTTTTACCATAACTCTTGAACCAGACATCGGATTTGCCTCATTTTTGTCTCATATTTCAGATGATTCAGAGAGCTACAATTGTTATGAAGACATAAAGAGCAAATTCGGACAAGAGGGCGGTCAATTTTGGAGCCGAAGTCGGATGTACAATTCTGAATTTTATTTGGACTCGAATTTTGTAATTAAAGTCCAGTTTTATTTTATTTCTGTTTTGGGCTAAAACCATTAGAGCCCATTTCGTTTTTAGGTTTATTTTAAGTTAGTAGCAGCCACAAACAGAATTCATTCACGTTTTTACATTGGAGTGGATCAAAATAGAAGTTTTTAAATTCTCTCAAGTGTTCTTCACATGTTCTTCGCGTTCTTCGTGTTCTTCGTCCGTTCTTCGTTTTTCCCAGCCATGATCGGCAAAACTTCTGTGATTGACCCAACGTTGAGGATTCCATGATTCGTCCAGAGATCTTGTGCTTAATCGGTAACTTATTCAATTCTGTTTTCATCTTATCGGATTCGATTTCTGGAAATAGTTCGAATATTAGATTTAATATTCGGTTTGGTTCATCCCAAGAACTGAGTTCGGACTAGGTTACATTGTTGCTGTGCGATTGCACAGTGAGACGCCACTGTTCGGACATATTCTAGGCGATCGTCTAGGCGAGGGATTCTCCGGATGAATGCAGAGATTTCGGTTCATCCGGAACCAAACGTGAGTTAGTTATATTTCGTTCAATGATGGAAGTTTCTGGAATCTAAACGTTGGGTTGATCATCTTTAATCTGTTTCTATTTATTTGATTCTGTTTATTTCTGGAATATTAGATATTTGATTATGTTTCTGTTTATTTTCGTTTTAATCTGTTAAACCAAATCTTCCATTTTACTATTCTGTTTCACTATTGTTGTTAATCAAGCCCGCTGCAAGTTCGTTGGGAAACGACCCAGGTTCCCAAATTCTGCAAATCATTTTCGAACTTGGTTATTTTGGGAGATACGGCAATATTCCTTCCAAAAATGGCGCCGCTACCGGGGAATTTGCATCGGTTTGATTAGTAACAGTATTGTAAATAGCTTAGTTTAGGTGGTTCGGGTGGTCGGACAGAAATTTTTCTGACTCTGATCACTCAAACGAGGTCTTATTCACAAGGAATTGGGCATTCTAAGCAAAAGTCGCTCTCCTTAGGAATGAGGTATACCCTATTTTCCCCAAATTCCAACGTTTAGACCACTTTTTCACTGTTTTAAGTTTTGATTCTAGGATTTCTACTAGTCTGATATTTTTTGAGTATCTCTGATTTGGCTGAAAATTGGTACAGACATAGAAAATGACCTATCTCTCAGGGCCCATCGAGAATCTTTGATTCTCCATGGGGTAACCTCCGTTTTGCCAAATTCCATCGTTTAGACCACTTTTTCAATTTTTGAAGTTTTTTTATTCCATTTTTGGGTTCTCCAATGGTCTAGTAGTTGCCCTGTCCAAGTCCCAAAAATTTTAAAAATCATTTGATAGTGTTTCTGGACTTGTTTAGGTCAATTTCTAGCTTAGGTTTTTGTTTTTGTGTTTTTGCTTTCTTGTTGTAGTGTTTTTCCACTTTTTACCACTTCTAGTGGCATTTTCGTAATTCTGAGATTCTGCTTTTACCACTCTTGGTGGCAGTTTCGTAATTCCGTGTGTTTGCCAATTCGCTTTGTGTGTATGCCGCATGAGTACCGTGAATACTACTAATCCAGAAGACTTGTTGCCATTTGATCCTGAAATAGAAAGAACAATTCTTACTGCTAGAAGAGTTGTTAGGCTAAGTCATAAGGTTAATACTGAACTGGACACTCAATTGGAGTCTGATTTTGACCATTCTGATCTTGGACATTCTGATTGTGTCCATTTTGTTGATCTTTCTGATAGTATTTCTGATAGTCTTGTTGTTTTCACTGATTCTAGTAGCAATTTTGCTAACTCAAACATTATGGCAGAAGAACAGGCAAATCATCATACTTTGAAGGAATTGGGTGCACCTGATGTCAATTATCAACCTTTGTGCATCCAATATCCTAACCTTGCTGCTAACTTTGAGCTTAAATCTGGTCTAATACACTTGTTGCCTAAGTTTCATGGTCTTGCACGTGAGTGCCCCATTAAGCATTTGAAGGAATTCCATGTAGTATGCAGTACTATGAAACCACATGCCATTGATGAAGATCATATCAAGCTGAGAGCTTTTCCTTTCTCATTGGATGGTGGAGCCAAGGATTGGTTGTTGTACCTTCAGCCCTCATCTATTGGGAGCTGGACTAATATTCAGAGGTTATTTCTGGAGAAATATTTCCCTTCCTCAAGAGCAACTGCAATCAAGAAGGAAATTGGCAACATTAAACAAGTCGCTGGGGAGACTATGCATGAGTATTGGGAGAGGTTCAAAAGGTTATGTGCAAGCTGTCCACACCATCAGATATCTGAAAAAGACTTGATTAACTCTTTCTATGATGGTTTACTGCCAGTAGACAAAGGGTTGGTGGATTCTTCTAGCGGTGGAGCTATGAGTAACAAGACACCTCCTGACTTCCCTTGTGAGGCGGTTAGCGTGACACAAACAAGCATGCAGTCTTCCCTCCTCAAACCGGGTACTCTTGTGGGTTTTGTTCGACCCTTATCATTCTACTCGACTCTTGCCCTACCTTGCATGATCCTACTTACCAAGACCGATCGCAGGCTGCAGTGGGTGTTTTTCCAGGAAGGCCACAATACCAACAGAATAATGCCTTCTCCAATACCTACAATCCTGGTTGGAGAAATCACCCCAACTTTCGCTGGAACCAAAATCGGAATCAGAGTAACCAATACCAACAGAATTCTGGGAATTACCAACAAAGACAGTACAGACCACAGACTTTCCAGCAACAATCTGCACCTCCTTTGCCAGAACCACCTCCTCGACCAGTCATATGTGCACCTCCACAGGCGGCACAACAGCAGGCTAGTAGTAGTGGTGGTGGTTCCTCACTTGAAGATATGATGAAGCAATTTGTCACAGCCAATATGCAGTTCCAACAGCAAACTGACACTTCCATTCAAAGTTTGCAAACACAGATTGGGCAATTGGCAACATCATTGAACTTGCTTCAACCTCAGGGATCCAACTCCCTTCCTTCACAAACAATTCCTAATCCTAAGGGAAATGTGAGTGCTATCTCCCTTCGATCTGGCAAACAATTGGAGGAACCTAAACTAGCTGCAGATGTGACTTCCACATCAGAAAAAGAGTCAAAAACTGTGAAGATTGACTCTAAAAATAAAAAGGCAATGCAGCAAGGTGAAGAGGAAGACATTCCTATTCCTCTTCCTTTCCCTCAGAGAGCAGTTCAATCCAAGAAGTTGGTAGAAAAAGCACAAGAGAATGATATACTTGAGACATTCAGAAGAGTAGAGATCAACATTCCTCTCTTAGATGCAGTCAAACAAATTCCTAAATATGCCAAGTTTCTGAAGGAGTTGTGCACCAACAAGAGGCGACTGAAGGGGAATGAACGAGTGAGTTTGAACCAGAATGTATCAGCACTCATCCAGCCTACCATGCCCCGTAAATGCAAAGATCCAGGGACATTTTCTATCCCTTGCCTCATTGGTAATTATAGATTTGATAATTGCATGCCAGATTTAGGTGCTTCTATTAATGTCATGCCTGCATCTATTTATAAATCTCTTGGTCTTGGTCCCTTGCGTCCTACTGGTGTTATTGTTCAGTTAGCTAATAGGAGTAGTGCTCATCCTTCTGGTTTAGTTGAAGATGTATTAGTCAAAGTTAATGACTTGATATTCCCTGCTGATTTTTACATCTTGGATATGGAGGATGAGTCTCCTAGTAGTAGGTCACCAATCATTCTAGGGAGGCCTTTCATGAAAACAGCTAGGACTAAGATAGATGTGCATTCTGGTACTCTTTCCATGGAGTTTGGTGATATATCTGTGAATTTCAATATCTTTGATGCCATGAAACATCCTAGGGAAGAACATTTTGTTTTCTGTATTGATGTGATTGATGATGCTGTGGATGATGTTCTTACTGATTGGTGTGCTGATTATCCTGATTTTTCATCTGAGAGTGATACTCCCATTTGTGCATGTGGTGAAAATGAATGGTGCTCTGTTTGCACTAATTTGGTTAAGGATGCATTGTTTGATGATTCTAACTTGCTTGGTGATTCTACATTACTTGTAGATTCTGATATTGATTCTGAGTTTGAGCTTCATCCTGATCCTAACGTGCATCCTGATTCTGATTTTAATGAGCTTACTTCTGATTTTGATGAACTGAATTCTGATGTTAACATTGCATTTCCAATGTGATGATATCAGAGTTGTTGCAACAACCACCCAAGCTTCTTCCCTCCACTGAGCAACCGCCCAAACTAGAGTTGAAATCCCTTCCAGACCATTTGAAGTATGCATTTCTGGAGGTGAATGAGCAGTTGCCAGTCATTGTGGCAAACAATCTTATGCCTGATCAAGAAGAGAAGCTGCTAAGCTTATTGAGGGTGAACAAGAAAGCCATTGGGTGGACATTGGCTGACATAGTTGGCATTAGCCCTTCCATGTGTATGCATCAAATTTTGTTGGAAGAGGACTCTAAGCCGGTGAGGCAACCCCAGAGACGCCTTAATCCTCTTATCCTTGATGTGGTAAAGAAGGAGGCCACTAAGCTTCTACAAGCTAGTATCATCTATCCTATTTCTGATAGCCCGATCCAGGTGGTTCCTAAGAAATCCGGAGTCACTATGGTAGCCAATTAGAAGAATGAGATCATTCCTACTCGAGTTCAGAATAGTTGGAGAGTTTGCATTGACTATAGGAGACTCAACCAAGCCACTCGCAAGGACCATTACCCTCTACCTTTCATTGATCAGATGTTAAAGCGATTGGCTGGTAAGTCCCATTACTGCTTCCTAGATGGCTACTCTGATACTTCCAGATCCATATTGCTCCCGAGGATCAGGAGAAGACGACCTTCACATGCCCCTTTGGGACATATGCTTACCGAAGGATGCCTTTTGGCCTTTGCAATGCACCTGGCACCTTTCAGCGTTGTTTGGTGAGTATTTTCTCTGAGTTCCTAGAGAACTGCATGGAGGTTTTTATGGATGATTTCACTGTATATGGGTCTGATTTTGATGCATGCTTAGCTAATTTGTCTAGAGTCTTGCATAGGTGCATTGAATCTAATCTTGTGTCAATTATGAAAAGTGTCACTTTATGGTTGAGTCGTATAGTCTTGGGACACATAGTGTCTAAGACAGAATTGAGGTAGACCCCGCTAAGATAGATGTAATTACCGCTTTGCCTTACCCCGCTTCGTGCGGGAAGTTCGCTCTTTCTTAGTCATGCAGGTTTCTATCGACGTTTCATTCGAGATTTCAGCAAGACTGCTCGACCCTTGTCCAACCTTCTGCATAAGGACACTGACTTTGTATTTGATGAGGAATGCAAGGCGGCCTTCGATCACTTGAAGCGTTGCCTTACCACAGCCCCAGTGATCCAGCTGTTGGAAATTATGCCCTAGGGGCAAGTCATTGTACTTATCAACGATCCCCATATGAATTGGGTAGTCGCAATGTCTTGCTAGAGGCCGCTTGCGACTTGTGGGCTGGTACAGTATTGGCCCGCTGCCAATCTCATGTGGGCCTGCAGGGTCGCACACAAGAATGGCCCAACACGAGCAAGAGTGTCCAGATTCATTGAATCTTAAATGTGTTTAAGATTTAATGAATACTTATTTAATCTAGGATGTGTGTCACATATATATATATATACTCACATACATATATAAATATATTATTCGAAAATAATAATGATATTATTTATTGATAGTAATATTATTGTATATAGTATTTAATTTATTTGATAAATTAAATAACTATAAATAAATTGAGATATTGTATCTCAGATTTAATTTTCGAATAAAGATATTGCATATCAGATTTAATTTGAACTGAGATATCGGATCTCATTTTAAATTAAATATAACGATATCATATCTTGATTTAATTTATAAATATAAATTAAATCACAGGGCTTTTAATTCGGATTAAATAAATAGATTTGATTAGATCTATCAGATAGATTTAATTAATATATTTTTTAATCCAGATTCAAAATTTGTTTTGAATATAATACGCCTGCTAGGTTTAGAAAAACCTACGGGACTTTTAGTCGAGCGTATTAGAAAGCCGCGAAAAACCCTAGAGCCAAAAACAGAGAGACGCAAGAACACTGAGGAGCTAGCATGCTGCCGTCAGTGTTGAAGGCCGTTCGTGTGGATACCGGTAGAGGGAGAGGACACACGTAGTCTACTCCTGTCTGATCGAACAAGAAGGCGTTAGCCCACGTGATCAAGAAGCACGAGAAGGTAGCCCACCAGTTCAAATTGTTCGGCAAAGGTATGATTCGGAAATCCTAAATCCAGATTTAAACGCTATTGAGCGATCCGCCTAAGGGATTCGTAAGAGTTTTATTTCGCTGCGTTGTACGGATCCCAACAGTGGCATCAGAGCCAACTCAACGTGCGTTTAAATCAGGTTTTACGTATGCTTTATATATGTGATATATATATGCTTTAAACCAAATCTTGCATGCTTAAAGTCGAAATATATGATTAACCGGTTTTGAAGCATTCATCTTTTATCCAAAAAAGATCATCCTTTTTCGAAAAGATCGCGTTATAAATACGGCTGTTTCACACTAGGGTTAGGTTCGGATTCTGTGGCTTTTTCGATCACGTTCTGAAAGGTTCAAATCGGAGATCACGCTAAAGTCGCGCAATCTGATTGGGGTCGAATACGTTCAAGCACGATCACGTTCTGAAAGGTTCAGATTCGTTGATCATGCATGGACGCTGATTGAGGTCGGAATGTTCGGAGTCACTGGACACGTTAGGGTTCGTCCTTCAACTGCGTTTGTATTTCTGAACTATCCAGATTTAACGATGGTCAGGTTTGACTTGATCACGTTTGGACGTTCGAGATCAAACACGTTAAGGACGACTCTCTTTCGTGCGACCATACTCGAACGGCGAATCTGGGGTTTGAAATTTTGGAAATTATTTTTGAAAAAAAAATCACGTTTTTTTGGGAAATAATTTTTGAAAACTTATTTTGAAAAAAATTTCTAACGGGGGCGCTGCCCCTTGACCGTAGGGATCCCAGCTGATTGTTAGTAGCGCCAGAATTTAAATCATGAATATAAATTAGAGAATTTATATCATGATAAAAGTTTAACCATAATATTTTATTGCATATCTGTATGAATTAAATATATGGTGTGATCTAACTTGTTTGGGTATGGTGAACAAGATGGCTCTAGAATTTACAAGTGTTGTATTTTCTTAAATATGGCCTGCGAGCCATGCCTATCTCTAAACATTCTCTAAGTAAAATTCTCATCTCATTTGACTCCCCTCGTATGTTGAAACGAGGTTTCTCATATGTATTTTTCTTTAATTTTATCTAGAGAAGTCCTCTCATTGGCTTGAGAGGATTCTAGGTTAGGTGAGCCATGTTGTGTCACAGTCCTTAATTATGTTTTGGTTTTGATCATTGCATGATTTAATTTAGAAATTATATGAGATACAATAGGAATTGCACTCATATGATTGATAGATTAATTAGATTAAATAATACCCTCTAAATAAAATCTTAAGCCATAATGCCGTCAATTAATGAATACTTATCAAAACCTAGATCACTCATTTGTATGTTCCACCAAAGTGGAAGCATCTGAGTTATCTTGGTGAGACGAGAGTGAGTAATGGTGATACTCAATATTCATTAATTGTCTTGACTTAATTGAGATCATCAAAACGGTTTTAGATCTCAAGGCATTAGATGGGATTAAACGTGCCGGTCATATGATGATCGAATCCCATAAACATCTAAGAATTACATTTGATGTAATTGACAATTGATTTACCTACCTAAATAACTTAAATTTAAGCGTCTTGCCAAAGCAGACTTAATTTTAAGCCAAATATGGGTCTTAGCCCACTAATTATAATGAGGGTTGTTAATTCAGTGGGAGGTTACTACTTAAACTTTGCATATCTTTAGTTGTAGAATCATGTAGTCTAGTAATACTTCAACACCATCAATGCGATCAGTCCTTGAGAAGGACGAACTCGATGAGACAAACTCTCTTGACATGTTTGGGAACTTAAGCGTTGATCCTAAACACGAAAGAAAAGAGTATCTCATCAATCAACTCATTCTTGACGAGCCTTCAGCTACTGATCCAAGAGCTCGATCGATGCTTATACGAAGCATAAGGATGACTCGTGGATGCAGAGATGCCTGATGCTTGCCACTATGCTTCTAGACCTCAATAAAGATCTAGAACATGTGGAGGCTTTTGAGATGATTGTTCATCCTACGTAAATGTTCCAGTAACAGGCAAGGCTTAAGAGGCTTGGATTCCCCATGTCCTAGGAGTTAGCTACAGATGTGATCTTGAACTCACTCCCAGGAAGTTATGATAACTTTTTCATGGATTACAACATGAACAACATGGAGGAATCAATTTCTGAACTGCATGGGATGCTCAAAATTGCTAAGCTGAGCCTTAGAGAGGCCTAGTTATGTTTTGTCCATTCAGAAAGGAAGGGGTATGAAACGGAAAGCCAAGAAGGCAAAACCTCCGAAGGATGGAGTCTGCTTCTTTTACAATGAACTTGGTCATTTGAAAGGAATTGCAAACTCTACCTCGAAGATCTGGAGAAGAACAAGAAGGATAGCGGGGCTGTCGCTTCAAGTATGTATGTCATAGATATTCGCTTTTCTACTTCCTCAACATGGGTATTGAATACTACATGTGGATCTCACATTTGAATAAATGCAAGGGTCTCAAGGACAGTAGAAAATTGAATGGACGAATCTATGACATAACTACTAAGAGGATCAAATCAAATGATTTGAATCCGACCTATCTATGGCATTGTCGTCTAGACCATATAAATGAGAAACGCATTTCGAAACTCCATAAAGATGGATTTCTTATCTCATTTGATTTTGAATCAGTTGATACATGCGAGTCTTGTTTATTGGGAAAGATGACAAAGGCACCTTTTACTGGACACAGTGAGAGAGCCACCGATTTATTGGCCCTCATACATACTGATGTGTGTGGACCAATGAATACATTTGCCAGAGGCGGTCATTTGTACTTCATTACATTTATAGACGATTTCAGTAGATATGGATATATCTATCTAATGAAACAAAGGTCTGAATCTTTTGAAATGTTCAAAATATTCCAAAATGAAGTGCAACACCAACTTGGCAAAATAATTAAAGCCCTTCGATCCGATGGGGTGGTGAATATTTGAGCCAAGAGTTCATTGATCATCTTAGGAGTTGTGGGATTATCTCACAACTTACTCCTCCAGAAACACCTCAATTGAATGGTGTTTCTGAACGGAGGAATCGAACTCTATTAGATATGGTTCGATCTATGATGAGTCAAACATATCTTCCTCCTTCCTTTTGAGGCCATGCCCTAGAAACAGCTGCGTTCACACTGAATCAAGCCTCTGATAAATTATCATCCAGATCCTCAAAATGCCTTTTTGTGGGGTATCCTAAGGAAACTATGTCTACAATCTCACCGATCACAAAATGTTTGTTATTCGGAATGGTGTCTTTTTGGAAAAAGATTTTATCTCTAAAAGAACCAGTGGGAGTAAGGTGAACCTCGAAGAAGTTCGAGAGTCACAAGACAATGTAGAACTACATATGGAAACCGGAGAAGACTCACAACAAGTTGTTGAGCTTACTCATGTAACATAAGACCCACGAAGGTCCGATAGAACACGGCTACAGCCTCAGAGATATGGATTTCTGATTACTGGAAGCCGTGATGTTTTGCTCATTGAGCACAATGAGCCAACTACCTATCGCGAGGCCATGGTGGGACCCAACTCCGAAAGATGGCTTGGTGCCATGAAGTCGAAATGCAATCCATGTACGACAGTGAGGTATGGGCCTTAGTCGATCCACCTGAAGGTGTAAAAATCGTTGGGTGCAAGTGGGTTTTCAAAGAGAAAACTAACATGGAAGGCAAAGTAAATATCTTCAAGGCACGACTGGTTGCAAAAGGATTCACTCAAACTCATGGTGTGGACTATGATGAAACTTTTTCCCCAGTTGCAATGGCCAAATCAATCAGAATCCTTCTTGCCATTGCATCATATTATGACTATGAAATATGGCGAGATGGACGTCAAAACAGCCTTCCTTAACGGAAATCTCCTTGAAGATGTGTACATGACACAACCTGAGGTTTTTGTGCGTCCGAGAACTCGTAAAGTTTACAAGCTTCACAGTCCATTTATGGATTGAAGCAAGCATCTCGGAGTTTGGAATCATCGTTTTGATGAAGTAGTCAAAGAGTTTGGATTCATTCAAAACATAGATGAACCTTGTGTTTACAAAAGGTTAGTGGGAGCACGCTTGTATTTCTAGTGCTTTATGTTGATGACATCCTACTCATTGGAATGACATTCCTACCTTGCAGAGTGTCATGTCTTGGTTAGGAAAGTCTTTCTCAATGAAAGATTTAGGCGAAGCCACTTACATCCTTGGGATTAGGATCTATAGAGATAGATCTAAGAGGCTGATAGGCCTAAGTCAGAGCACATACATAGACAAGATACTGCATAGATTCAGTATGCAGGATTCAAAAAGGGGTAATATGCCTATGTCTCATGGCATCCATCTCCATAAGAATCTGTGTCCTAGTACACAAGATCAAAGATACCGCATGAGTAAGATTTCATATGCCTCCGCCATTGGATCTATCATGTATGCCATGTTATGTACTCGACCCGATGTGTCATTTGCCTTGAGTATGACAAGCAGATATCAACAAGATCCCGGCGAGGATCACTGGACTGCTGTCAAGAACATCCTTAAGTACTTAAGAAGGACTAAGGACTTATTCTTGGTATATGGTCGCTTGGAGGATGAGCTCTGTGTGACTGGTCACACAGATGCGAGTTTCCAAACTGACCAAGATGATTCAAGATTGCAATCAGGATATGTATTCCTGTTGAATGGTTGTGAGGTGAGCTAGAAGAGCTCTTAGCAGAGCACTGTAGTTGATTCTGTAATAAAAGCTGAGTATATAGCAGCATCAGATGCAGCTGAGGAGGCCTTTTGGATTAGTAAGTTCATTAATGAACTAGGGGTGGTTCCTACCATCTCAAATCCAATAGACTTGTTCTCGTGACAATAGCGGTGCTATTCTGCGACCAAGGAGCCTAGGTCACATCAAAGGACCAACCATATACTCAAGCGATTTCATCTTATCGAGAAATCAATGATAGAGGTGATACAAAAAAATTATTATGCAAAGTACCGTGAGAAAGCAAGTCATTATACTTTAAACGTTAATGTTATTTAAAGTATTCTCCTTTCGTTATCATTTCATTTGCATGTTTATAGTGATAACTGTATCCCTGGATATATCTAATAGATTATCCTAAATGTCCCTGGTCGGTCATCTCCGCGGGAACGAAGATGAAATAAGACCAGTGTGACTTTGATGAGTATGGGGATACGAGTCAAAGTCATAGGCACTTGTAAGAGTACAAGGTACTGGACCGACCCACTATGAGAAAGCTGCATGGAATAAGTCATAAGCTTTTATCATGTATAACCGCGTCGCAACGCCCTTTGACCTGAGATCATCATGGATTCCTACATGATGAGTCGCTGGTCTTTGACCTAGTCAAAAGTCACCTTTGACCGGGTGATGATAAAGGCTTGGATCGGGATCAGTGGTTTTCATGCGAGAGGAATGTGAATGGTCGAGATGGAATTTGTCCCTCACATTTGTAGAGAGATAATACTGGGCCCCTCGATGAGTGAGTCTGAGAAATGTATGGCCATACTACGATTGAAAGGAGTTTCCATCTCAATTGTTAGACTACTCAAGAATCGAGAAAGTAATGGTGAAGAACAGAAGTTGACATTTTCCATGCCTCATCCTTGACCAAATTATCGCGTGACAAAAGGGACGTGACATGGTTGTACGATAGGTTATATCACATAAACAATGACGTTGATCCTCTTACTAAGCCGCTTGCACAAGTAAAACATGAGCGTCATGTTAGGGCAATGGGAATTAAGGTAATTAATGATTGCACCTAGTGCAAGTGGGAGTCTGTTGGAAATTATGCCCTAGGGGCAAGTCATTGTACTTATCAACGATCCCCATATGAATTGGGTAGTCGCAATGTCTTGCTAGAGGCCGCTTGCGACTTGTGGGCTGGTACAGTATTGGCCCGCTGCCAATCTCATGTGAGCCTGCAGGGTCGCACACAAGAATGGCCCAACACGAGCAAGAGTGTCCAGATTCATTGAATCTTAAATGTGTTTAAGATTTAATGAATACTTATTTAATCTAGGATGTGTTTGTGTATATATATATACACACATACATATATAAATATATTATTCAAAAATAATAATGATATTATTTATTGATAGTAATATTATTGTATATAGTATTTAATTTATTTGATAAATTAAATAACTATAAATAAATTGAGATATTGTATCTCAGATTTAATTTTCGAATAAAGATATTGCATATCAGATTTAATTTGAACTGAGATATCGGATCTCATTTTAAATTAAATATAACGATATCATATCTTGATTTAATTAATAAATATAAATTAAATCAGAGGGCTTTTAATTCGGATTAAATAAATAGATTTGATTAGATCTATCAGATAGATTTAATTAATATATTTTTTAATCCAGATTCAAAATTTGTTTTGAATATAATACGCCTGCTAGGTTTAGAAAAACCTACGGGACTTTTAGTCGAGCGTATTAGAAAGCCGCGAAAAACCCTAGAGCCAAAAACAGAGAGACGCAAGAATACTGAGGAGCTAGCACGCTGCCGTCAGTGTTGAAGGCCGTTCGTGTGGATACCGGTAGAGGGAGAGGACACACGTAGTCTACTACTGTCTAATCGAACAAGAAGGCGTTAGCCCACGTGATCAAGAAGCACGAGAAGGTAGCCCACCAGTTCAAATTGTTCGGCAAAGGTATGATTCAGAAATCCTAAATCCAGATTTAAACGCTATTGAGCGATCCGCCTAAGGGATTCGTAAGAGTTTTATTTTGCTGCGTTGTACGGATCCCAACACCAGCCCCCTGATTGGCACCTCCCTTTTGAGTTAATTAAGCAATGTAACATGGACTTGGCTAAGTCTGGGATGGAACGGAAGCTGCAGTTGCAAGAGTTAGATGAGTTGAGATTGGATGCCTATGAGAGTTCTCGGTTGTACAAGGAGAAAACTAAGGCATTCCATGATAAGCATATTCTGAGGAAAGAATTTTCTGTGGGCCAGAAAGTTCTTCTGTTTAATTATCGTTTGAAGTTTATGCCTGGTAAGCTTCGATCTAAATGGGATAGCCCTTTTGTGATCACTAACATATTTCCCTTTGGTGCTGTTGAGCTATGCGATCCACCCACAGGAAGAACCTTTAAGGTCAATGGGCATTGCCTCAAGCTATTTCATGAGGGATCTCCACAGCAGCCTGAGGAAGCAGAGATTCTCCTCATTGATGCCACTTATCCTCCATAAACCCTTGGGGAGTATTCTTCTTTCTTCTCCCTTTTTCTCTTTTATTTGTTTTCCTTTTTCTACTTTGTTTTTTGCAAATAAATACATTCTTTCTTTCTAATGATTGCTACATATTATGAACGTGGACATTTTGGTTTTAATGGATCATTCTGTTTGGACTACAATTCTTGACTCTTCGATTACATGTCTTGGTAGTTGATTTGATGTTGTTGATTGCCTAAGTTGGTATTGACCTTGTGAGGTTTTGGGCCTGCATGAATGTAATTCATCTTTTGCCATTCTTTCTTTCATGTGTGCATCTCTCATGATTTGTGTTCTCTAGAACTTGCTCATTTTCTTTTTGAAACTACATTTTTCACTTACATGCATAAGTATGATGGAAGCTTGTTTTCTTTCTTTTATTTTCCCCCCTTTGGCCAAATAGCCTTTCCCTTGCATTATGATCCTTTGCTAGCCCCTTTGTGCCTTTTGACCCATTCTTTTCTAAGCCACATTACAAGCCTAAACCATTTTATTCCGCACCTTGAAAATTTATTGAGCATTGGTTTCACCTTGTTTTGTGTTTAAGTGTGGGGGTTGCTCAGGAGTGCAACAGTTTAAGTGTGGGGGGAGATATTTGATTTTGTCATTGTAATTATGTATACAATGAAAGAAAAGAAAGAAAAGTAAATAAAAAAAATCAGAAAAAAAGAAAAGAAAAGAAAAAGAAAAGAAAAAAGAAGAAGAAGAAAAGAAAAGAAAATACATAGAAAGAAATGGATATATGAGTAAAATAAAAGTTTTCATACATAGAGAATGATTGTGTTAATCAGTGCTCTTTTTGGTTTCTTTGGTGCTTAGCCTCTCATTCCATACTATTACCTACCTTCACCCTAGCCCCATTAAAACCTTCAATAACAAGCTCTCTTGATTTGTGCATGCATGTGTTATGAGTAGTGGAGACGTAGAAGTTGCACAAGCTTATGGTAGAACAATTTTCTTGAGTAGAATTTGAGCGATACACTTATTTACCCTAAACATACACTTGAGAGATTGATTAATTGAGAGCATCCTTTGATAGACCATCTTTTGTGGTTAGCATCATTGATTGAGATTGCCATGATTTGTAATCTGAGATAAAAGGATTTTGGTCTTGCATGATTGGTCTTTTGAAGCTTTGTGTCCCTTGATTCAATTTTTGCATTGTTAGCAATTATTAGTAAAGAAGAGTTTCTCCTTTAGGTCTTTTTCTTTAGATTTTGCTCAGGAGTGCAAAAAGATAAGTGTGGGGGAATTTGATAATTGAATATTTTATACACTTCTTTTTATCTCTTGATTAATAATTTAGGACTCTTTAGTTAATAAATAATGGCTTTTATGTTCATTTGGGCTTTGGGCCTTAGATTGCATTTTAGCCATTTTTAATAATAAAATTCCAGTTTTGTATTGCTTCACTATTTTTACCATAACTCTTGAACCAGACATCGGATTTGCCTCATTTTTGCTTATATTTCAGATGATTCAGAGAGCTACAATTTTTATGAAGACATAAAGAACAAATTCGGACAAGAGGGCGGTCAATTTTGGAGCCGAAGTCGAATGTACAATTCTGGATTTTATTTGGACTCGAATTTTGTAATTAAAGTCCAGTTTTATTTTATTTCTGTTTTGGGCTAAAACCATTAGAGCCCATTTCATTTTTAGGTTTATTTTAAGTTAGTAGCAGCCACAAACAGAATTCATTCACGTTTTTACATTGGAGTGGATCAAAATAGAAGTTTTTAAATTCTCTCAAGTGTTCTTCACATGTTCTTCGCGTTCTTCGT
This sequence comes from Acacia pycnantha, assembly GCA_025563575.1. NCBI lineage: Eukaryota > Viridiplantae > Streptophyta > Magnoliopsida > Fabales > Fabaceae > Acacia > Acacia pycnantha. Next base: position 403,254 of record JAMWYP010000328.1, on the reverse strand, counting down.
GTTCTTCGTCCGTTCTTCGTTTTTCCCAGCCATGATCGGCAAAACTTCTGTGATTGACCCAACGTTGAGGATTCCATGATTCGTCAGAGAGCTTGTGCTTAATCGGTAACTTATTCAATTCTGTTTTCATCTTATCGGATTCGATTTCTGGAAATAGTTCGAATATTAGATTTAATATTCGGTTTGGTTCATCCCAAGGACTGAGTTCGGACTAGGTTACAGTGTTGCTGTGCGATTGCACAGTGAGACGCCACTGTTCGGACATATTCTAGGCGATCGTCTAGGCGAGGGATTCTCCGGATGAATGCAGAGATTTCGGTTCATCCGGAACCAAACGTGAGTTAGTTATATTTCGTTCAATGATGGAAGTTTCTGGAATCTAAACGTTGGGTTGATCATCTTTAATCTGTTTCTGTTTATTTGATTCTGTTTATTTCTGGAATATTAGATATTTGATTATGTTTCTGTTTATTTTCGTTTTAATCTGTTAAACCAAATCCCCCATTTTACTATTCTGTTTCACTATTGTTGTTAATCAAGCCCGCTGCAAGTTTGTTGGGAAACTACCCAGGTTCCCAAATTCTGCAAATCATTTTCGAACTTGGTTATTTTGGGAGATACGGCAATATTCCTTCCAGCTACCAGCTTCGTGACAATTCCATGACCCAATAATCATTACTCCCTCCTGTTGTTCATATATAATATATTTGGGGAGTTGATTTTGATTCTAAATATAAGATATATTTTTAATATTTTTCATTGTTTTAATTCACCTCTATTAATATTCCCTCAATAATAATGAATAAGGAGAGTGAATGAGGGAATTAAGGAATATGACTATAATATTTTAAAAAATACATGTTATATTAACTAACTTTTTCAATATAATTAAATTAGGTAAATATAATCTTATATAAAGGATTGGAGGAAGTACAACTTTTTCCCCTTCTTAAGAGATCATTGATAAGAAGAACTTACTGGCATCGCCCTTCTTCCACTCCCTCTTCCCCATACTCGACCTGGGTTTTGGCAACTCCTCAAAATAATGAATGTCTGTTTGGGTTAGCCGTAGAGTCTGCTTTTTCGATGTGATTTACGGTTTATGTGTGAGAGAATTTTTATCTCGACTTATATAAACATTCTTTTCAAACATCAACTCAAACAAATCCTAATAACTAATGCGTTGGATGATGAGGCCTTTGGCACGCCTCATATATTCTGTGACATCAAGATCAAGTAGAGCAAATTGGTCTAAAGCTTTAAGCCTACAGTTAGCAATTTTCATATTGTGGGCCTCGTTATTTCCCAAGCTCACTTTTTTTGATAAAAAAGTTTTAGGAGAGGGGTTGGGTTCACCCACAGTCCAAGGGCAGAGTGCTATTGCTTTACTCCTCAGGGCATACAGGACTGAGAGTACACATGCCTCCACCTCAGCCTGCGTTTCCACAAGTTCACATTACCTAGAATGTCTCCCCCAACGCCTTGACCAACTCCAGGATCGAACCCCTCCCTTTGATGAGAGTGTCCAAACTCTTTGCCAGTTGAGCCCAAGAACGAGGGATTTCCCAAGCTCACTTGTTCCCACTTCCCAGCACCCTATTACAACTTGATGGGTCCTTTGTCCTTTGGTCCTTGATTGAGTTTTTGTTTTCTAGCCCATTGCTAGGCTTTCTTCTCTTGGGCCAAAAATTTAGGGCCATTAACTGAACCCAAGTCAAGTATTGAACCCAAGTCGATTTCGGGCATTCTTCTTATGTAACCCTGTATCGACTTCCTTTGCTTATAGGAAAAAAAAAAAAAAAGACTTCCTTTGCCTTATCTTGAGTGGAAGGCAAAATCCTAAACCCTAAGCCCTGTCCAAAGGTTCCTACTTCTCAGGTTCTCTCTCTCCGAACAATCTTCCACTTCTATTCATTTACCATACCGAATCCCAAAACCCAAAACCCAAAACCCAAAACCCTCTGTCAGCTTGCTTCTGTGATTCCTGTGGCATTTCTCTTCAATTTCCATCTCTTCGCCATGGCCACAGCAGCCTTGTTTCGCTCCCTTCGACGCCGTGACGTTTTATCTGCGTCTTTCTCCACCTATCGATCGGTATGAACATGCTGACTTTTGGTTGCTGACACTTGATTATCTTGTTCAAATCTCGTCGTTTTATGTGTTGGATCTCTTGCTTTCTTGTTTACTGGATGTTTTTATTTTCGCCAGAAATGAATTGTCTTCTACTAAATGGTTTAATATTCATTGCTTCTGTTGAATCATGTTCCAGAACTCATCATTCCAATGGATTTTTGAGATATTGAACAGCACTGCTCTACTTTGTCGTCATTGCATTACTGGCACTGTGCTATTACTTGACACAAAAAGCCTCTCTTTCTTCATTCATTGTCACATCTACATCAAGCCAAGCCCATTTCATTTTCAGGGGGATTATGAATTGTTTTCTACTAAATGGTTTAATCAATTATGATCCGATCCTTATTGCATTTTGACCATTTCATGTTGTCTTACTTAGCTTATTAATTATTTTCCTGATGTGGGAATATTTAAGAATCTCTTGAAACTCTTGTTGAAGCTTGACGGCTGTGTTTGAGTCTCTGTTGCCCACTTGCGTCCTATGGCTCTATAGTTATAATTTGGTCGCCTGTAATTATCTCTATGATTATATAATATGAATTAGTACAAGCACACGGGACTATATAAGTATATAAAAGTTAACGCGCACACATATTTAGGGATTGGATTTGCACAATTCTATTGTGGAGAATTGGCATTTGTTGGCATTATAAGGTTTCATTACTATGCTCCATAATTGACAAGTGCTAATGGTGACAATTATATCACTAATAATAATAGTAATAATAACACTAAAAAATAAAATTAATCATTCTTAAGTTGCCAATGCTCGTCGTCCCCTGCCTCAATCATATCTTCTTCAATTGGCGTCCCTTCCAAATGCTCCTTTAAATATTTTTGCTTTTGCCTATCTATCTGCGCTGAGTCTATTTACAAGGACTTGGTCTTCCCTCTAATTAGCAAATGTGGAATGCTTTGCCTTCAAATGTGAACTCTCACTATGCCTGATGCTAGCCTATATTGGTATCATTATCTGAATTTTAGGATGCTGAAAGTCTGATTTTATCTTAGTACCATGGAATCATATCAACTGTATACACCATATCATGTAATTGAGTTGTACAAAGAAATAAAAATATTTTCTTACACAAATGCTTATACTTTGTACAGTTGACAGGTAGCTCTAAACCAGCACATGTCAGTCAATTCTGGACAAGTTTGTCTCGCCCATTCAGGTTTTATTTCTTTTTTAGTTCTTATTTGAGTCATTGCTAATAATTTTTTCTATCCTCAATGGTCATCATTTCTGTTTCTGATGAACTTTTATCATGTGATTACATGTGCATTTCAGTTCAAGGCCTGCTGGTAATGATGTCATTGGTATTGATTTGGGTACTACCAATTCATGTGTTGCTGTTATGGAGGGAAAGGTAAGACATTCGTCATTCATTTCTTAATTTTTTTTTTTTAATAGTGTACATATTTATTTTGGGAGATATCATTAGTCAATATATTATTTCCCTTGATTGGGACCTAAATGATATTTTCTCATTTATTTTTGAAGTGGTGTTCTTGACTAATATCACATACTTTGTAGAATCCTAAAGTCATTGAAAACTCTGAAGGAGCTCGTACAACACCATCTGTGGTTGCCTTCAACCAGAAAGGAGAGCTGCTTGTTGGTACACCAGCCAAACGGCAGGCTGTGACCAACCCAACAAACACCCTTTTTGGAACCAAACGTCTGATTGGTAGGCGATTTGAAGATCCTCAAACTCAAAAGGAGATGAAGATGGTCCCATACAAGATTGTTAAGGCTCCAAATGGAGATGCATGGGTTGAAGCTAACAGGCAGCAGTACTCTCCTAGCCAAATTGGGGCCTTTGTTCTTACCAAGATGAAGGAAACTGCAGAATCATACCTTGGGAAGTCCATCACAAAAGCTGTAGTCACTGTGCCGGCATACTTCAATGATGCTCAGAGGCAGGCAACAAAGGATGCTGGTAGAATTGCTGGGCTTGATGTGCAGAGAATAATAAATGAGCCGACTGCAGCTGCTCTTTCATATGGGATGAACAACAAAGAGGGTCTGATTGCAGTTTTTGATCTTGGAGGTGGAACATTTGATGTTTCCATATTAGAAATATCCAATGGTGTTTTTGAGGTATGAAAACTTATTTATTTCAATGTCCTCTGTATTTTTTTAACTTGTAGAATTAATTTGGTGTTAATATTTCATGACGTATAGGTGAAAGCAACAAATGGTGACACTTTCTTGGGAGGAGAAGATTTTGACAATGCCCTGTTGGACTATTTAGTGAGTGAATTCAAGAGAACCGAGAGTATTGATCTTTCTAAGGATAGACTTGCCTTGCAGAGACTCAGGGAAGCTGCTGAGAAGGCTAAGATAGAACTGTCTTCGACATCTCAAACTGAAATCAACTTGCCTTTCATCACTGCTGATGCATCTGGTGCTAAACATATGAATATCACATTGACTAGATCCAAGTTTGAGAGTTTGGTGAATCACTTGATTGAAAGGACAAGGTCACCATGTAAGAACTGCGTGAAGGATGCCAACATCTCCATTAAAGATGTTGATGAGGTTCTTCTTGTTGGTGGGATGACTCGTGTGCCTAAAGTACAAGAGGTTGTTGCTGAGATCTTTGGAAAGAGTCCTAGCAAGGGGGTAAATCCTGACGAGGCAGTTGCAATGGGTGCAGCTATCCAGGGTGGTATCCTTCGTGGAGATGTTAAAGAGTTGCTTCTCCTAGATGTGACCCCACTGTCATTAGGTATTGAAACTTTGGGTGGCATCTTCACTAGATTGATCTCAAGGAACACTACAATTCCTACCAAGAAGAGTCAGGTAACCATTAAAACTGATAATAATGGCTTATTATAATCGATTTTATGTTGACAAGCTTACGATTATGTATTCTTCCAAAAGTAACTTATTCTTTCAATTGTGTGCCTAAATGTAATTTCCACAAGGTATCTCATCTTATGGCATGGTAGCATAGCGCATATGAGCATGAAGTGGAGAAAATAATTGTTGCTAATATGCTCCTAACCTTTCCTTACTGTGTTGTATTTCTCCTGCCCCGCATTAGTAATTGATAAGTGTAAGCTTAGTAAGGTTTAAATGCCTTTTCAGCTGTATGATGGAAGCTGTTCATAACTGCTATGTTATTGTTACAGGTGTTCTCAACTGCAGCTGACAATCAAACCCAAGTAGGTATCAAGGTGCTGCAAGGTGAGCGTGAAATGGCTACTGACAACAAGATGCTTGGAGAATTCGAGCTTGTTGGCATCCCCCCTGCCCCAAGAGGTATGCCTCAGATTGAGGTCACATTTGACATTGATGCCAATGGTATTGTCACTGTCTCTGCGAAAGACAAAGCCACTGGTAAAGAACAACAAATCACAATCCGCTCATCGGGAGGACTCTCAGAAGATGAGATCGAGAAGATGGTGAAAGAAGCTGAGTTGCATGCCCAGAGAGACCAAGAAAGAAAAGCATTGATCGATATCAGAAACAGTGCAGATACTACCATCTACAGCATTGAGAAGAGCTTGAATGAGTACAGAGACAAGATCCCAAGCGAAGTTGCCAAGGAGATCGAGGATGCAGTTGCTGATTTGAGGACAGCAATGTCCGGGGATAATGCGGAGGAAATTAAGGCCAAGGTTGATGCTGCTAACAAGGCTGTCTCTAAGATTGGGCAACATATGTCAGGTGGTGGTAGTGGCGGCTCATCTTCTGGAGGATCTCAGGGTGGTGACCAGGCCCCAGAGGCAGAATATAAGGAGTTTAAGAAGTGAAAATTTTTGGTGTAGTTATTGATAGCTGTTTACTTTTATCACCTAGAATCAATGATTACAGGTTGATGAATATTTTCCAATAGAGTAAGAGAGGTAAATGCAACGTTTTGTATTTTATGTGTAAGGGTCGTTTTTACGATGAGGCTGTTCATTGGTGTAGCTCTCAGAAAGGCATTGAATTATATGCCCCTTGAATAACGACACTGATTCTTTGATTCAAGAGCATGACTTGCTTTTTTTTTTTTTTTCTGTATATAGTAGAATCCTTGAAGAAGTCATTAATATGTAATGCTCATGATGACGTTGAATATTTAGAAATTAGCAGCTCAAAATGGGGATAGGCCTCTCTTTTTCTACCATTGTCTGCCGCGGTTTGCTACCTTCAAACGCTCCGTTTTTTGTGCAAAATTGAACTTGTGTCTTGTGGGCTTTAACTTGGGTGAGAGATGGAGAGAGACGATGCCATGTGTGAGGCTAAGGAATGGAGTGAGAACTTTTTCACAAAAGACAAAGTTAAAGTAAAATAAGTTTTTACTTTAGAAGAAATTCATCATACCACTCTGATTTTATTTATAAGTTTCTTTTGATCAAATAAATGATATTGTTACAATTTTACACATATTAATTGTACAAATAAAAATAGAGAGAGAAGAAAAGGTTGAAAGATATCCATTCAGGTAAAGTTGAAAATTTACCCCATAATCATTGAGCTAGTTAACTCTCCTTAATATGTGTGATTTGGTAAAAAAAACTTATAAATAGGACTAAAGTGGTACTCTTTATAAGAAAATTATTTTTTAAAAAAAAGTAGTGTAATACCCTAAAATCTGACTTAGGGTAAATATCATAAATTAGTAGATTATATTTTCTAAAGGAAAATATTGTGGGAATTAGAGGAATTAAAGGGCCAAAATTACTAAAATGCCCTTGTAAAGCATAAAATGACTTAAGAAAATTATGAAAAATCCTTAGAGGCAATAAAATAATTATTAAAAATTAGAGAATATGTTGTCTCTAATTTAGACAATTTTGGAATTTATTTCCTTGGAAAATAGTGAGGAAAAATTAAAAGTATTCCAGGATCATTATTGACCCCGTAATTATTGATATTTTATGTAAAGCATAAAATACCAATGTTAGTAAAAAGTTTGTGAGAAAATGATTAATCCTAATTAAGAAAATTATCAAAAATTAGTGAGGATTAAATAAGTAATTAATCACTAATTAATTATTTAGGAATAAACAAAGGAAGTTAATTAGGACCAATGAAGGAATTTCTTGGTAAGTAATATATGATATATTAAAGCAACATCTTTTGTCAAAAGATGCCACATATTTTCGAAATAAGGGGAAGTAGAAGAGGGAAAAATGGAGTAAACTTAACTAGGAAGTTATGGAAAGAATCAAACATGAAACACAAGTCAATGAAAACATAAAGCATGGGATATTTGGAAGTATATTCTTTGGTCAAATGGGGACCATGTATTTCGAAAATCATTGTGTGGATAGAAGGAGTTTTGTTTAATTAATAGCATGATATTGGAAAGCAAAAAGGGGACACACACGGTTTTATGAATTTGTAAAAGAAGCAAAGAATTGTTTAATGGTTAATATATTGCAAATGAATAAAGCAAGGTTGAAAAGTCAAATAAGGGAGGAATTTGAATTGATCATTAATTATATATGTGCAGCCGAAATATGAAGGAAAAAGGAAAGAGAAAATGTGAAATTTTGTAAGTGTGAATGCATTTATGTGCAAGTGGATAGAAGTATACTTTGTTAAAAGTTATTGTGATTGAACCGTAAAAGGATGTCGGTCAAGGATTTCATCTCCAATCAATTAATTAGAAAACAAGTGGAAAAGTCAAATTGGGAGGAGGGTTTTTATGTGTGTGTGCAGCCGAAACTTAAAGAAGAAAGGAGAAGAAATATTGGATTAATGAGGTATAAAGCAAATGTATGACCTCTTGTGCATGACATGGGTTGAAGTCATTTTTGTTGACAAAATGGGCCAAGAGGTCGGCACATAGGGATCCATGGAGGAGAATTAGCTAATTCAAGAAGTTGTAATCCAATGGTTTAGAATTAATGTGGAAAGGTGCAATTTTGCCCTCCAAAAAGTCTATAAATAGGCATTCAAGCCTTTGGAGAATTCACACCAAATTGCAAGAGCAATTTTAGAGAGAGGTTTTTAGAGAGAGGAGCTCGGAGAAGGAGGAGTCCGGGAATTTTGTAGCGAAGCTCTGGGTAAGTTTTTCTGTGCGAGTCTTAAGTTCTAGTTTCGATTCGGTAGTTATAGTAGAAATGCTAGTTTAGTCTTTAATCTTCCAAGTATGATTAGATATCATATGATAGGGGTATTTTAGTCATTATTTCGAAAATCATGATGGGGTCGGAGTTATGGCAAAATTTTGGAAGATTAGAGTTAAAATAGCGAAGCTCTAGCGAAATTCCGCCGATTAGGGCGTCAGGGGTAAAATGGTCATTTTGACTAAAAATGTCCGTCGTAATGATAGATCCTTAACAAATACGTTGTTCTGTTCGTAGGATATCTCCGATAAGGTTCGACCTCTTTGTCGTCGTACCGTATTCCGCTAGAAATACCGACGACCGTCAACGAAGGTACGTTCGCGTACTGTAACACTAACTCTGATGTTTATGGTATGCATATATGTGGTATGTGTGTAAGAGTGTTATACTGTTTGAGTACATATAGTGGTTAGAGGATATGTCTGTATCTTTGGGTGCAATATGTCTCGTATCTTTGGGTGCAATCTGTCTGTATGTTGGGTGCAATCTGTCTGTATGCTGGGTGCAATCTGTCTGCATGCTGGGGGCAATACATATGCATGGGTTGTGATTGTGATAGAGTGATGGTATGTGCTGATGATGTTGTGGATGTCTGTTCCTTTACTTTTTGGAAACTCTCGGTTACTATACCGTTTATGTAACTAGCCAGTGGGCATTTTATATCAATATATCAGTTACACTCTTGTTCCGGTGCTCTATTCTGATGAAAAAATTTTATACTGTTTTTGAAAAGTTGGGATGTTACAAGTAGCTATGTAAAACAAGATTTTACTCTAAAGAGATTATGAGAAATTGTTATATAAAACTTTTTTTTAATAAAAACATAAAACTGAGATAATATTTTTAAGAATTTAGAACATTTTCATGATAATGTTATGGTGTTTTTGTCCGAGATATGAACGAAAGCAGCACACCAGGAGGAAATGCTGGGTAGACTTGAAGATATATTGAGGCAATATTTAATATTTTTAAATATTATCAAAAAAATGTTCTAAATTTTTTAAAATATTATCTCTGTTTTTTTTTTTTACTAAAAAAAATTTATTTAACAATTTCTCAGAATCTCTTTAGAGTAAAATTTTGTTTTTCACAGTTTTTTTTTTGAAAAATAATTTTCTCATAAATATTATTTTGAATTTCTTTTAAACTAAAAAATTATTTTACTTCAACTTTGTTTTTTGTGAAAAAATCTTCACTCCTTGACCTCACACATGGTATCGTCTCTCTCTATCTCTCACCTAAGTTCAAGCCCACAAGACACAAGTTCAATTTTGCACAAAAAACGGGGCATTTGAAGGTAGTGGACCGCATCGGACAACAATAGAAAAGAAGGGAAGTCTATCCCCTTAGGCTTTGTTTGGGAGTTTAGAAGGAAGGGGAAGGAAATGAATGTAAGGAGAATGGAGGGGAGGTGATGGAAGGGAAATGGAGGATATTTCCTCCCCTTATTTGAGAGTTAAAAAAATAGTAAGGGAGGAAGATGGAGGATTAATGAGTTATTTTTACCATTTTGTCCTTTTCTTTAATAATTAATATAGTTATTATACTTTACAAATAAATTTAAATTTTCTAAAAAAATTATTTATGTAATTTTTATATTCAAAAAACTATTTATGTGGTGGCGACGGTGGAGATGGCGGCGGCGGCGGTGGTGGTGGAGTGGTATGGTGGTGGTGGCGGTGGCGGTGGCCGTGGTGGGGTGGTGGCCGTGGTGGTGGGGGTGGTGGTGTGGTGGTGGTGGTGGCAGTGGCGGTGGCGGTAGTGGGGTGGGGGTGGTGGTGGTGGTGGTGGTGAATAAGGGTAACAAAGTAATTAATCTATTTCTCTCTTAAAACCCCCCATATTGGGGGAACTTTAATTTTTAGAAGAATGAGGGTTTTGGGGGATTTGTAAAAATCTCTGATTCCCTCCCCTCTTATTTTTAAAACTTGCAAACAAGGGAAGGAACTACCAAAACCCTCCATTTCCTTTCCTTTCCCTCCAAAATGGAACTCCCAAACAAAGCCTAGGGTATGTTTAGTTTGAGGGAAGGGGAGGGAGAGGGAGGGGAGGGGGAAAAAAAAGGAGGGGAGAGGAAAACTTATGGGCCCCACTACACTCAATTTTAATAAAAAATTTCCCTCCTCTCCTTTTTTTCCTCTCCCCTCCCCTTCCCTCAAACCAAACATACCCTTAAAATGTGGGTAGTCTATCTTGTACTATCTTCATGATCAGTAACTTGGGGAGATTGAAAAAAGAATTGAATACAGTAAATTACTTAATGGGTTAAGATACGAAAATATTCATCAACTTATGTTCAGTGAACCCAACACCACAAACTCTTATTGCATAACGTAACCTCGTCTATGACACCATGAAAGTACCAAAATACGCCTATCCTTCAAAACACCCATAGTCTCCCCACCCCCTCTTGATCTTATCCTCGGGTCTGATGCTTCAACTACCCTAAGCTTGTTTTGTTTGTTTTGGGGGAAGAGGGAGAGAAGAGAGAGAAATTTTTCTCTCATCTTTACTTAATAGCCCATGAAAATTTTTCAATATTCTAAAAATACACTCTCAACAAAAAAAAAAAAATATTCCCTTCATTAATGACAATTTAGTTAATATCCTCCATATGGATTTATCCCCTCCCTTCAAACCAAACACACTAAAATCATCAGCAATCCACCGACAATCAATCTTTATATGGTTCTTGAATGATCTGATAAACACAATCTCTAAGTCATTGAAAACACTGGAAAAAAAAGACACAATAGCTCGAATGCTTATCCTAGTCATCTTCCATACCTCCTTAGGCTCCTGTCCTCCAGCAAACCCCAATTACCTTCTCAAATTGAAGCTTGATAGCAAAAACATAAAGCTTTCAGAAAACTCAAGAACTTGCTTGAGAGTTCGATCTTAACAAAAAAAATGAAAAAAAGAAGCTAAAAGCTGTTTGATGATTATATAATTTTTTTTTGGCTTAAAAATTACTTAAAAACTCAAATTAAAAATAAGTTGTTTGACAAAATATTTGTCATAATAACTTTTTCTAATAAAAATTATCATAAAAGGTTTATTATAAAATAACATTTAAACTATCAATATATTCACAAAATAAAAATACTATGAGAATAGATATGCTAACAGTGGAGCACAATCAAGAAATCATCAGTAGTTTTACATACAAATTGTCAACCAGTATTCCATTAACTTGAAATCACCTATTTCTATTTTCCATGAATGTTGATGCTATTTGATTTTGAACTCTATCCATATAACCATTATCTACTATTCTTCTATGACTATGGATATTCACTTCTTCATCAATGTTACATTCTTCTTGACTCTCAAGAATATAATCAGGATTAAGATCACACTTGTCAAATTCTTTGTCATCAACAACACACTTTCTAATGAAGTTATGAAGGGCTATTGTTGCAATAATAATTTTTTCCTTCTTGATTAATGAAAATGGCTTCATATCACATAAGATGTGCCACTTGTTCTTCCAAACTCCAACTATTCTCTCAATGACATTCCATAATGAGGAATGTGTATGATTGAAAACTTCTTGTAATCCATATGGTTGATTGCAACCTCTCCGCCCCAGTACTTTCAAAAGTGTTGGTAGCACAAGAACCCAATAAGCCCTAAGCTTGAAAACACACATAGACAGTGAATCTCCAATGCAGTTTATGAACAAGTCCCCTCTACTCTCCGAACACACATTCGAACCGAAAGAATTCTCAAGAGCCCCACCCGCCATTTTTTGGTAGAAGAAAACACTCAAACAAAAACAAGCACAGATGTAGAAATCACAACCGTTAGAATTAAGGAAAAAGAAAATGTGAATGCAAGTAAGAAACTAACTGAGAAAAAAAGAATAGGAGAGGATTGAAATCTGTGAGAGTGTGATAGGTTCACAGAAGAGTCGCAAAACATAACAGAGGAGTGGCAAAGCAGGCACGATGCGCCAAATAAGGATTAGGGTTCTCTTAAAAAAAAGAGCTTTAAAAAAAGCTCCTCTCAGGAGTTTTTGGCTTTTTTCTTCATTATTGAAAAAAGCTCTTTTTATTATAAGAGTTTTTGTAAAAACCTGTTTGGCCTAGTTTTTGCTTATAAGGAGAAGATAAGCAAAAAATAAGGGATCCAAATAGGCACTTAGTATTTTTTTTTTTTTAAAAAAATAATGTGGTATTTTTGACAAGCTCGAATTCTTCGTGCATTTTGTTGTCAGCACCATTTCACGCTCACCTTGCAGCACCTTGATACCTACTTGGGTTTGATTGTCAGCTGCAGTTGAGAACACCTGTAACAATAACATAGCAGTTATGAACAACTTCCATCGTACAACTGAAAAGGTATTTAAGGCATAATAAGCTTACACATGTCAATAACTAAAGCGAGGCAGGAGAAATACAACATAGTTAGGAAAGGTTAGGAGTAAACTCACAACAATTATTTTCGCCATTTCATGCTCGTATGCGCTATCCTACCATGCCATAAGATAAGATACCTTGTGGGAATTACATTTAGGCACACAATTGAAAGAATAAGTTACTTTAGGAAGACAACAAAAGATAAGAGCATGTTCGTACCGATTGATAGGTGGAGAAAGAAGCACAGACAACGTCATGTCGTCGAAGGAAGCAGAATAAGGTTGTTGTGGCCATGGTATAATATCCTGAATTTTAGGCATTGAGACTTGAGAATAAGCCTAAATTAGGAAAACTACTAAGCCCAGTTCAGGAGGTGTGAAATTCCTGAATAAGGCCATATCTTCGGCCAAGAGACAAAAAGGGGCACAGAAGGCCTATACATTGTAAATCCGGTTGAAAAAGATGTCACCCAACTAAGTCCTGATGTATAGGACAATAAGTTGAGCATAAATATACCAGTATAAGTAAGTATACAACGTTTTCAAGGCAGTTGGATATGCCCTGGGTTTTAGAGAAAACATCGGTATATGACATCGTTTGTCGGGTCTCGGTCTTTTTGTCACAATTCTGAGTAAAACCATAGCAGGATCCCGAGCAAACACCAATGAAGCAAATTTAATAAAGTAGGTCATGATGATTCATGATGACACTTCTTTTTTGTTGGTTCAATAAAAATACGACACGTGTCTTTTAATCAAGATATACTTTTGTGTTGGCCTAATAGAAAGGCGACACATGTCTAGCTTGCTCTTCAAGTATGTTAAGCTAGTTAAGGAAGTCAAATAGATTTGACAAACATTTATTGTATAATTTCCACATGTCATACTTGGATGAAGAGTTGACAAGTCAAAGAGCTTGTTGAAGAAGCCAAGTTTGAGAAGATATTTTGAAGGCATGTAGCTTATGAAATAAGACACGGATAAGGGCAATTTAGTCTATTGCTATGAGTGACACATAAGCATGTGTTTATGTCATAATGATGAGTCATAGGCTTCTTCACTAAGCCTCAAATTCGTCAAAGCAAGGGGGAAAGAGAAAAGTCAACAAAACTTGCAATATGCCAAGTTAAGAGGATATTTTGTAAGGGCACTTTGGTCATTTAATTTGGAAGATTTTTAAGTTACTTTTTGTCATATTTTAAGACATTTTGCACTCCTTTTTGCATGAGTATTTTGACCAAGAACTCAAGGGCCATAGAAGTTAAAGTGCCAGTGCAGAAGGGCACAAAAACACTTATATGGTGTTAATCGGTTGGTAAAACTACCATTTAGTTATGCCCTAAAGTATGGGATAATTAGCTAAGCAAAAATGTGCTAAAATAAATATGCACATGACATTTCCTAGACTGATAAGGGTTCCCTGCGTTTTTAATGAAAAGTCAACCGTAATAATAACCAGAGGACACGTGGCAACCCGGGGTTGAAAGTTGACTTTTGAAAAGTAATAAGTACAAGTAATTATGACATTGTGAAAAATTCAACTCCTTGCTTAAGAAGGAGTGAATTTCGGCCATGCAAAATCAGGAGGAAGAATCAATTGATTTAACCTACATATAAGCTCAATCACAAGGTCCAAGCCTTAAGGAAGGGTTATTGATAAAAGAGGACCAACAAGGATCAATTAGGGACTTCTTTTTGAACCAAATGGAACAAATAATAGGCTTCCCTAGAGCATAACATGGCACCACACACTTGTAATCAGTCAAGGAAAAGATTTGAAAAATTTGAAGAAGTAAAGAAGAAACAAGCTATTAACAAGCGATGCACACCAAGGACCATTGGACGAAAGGGTAACTTGGATAATTTATGAAAAAGAAAATAAATCTGATTTTAAGGACCAAAATGGTGCCACATGTCCAGTTCTAGAAGATTCTTGAATTTCTTGGGAATTAAGCAAAGAAACCCTAATACATCGTCTTAACTAGTGGACAATAGCATGCGCCAGGTATTTCATTGCACCCAAGGCCATTATTTAAGGACATTTCTGCCCCTTTTCTTGGATGCAAGAGGCGTGTTCTAGGAGTTCCAAGGAAGGCCCAGCCGAGCTCTTACACTCGAAAGAAGAAGCAGAAACACCGATTAAAGCTCTAGATCAAGGTAAGTTCAAAATTAGCTTCTATGGCTTGAGGTTTGGAATTTTCGTCCAGCTGGTGTAAACATGGTATTGTGGTATGATTTTTATGTTTCTAAGGGTTCCATTGATTTTAGAACAAAATTTTGCATGAGAAAAGTGTTGGTTTTGATTAGTTTTGATGATGTCTTATATAGATGTCATTCTTAAGAGCAAAAAGCTTGCATGGTATATTTATCTCCTACATTGACTAACTACTATATTTAATGTAGATTAGTCCAAGTTGAATAATAGCTCAAGAAGGAGATAAGACATTTTAGAAAGAAGAAATTGAAGAGAATGTCAAGTTCAAGAAGAAGATAAGATATTGAAGAAGGTAGAACTTCAAGAAGAAGATAAGTCCAAGTTGAATGATGGAGAATGTTCAAGAAGAAGAGAAGAAAGAATTGAAATGTGGAACATGATCAAGAGAAGAGAAGTAAGAAAGAATTAAATTATGGAGAATGATGAAGAGAATAGAAGAAAGAAGAAAGATCTTGTTGAATGGATTAAGAAGATTATTATTCAAGCTTATATATTGATGCTAGAAGTCTCCAAGATCATATGGAAGTTGGAATGGATCAATTCAGAGTTAAAACCAGAAAAAAAAAAAATCAGTTCCAGGATGAGAAAACTCGAGTCCAGATGTTAAAACTCGAGTTTCCTACTTCACTACAACGATTTGCCTATCTGGTATGAGAAAACTCGAGTTTGGAAGTCAAAACTCGAGTTTGGAACTCAAAACTCGAGTTAATCATTAACTGACTCGAGTTTGTAATGTCTTCAGCATCTCTGGCGTCTCTGGATAAGGAAAACTCGAGTTTCCATTTCAAAACTCGAGTTTACAGCGGTGATCAGCACTTCAGCAACTCTGTTTCACGTTTCACTCGGACGACGTCTGGTAATTCAATTATATCTCCCAAACTAGACATCGGATTGAGGTGAAACTAGTGGCATATGAAACTAGACTCCCAATGCGTCATTTTGATATAAAAATCAAGCCAAAATGAGTTCATATGAAGGAGCTATGAATTTATGAAGTTCACAGTGAAATTCACGCCACACAGAAAACCAAGCTTCAATATTTTGAGTATATATCACAAAGTAAAAGTCCGATTGAGCTGAAATCAGTGGCATACGAAAGAAGACTCAAAGGTATTTCTTTCAAGATTTGAAAGGACAAAAATGGAGTTCAGAACAGTGAGATATGTCCCTCAAAAGTTGACTATTTATTTCGAGATGTTGCACAGTTTGCTATCAAGTGAAGCAAACTCGAGTTTAGAATCAAAACTCGAGTTTCCATCAGACAGAGAGCAATCTCGAGTTAAGAAACAACCTCTAAACTCGAGTTAACAAATTCAAACTCGAGTTTCTACCTCGGCTTCAGAAAAACAGCGTTTCGAAAATCTCGTTTTTCATCAAGAACATCCAGATGATTACCCAAATGATTTATAATACTTCTAAACATCATTTATATCATTTGTGTACATGTTTCAGATGATCAAAGGCTGTTAATCTGAAGATCAAGAGTAAATTAAATGCTAATGCCATAGTTAGTTCAGAAAACGAAGTTCTAACGGCTAGTTTCATCTGAGTCTAACGGCTATATTTCTTTATCCAACAGTCACTGAAACTTCTCAACAGCTATATTTCCAACAGCTATATATATTTCTCCAACTGTCATCAAGCTTCAATCTATATAAATACCCAGAGGTTTGAAGTCTCCAACTGTGAAGAGAGAATACAGAGCAGAAAAACGCAGAGACACAGCTTCATCTTCAAGATGCTCATACTCTGATTTTCATATCCTTTACTCTCTGTTTTTCAATGTTTTCATAGATTATCATAGAGAGTGAGATGTTTTGTATTGTACTTCAGTGTTTATCCATTCACTTCTGAGAGAGAGAAGATTTATTTGTAACCATTCTATCTTTCTATCTGTGAGTTGCTCAAGATTGGGTGATCTTGAGTGGGAAACCCATTGTATTGATTACAGCTTGTAAGGGGAGTGAATCCTAGTGAGAGGGTTACTTCGAGTACAGAGTGTGTAATCAAACGGGTGTATTGATTACAGTTTGGAAGGGGGAGTGAATCCTAGTGAGAGGATTACTTCAAGTGCATAACGTGTAATCAAGTTGAAAGAAGATAGTGGATTGAAAATCTCAAGTGGAAGCTTGGGGACTGGACGTAGGTCAAGGATTGGGCCGAACCAGTATAAATCATTGTTTGCATATTCTCTTCCCTTATCTCTTACATTTCCAGCATATATGTTTGAATGATTATTTATCACTTTATAAATTATTACTGTCATTCAAACTACTTTCAGTAAGTTGCGGAAAGATTTTCAAAGTTCTAAGATTTTAATTAGACACCCAATTCACCCACCCCTCTTGGGTGATAGCCAAGTCTTTCAAAAAGGTTAAAATCATGATCTACGAACCCGAAAACTCTGAAACCTAAGAGAAACAGCAAGCTGCCAGATTCTGGAATTCTGGGCAGCGGCTCTTGAAAAATGGATTTTAAATAGTAAATGAAGACCGATGGCCAAGATATTTAATATGCTTAAAGTAGACATCTGGGGCTTAATTTTGATATATGATTTCGTAATGTTTCAAATTTCCTACTTTGTGAATTTTGGGGCTTGCCTTGGTAAGGCAGCTCAACGACATGCTATTATGTTTGTGATTCTGAATGCATATATGTGGTATGTGTTACCATGTTGATTGTGTTTTTCTGATTATGGTTGCATTCATACACTACATTCATATGATATTTGAGTTTAACAGTTACTTTAGGGTTCAACTTTGAACTCCACACCATTTTAAAGACACAGGTGATAGATGTTGAGCTGTTCATACTTTAGAGAAGGTAAGGGCATGAAGCGGAGAAATGAAGAAAAAGGGAATGCCCTATCACATTTTGTACATTTATTTTTGGATGACTGTATATGGTTATTCTTTGTCCAGTATTTTATTTTGGATGACTGTACCCTTAACCCTACGGGGACTATTTACTTTTTGGTTTTCACACTTTTACCAATAAATTATGTTGTCCAAACTGGTTATATGCTTTGCCGCACACACTTTGATATATGATAAAAGGAGTAAGTAATAATGGAAAGGTAATAAATAAATAAAAATCTCTTTAACCCACCACCTGAAAGGGCGAGGCCGGTAGGAGTATAACATATGACGCAGAGATGGAAAATTGAATAGAAATGTCACAGAGGAAAGGAATCACAGAAGCAAGCTGAGAAAGAGAGAGGACCTTTATAAGGAGGGTTTAGGGTTTTATGATTTGATAAGGAAAAGAAATAAAACCTGAATAGGCGAGACAAACTCGTCCAAATTGTCTGACATGTGCTGGTTTAGAGCTACCTGTCAACTGTATAAAGTACATGCATTTATGTACAGTTGATATGATTCCATGGTACTAACATAAAATCAGACTTTCAGACATCCTCAAATTATGATAATAATACCAATATAGACTAGCATCATGCATAGTGAGAGTTCACATTTGAAGGCGAAGCATTCCAGATTTGCTAATTAGAGGGAAGACCAAGTCCTTATAAATGGACTTAGCGCAAATAAATAGGCAAAACCAAAAAGATTTAAAGGAACACTTTGAATGAGAGTTGCTAGCTCTCACAAAATAACCAAGTTCATTAAGGATTTGTAGTATAGGAAACATGGATCATTTTCTAGAGAATTCACAGTAGGTCTAATTCAATCAGTTAACAGTAAAAGAGTACATGGTTGGGGGTTTTAGTGCAAACAAAATAAATAAAGGATAAAAAACAGAATGCAAAAACGAAATTCACCCAGATTAAAACAACTAACCCAAAATTGGGATTTCACATGAAGCTTCCTTCCATCATCGGACGAAATATTGCGACTAAACTCATGAATGATTCTGGACAATCCGAAATCTTTGCGTTTGTTCAGAAAATTCCTCAACTAGAAAATCGCCTAGAATCTATTCAAACACGTGGCATGTCACTATGAAATTGCACATTAATCACTATAACCTGGTTTGAATTCTATCCTTAGGATATGTCTATCCGAATATTTAATCTAACATTTTAAATATGTCCATAAATTGAATCCGATTAAAGTAAATAGAAATGAGTTCAGTTACCAATTAAAACACGTTATTTGGATGAAAACATGAACTCCTCAATCCATAGGTCAGTCACAGAAGTTTAGCCAAGCATGGCTGAGAAGGACGATGAAGAACACGTCTAACTTTGGCTCTAATTTTGACCATATTCTTGTCTTCATTTGCCTTTCAAGTCTTCATATAAATTGTAGATCTCTGAATCATTTAAAAAATGAGACAAGAATAAGGCTAATCGAATATCTGGTTCAAGAATTATGGTGAAAATAGTGAAGCACTGTAAATCTGAAATTTTATCATTAAAATGAATTAAAATCTAATAAAAAACCCAAAGCCTAACTAAGCATAAAAGCCATTTATTTATGAACTAAACAATCCTAAATTTATTAGACAAGAGATGCAATTAAGTGTAATAATACTCAATTATCAAATCCCCCTACACTTATCCTTTAGCACTCCTGAGCAAAATCAAAAGATAAAGAATAAAAGAAAATTTCTCCTTTCTAAAAACTGCCAAAAATGAAAAAATTGAACGAGGATCACAAAACTTCAAAAGATCAACCAATCAAGACAGAAATTCTTTCATCTCAAATTATAAAACATGGCAATCTCAATTAATGATGCTAATCTCATTCAATGGCAATCTCTCAAGGATTCCGTTAATCAATCTCTCAAGTGTATAGAGTTAATAAGTGTATCACTCAAATTTCACTCAATAAAATTGTCCTACCATAAGCTTGTTCAATTTCTACTTATCCACTACTCATAACACATGCATGCAAAAATCAAGAGGATTTGTTATTTAAGGTTGTAATGAGGCTAGGGTGAAGGTATGTAATACTATGTAAATGAGAGGTTAAGCACTCAAGAAATCTAAAGAGCACTAGTCAAAAATACAAAACCATTCAATTTTCAGTTTCTTTATATGTGTGTGTATCATTTCTTTCTATTTCTTGTTCTCCCCCAAAAACACTTAAAATGTTACACACCTGGGCTAGCAAAGGCGATATAATACAAGGGAAAGGCTACTTGGCCAAAGTAGAAAAATGAAAGAAAGAAAACAAGCATCCATCATATTTATGCATGTAAGTGAAAAATGCAGTTTCAAAAAGAAAGGGAGCAAGTTCTGGAGAACAAAAATCATGAGCAGATGCACATAGGAAAGAAAGAATGGTAAAGGTGAATTCCATTCATGCAGACCCAAAATCTCACAAGGGTCAATACCAAATCACCATTAGTGCAAAAAATGGTTTTAAGACCGCCTCATTTAGAACGGAGTATCGACGGCTCGGTCTTAAAAGTATGACCGATGGCAGTTTTGTAAATATAAAGAACTTCTTGGACCAGATCTTTTATTCATAGGTCTTAAACATATTATTCAGACCGGTTAACAAAACAACAGGTCTTAAAAATGTTATTAAAAATTTGAAATATCAATTACTTTTATAGAGAAATCTCGTACAATTTTTCTACGGTCCAAAATAATAAGGAAAAATTTAAATATAAAGGTCTAAAACTTTTAAGACCGGTTTTATAAAAAAGACGGTCTTAAAGGTTATACTTTTAAGACCGGATATAAATTGTGGCCGGTGCAAAATGTTGAAAAAAAATTAAATGAAAATTTTACTACTTTTAAGATCAGAGTTTTATAAGGGACGGTCTTAAAGGTTAACTTTTAAGACCGTTCATTTGGTACATCCGGTCTTAAAAATAAAGCGCCAAATATAATCTTCTTCGCGTGAAACCTTACCTTACAACTTACATTGCTCTCTCTGAACTCAAACCCCTGTTCTTGTTGCAAAACCCCTCTTCCTATTGCATTACCTCTCTTCCTTGCCCACCACCACCATCCTTTGTTACTCTCTCATTTTCTCAGACATTCCTCTTTCAGACCACCTCCTCAACCTTTCTTCCTTTATTGAAAATGAACGGAAAAAACGATTCTTGTCCTGTTCGTTCAACGCCAGTTACTGGTGTGAGTTAGAACGAACCCTCTTCATCTCACAGTGAGCCTCGTAACCGGCCTGCTCGCCGTGGTAGAAATGGCAATTTGGACCTCTGGGTCAAAGTTTGAGATTCAGTTTGATGAAAAGTTGGCTCCTTTCGGTCCTAATAAGAACAAATATAATAGTTTTGTCGGCTATCTAGTACAAAGCAAGGTTAGCATCTTAATAGATGAATGAAAAAATGTCGACGATCGTACAGTAAAGGATCCTATTTGGGACACTATCCGGCTTACATACACTGTCCCTGACTGTTAGAAGCTGAAAGACAAGACTTGTCTTATTGTGTTGATCAGTGGAGGAAGTTTAAGACCATTCTAGCCAACAACTATATTTTTGTCAAGGTTCCAGCTGGTGAGCCTCGCCCCCCTCCTTGGGAGAAGTACACATTTCTTGATCAACAAACTTGGCAACATTTTGTTCAGCTGCGGACCACTCCTGAAGCTTTGGTGAGTTTATATTTAGTTTTGTTTGTCTTTTTTGGATTGCTTATTAACCTGTACGGATATGTGAATGTTATTGTGTTCATCTAATCTTGTTAGTTAGATGGTTTGGTGTGTGAATAGAAGTATATATTTTCATCCTTTGTCCTGCATTAGAGGAGCATGTCTTAGTTCTATGCAAGTCTGATATATAAATCGTGAAAAGGTAAAATACTAAGTAGGTAATTAGGGAAATAATAATGGCATAAGAGTCAAACTATTATTATAGTCTTAGTTCTGTTATAGTAGGTAGTGGTTAGACATTGTTGTTAGTTAGTTAGTATGTTAATTGTGTAAAGGTTTCTATGCAAGCTGTTATTGGGCCTTAAGAGTCAAGCCTCTAACTATATATAAGAGGTTAGACTAATATGTGTAGGAACCAGTTATGATGAATGAATGAATTAACTGAGTTGGCAGCAGTTCTGCAACTCCCTTTCCTCTGTTTCTCCTAATTTCTTCTACAATTCTACATCTTCCTTAAATAAAATGTTGAAACTTGATGAAGTGAATTTGACTAGTGTTTGAGGTTCATATCAAACAGAAGTTCTCTAATTTTTGTTAGTGAGATGACTGTAATTCATAATTAATAGTTGTTTTCAATCCTGATTCATAGAAAAGAAGGGAACAAGCACAGGAGATCGGGAGAAAGAATGATTGCCCGCATATGGCTTCTCACGATGGATATGAAAAGGCTGAAAAAAATTGATGGTGGCCAAGCGAAAGAGATTAGAAGATGAAGTTGAATCCAATCCTTATGGGATATGTGATAAGGCGCCATCTCCAATACGTCACATGGAGTTATGGCTGTATATTCGCAAAAAGCCAAGCGACGATTACACGAGTGAACAAACTCGTCTAGTTGCTGAAATAATTATAAGTATCATTATTGTTAATTTTTAGTTACTAAACATGTTTCATTACTAAGCTTCTCATTATCTGTATCTTATAGGAAGATCTTAAAAAGAAAGACACAGAGGGATCTTTTGTGTCAGACGGGAGGAATGATGTTCTGACCGTTGCGACTGGAAAAACGGATCACTCAGGGCGTGTAAGGGGATTGGAGGACAGGTAGGCCTGAAGGAATACTTTGGTAAATCCAAATGCCATAAACAAAGTATGGTTACCCGAGAGGATATGGAACAGACGCTGGCCAAATTAAGTGAGGAAGCAGCGGCTAAAGAAGCTTTATTGACTGCAATGTTTCAATCTGAGATGAGCAAGATGAAGGAGGACATGGATAAAATGATGCTGCTTTTGAGCTCTCGGCCAGAGACCAGTGTTCCCTTCACACATTCACCTGCACCTATGCAGCAGAGCTCTAGAAGGAGTTGCATTGTTGGATAGTTAGAGCAACCTTGTGACCTGTGTGTGGAAGAACCTCATAGACGATTAGTTGCAAAAGGGACTGTCCACAACTTGGGATCAACTGTATACCACCAACAAATGGCTGATGATAAAGTTAGAGTGTCAGTTGAAAAGGTGATCATTGATGCACCTCTCCCTCTCCCAACTGATCAGCTGAAGGTTGTGAGTGATGTCAAGGGAACCTTCATCTCTTGGCCAGTGAATCTTGTACATGTCTCTACTCCTCATGAAGCTTCATCCCCTACTGAAGCTCTATCCCCTCCTCAAGCTCTATTTCCTAAGTTGACTGTCGAGGAAAAAAAGGAAAAAAATATTCGATATAGTATCCAATGGATATTTTAAAGATAAATCGTGGCATGTCAATGAAGTAGTATGGCTCATTGATATGCAATCGATTTTCCTTGACCCTGATGATTTAACGTCCCTGCTACTTCCTGGAAAGGTGTTGCACCCTTGCTGGCCTCGCCCTTTCGGGTGGCGGGTTAGAGAGATTCCTTTTATCTGTTACCTTCCCTTTATTACTGTTCCATTTTAACTTGTATCAGAGTGAGCGCAACAGAGCATTTAACCGGTTTGGACTACCTACTATACTGGTAAAAGTGCAATAAAGAAAAATAAAAGTCCCCGAAGGGTTAAGGGTACAGTCATACAAAATAAAATACCAAAATTATATACAGTCATCCTTAAATAGATACAAAGTAAAATAGGGCATTTCCTATTCTTCAACCAGCACTGATATGCCTTACCTCTCCAAAAAGGTTCTTCTAGCTCAGACACGATCCCCTGTAACTTCAGGTCTATCTAGAGTTCAAAATGAACCCCAGAGTAACTGTCAGTACTCACGTACCAAATGTGCAAAGTGTATGCATGCAACCATGTAATATATGAAAAACACAAGTAATAAGCCACATATACCACATATGCAAACAGAAACATACCACAACAACCGACAACCACGTGCTGTCAGGCTGCTTTATCAAGGCAAGCCCCGGACTTACCGGAGTCACAACCTGTAGAGCCGCCCATACCTAGCCAGCCCCAGACCTATCAACCCGTACAACCGCCAATCAAGGGCGACCTCAGACTGATCGTCCTTAGCACTAGGAACACAATAGTTAGGGACTCAAACCCCAACATGCTCTGTATCCATATTTGGCAAAAACAACACAAACATACACATGGCAAGCCAAACACATACATCAAACACATAAGAGTACTTGAGTAAAGCAGTTACTACCTGATGTGGTATGCACTGTCTTAAAATTTTAATGTGCTTGTCCGCTTCCCAAAGTAGGCCTTAGTCCTAAATAACACCAAAATACCTTATTTTTAGTATTTCCAAAAATACCCTTGTAATTCCTTGGTCAAAACCGAGCCTATACAGAATTTTCCAAAAATTCTATGAATCTAAACCAAATTCCAAGATTTTTAATAAATTCCAAAAATTCATTTTTGCATGAAACCAATGAAAGACTTGGCTATCACCTAAGAGGGGGGTGAATTGGGTGTCTGATTAAAAACTTAGAACTTTAAAAAGCTTTTTGCAACTTACTGAAAGTAGTTTGAATGACAATAAGAATTTATAAAGTGATAAACAATCATTCAAACATATATGCTGGGAATGTAAGAGATAAGGGAAGAGAATATGAAAACTGTGATTTATACTGGTTCGGCCCAATCCTTGACCTACGTCCAGTCCTCAAGCTCCACTTGAGATTTTCAATCCACTATCTTCTTTCAACTTGATTACATGTTCTGTACTTGAAGTAATCCTCTCACTAGGATTCACTCCCCTTTACAAACTGTAATCAATACACCCACTTGATTACACACTCTGTACTCGAAGTAATCCTCTCACTGGGATTCACTCCCCTTACAAGTTGTAATCAATACAATGAGTTTCTCACTCAAGATCACCCAATCTTGAGTAATTCTCAGATAGAATGATAGGATGATTACAATAAATCTTCTCTCTTCGAAGTGAATGGATAAACACTGAAGTACAATACAAATCATTTCACTCTTTATGATAAGCTATGTAAACATTGAAAATAGAGAGTTGTTGGTTTTGATTAGTTTTGATGATGTCTTATATAGATGTCATTCTTAAGAGCAAAAAGGTTGCATACTATATTTATCTCCTACATTGACTAACTACTATATTTAATGTAGGTTAGTCCAAGTTGAATAATAGCTCAAGAAGGAGATAAGAGATTTTAGAAAGAAGAAATTGAAGAGAATGTCAAGTTCAAGAAGAAGATAAGATATTGAAGAAGGTAGAACTTCAAGAAGAAGATGAGTCCAAGATAAATGATGAAGAATGATCAAGAAAACAAAAGTTGGAATGAAGCTTCATCATATTTGAGCTACAATGGAGTATACTTGAATGATGGAGAATAATCAAGAAAATAGATTGAAGACAGAGTTAAATTATGGAGAATGATGAAGAGAAGAGAAGAAAGAAGGAAGAACTTGTTTAATGGATTGAGAAAGGGTTGGGGAACACTGCTTCAACGGGAAAAAGAAGAAGAGAAGCAGACACTCCAAATCCAATTATCATATAGTGATGATGATGACCCTAGTTGTGATTCATCTGACTAGTTTAGCTTAGATTTAAAGAAACCCCTTTTTTGAAAATGGAATTGAGAAAAGGGGAGTGCAGAGCTTTCGATCGTGTTTCGCGAGGGCATCTTTGTCGAAAATGGTGAGATCATTAGTGAAAGAAGGACCAACGACGATGAAGGATGAGAAGTAGCAGTTTCAGTCAGGTCAGAGCCTTTTGGTGGAGGCCCTGCTTCAATTTCAAATACAAACCCCGACTCAATCAAATCACACCAATGGAAATAGCAAGTCGCAGTCGTAAGTAAAAAAAAGAAAAAAATTAGGCAGTGGAAAGAAGAAAGCTGCTGTTAGCAGAGAGAGGGTGGATAAGTTTCTAGTTCATGGATTGATCGAGTTTCGTTCTACTTTCGACTTCTCTCGATTGGCTTGGTGTTCAGTGTACTAAGGTTAAGGTTCAAGTACAAGATCGAAAAGAATGCATTGCATGAACATTGAGATGCCCAAGAAAAAAAGGAAGGAGGGGAAGAATCAACCGTAAGTAACTTAGTGCAAAATCACGCGGCGGAGATCCGCAACGCAAAAAGAAAAAGGCAACCAACCGGAAGCCTGGGGCTTAGGACAAGGAGCGTCCGGAGTCTCTTAAACGACTAAAAAAATTCCTATCATGAAAAAGATACTTCGCCCGTTCTCTCCTCATCTTCCTAGCTTCCAACGATTGCTCTATTCGTTAATAATAATTATTCCAATACTTGGTATGTTCTATTGTCTTTGTATGATACTCGGCTCCCTTGACCTTTTTCAGGCCGTTTTTGGCAAGATCGCTTTCTCTCTAGGGGCTCGGGCCCTCTCCTTGCCAACTCGGGCTGGACCTCCATCTTAGGGCAGGGAGATGGTTCGGAGTTCAGCGTGAACCAGCCGACGCCAACCAATTCCACACAGACGGGCTCGGCCTCCGAGGCGGTGGAGAATGTAATTCATCCTTCTCCAGTTGAATTGCAACAAAAAAAGGAGGAATTACATTCTCTAGTTTTGCGCCAATTTATTCATTTTGCCGACCGAGGCCTGAAATCATGGCAAGTTAATACATCAGACGAACGGATACCACTTGCTCGGGTCTGCGTTCAGCATATAATTGAATCTTTGGAGATCGGGGAGTCCGTATCCGAGTATGAAGGGTGGAAAGCCCATTTACTGGAAAATCCTACCACCCTTTATACGCTCTTCCAGGACTACCAAACTAAAAGGATTTTGCCATAACATTCTATGGGCAGCAGGACCAGGTGGAGTGGCAAACCTAAAAGTTAGATCTTCAAAGAAAGAAACCTTTTCTCTTAGCGTGCAGGAAGATGCCGAGGGAGACAAAAGCGTAGTGTGTTTTACGCTTGTGACTCGTCATCCAAATTCTCCTTCCGCAAAAAGACCCTTTCCTTCAAACCAAAAAAGAACCGGGATTGGATCCCCTCATTAGAGAGACTGTCCCTTATTTGACAGAGTCTGGCATATGACTGCTCCCCAGTTTTGGTCCGCGGGTTATCGAGTGCACGAGCACCTCGACGCTCCCAATCCCCTTCAGGATCAAGGGGTGCCATTAGGCGGATGATATCCACCTTGACCTCGAAAAGTTCTTCCGCGGTTATTCGAGCCCATTTTATGACCTCCGCGGAAGGAGAGTCATATTTCGCCAAAAGGCGATTATGGATCGAAAGAACTGAATCTCCCCCTATTACCTCGTCTTCGGCATATGGAAAGGGAAGGACATGAGATGGACCGGCTTCCGCCTCCCCGGAAGCAACGGGATTTGCGGGAGGCATAGCTTGTTGACCGGGTTGTGGTTGATTCCCGAAATCGGATTTTCTCTTCGTGCCATATGCGCCTTATTTTGACTTTTTCTCCTTTTTTCTTCCCGCTTTAAGATTTTTTCTCGAAAGTCTTCGTTTCCGTGTAGAAGCAAACTCTCCAAATTTATGACCAACTTTTCCTTCAGTGATCTTACAATGAACAGGACTTTTTCCATTGTAAATTCGTGCGGAGCAATTAATGAATTCGGCAAAATAGAATAAGACCGAAAAAGATCACGAAACTAGTAGACTTATTAATAAACAAATCCAAAGAGATGCAAATACCACAACCCACTTGGTTCTTTCGTTTCGCTCCTTTCCTTTCTCGCGGAGCGGCATACCGAAAAAAGAAAGATCCCGATCCGGCCTGCTTTCGACCCAATCATGATCATGGGGGAATCGAACCCCAATATTCCATCCAGGGCCCCTCTCACGGAACACCTAAAGAATCTCCGTTGGGCGAGAGCCCTTCTACTCGGCACCGTCGGATCACTAGACAACTTTTTTTACAGTTGCATCAGTAGCGATTTCTATCTATATACGTCATTTCGTTCGCCTTTGTGGTGTGGGCAGTCGGCTTATCGATCTTGGAATGTCTACGGACGAGATGAGATCGCCTTAGAGATGATAGAACGTGTTCAAAATCATCACCTATGCAATTTGACTTAATAGAAATGAGATAACTCTCTCTTTCTAAAGTTTCCCTAAGCTGGTGAATGCACCTTAACGTTAAGAAATCTTCTTCTCTATTTCAATTGGAAGTTTCACTGGACACATCCAGGTTTTTTGCTGGAGCGAAGATGCGATAGCTTTACGAGAGGCCAAAGAAGAATAGCTTGCTCACCCCTAGATAATAAGCAGGAGAGGAGTTGAATGCTGGGGGGAAGCTAACGTGCGCTTAGTCCGTTGCTTGTTCCCTGCACCCGTAAGGTACTTCACTCCCTGTAAGGAATAGAAGACTTTCCTCGCTTCGCACCTTAAGGGGAGAAAGCAGGTTTCTTTCAGTAATCCGTTTACGGCAATTCATGGATCAGTAGATGTAATACCCTCAAATCTGACTTAGGGTAATCTCCCTTGAAATTAGATAATTTGCAAATAGGTCCCTAAAACGTTTGGGAATTTGCAAATAGGTCCCTAAGCACATTGTGGGTTATAAATACCCTGTGAAAGCTATAAAAGAGGCAAGTAAAAATCTATTTAAAATAGGGAAGGATATTGTCCCTAATTTAGGTAATTTATTAAGTTACAAACTTGGAGAAATTATAGAAGAATACTCAAAAAGTAAGGAAATGACCGAAATACCCCCGTAAATGCTAAGATAATGCAGAGACATGAAAACAAAGATGTCAATACAAAAGTATGAAGGTAATGAGGTGTTCTAAGTAAGAAAATTATCAACTTGTGATAATTAAGTAATTAAGTAATATTGGGCTAATTACTTAAGCATAAGCAAAGAAAATTCACAAGTAATTATGTAAAACCCTAAAATTAGTGGTTTTTGGCCAAAAATTAGTAAAAATATATTTACTAATTAATTGGAAATTTTGGAGAAAAATAGTTGAGTTTAGGTATTTTTAAGCCTAAATACAAGTTTGGACCAATAGGAAAATTATAAAATAATTATTTTATATTAAATAAAATATAAAACGAAAATATATATAAAAAAAAGAGAAGGATCAGATTTTGACCGAAAATTCAAATGAAAAATTGAAGATAAGAATTAAAGAAAATATCAAGATATTTGGTTACAACTTGCAATATTATAATAATATAATTAAATATTATGAATAGTAATTTAGAAATTAGGAAACGGATCCTATCGAGAGATCTAGGAATGAGATTTCCAAAGTCAAGGTAAAATATTGATCAGTGGGATTTTATCTTCCGTTAGACTCTTCCTAAGTTAATTCCGAGGCCGTTTGTGCATTTTCCTAATAAAACAAAATAGGGAAAAATGCATATAGGCATATTTTGGAAATGAAGAAAATAAATTCTAACTCAATATCTAGGAATGAGTTTGAATTTATATGGACATATTTGGAATCGGTGAATTATTTCCAAGAGATTGGTGATTTCGAAATGTGTTCAAACCGGACGTGTTCGGACACGTTTCGAGAAACTTCAATGGACGGTTGGAACCCTGTCTAAAGTCAAAATTCAAGTTTAAATAGATATTATTGATGAGGAAGAGAAGGTCTTCAAAGTTGTAAATCCATAATTTTGAGATTTTTCCGAAATTACGCGAATCGAGTACCGATCGAGGTTTATCTAGATCGAAACCTTCCTTAACAAGTTAATTACATCATCAAGATGATGCAATTTTGGTGCCACCTAGGGCTGCTATGTCGACCAAGAGGGATCAAGGATCAAGATTTGCCATCTTACCAAGGTTTCATCCAATGGTTTAAATCAAGTTAAAGAATGACCTTTATGTCCTCAAAATTTTCTATAAATAGCCAAGCATCCCTTGAGTTCTTCACACCATTTTCTTGAGAGCTCTTGGCTGAAATAGAGGGGCAGCAAGGAGGAGAGGAAGGCCGGGGAAAATCTGTAGCGAAGCTCTGGGTAAGTTTTTCGGTACCAAGCTTTAAGCTTCCGTAGTTTTTCCGGAAGTTAGAGTATAAATGCTAGAATAGTCTTTAATCTTCCAAGTATGATTAGATATCATATGTTAGGGGTATTTTAGTCATTATTTCGAAAATCTTGGTGGGGTCGAAGTTCTGGCAAAATTTTGGAAGATTAGAGTTAGAGTAACGAAGTGCTGGCGAAATTCCGCCAATTAGGGGTATGGGGCAAAATGGTAATTTTTACCCAAAATGCCAGATATAGTACCAAATCACTAATAAAAGTGATATTACTCTTATAGGACGTCAGAAACTCTGATTTGCTGTCGTTACGCTGTCCGACAGGACGTTTCGCTGTTTTCTGTCAAAACGACCGTTTTCCGTAAAACGTGCCAGAATACCGTCAACGAAGGTACGTTCGCGTACTGTAACACTAACTCTGATGGTTATTGTATGAATATGTGTGTTTCCTCTGTCATGTGTGTACTCTGATTGTACTTTTGTCTGTACTCTGATTGTACTGTTGTACTCGTACTTATTTATCTCGTTGTACGTTATACATCCGATTGTATTATTCTCTCGTCATGTCATACATCCGATCGTATCACTATCCATTATGCCTTAACCTTACATCCGATTGTATTGTTCGCCGTGCATATCCGATTATGTACATTCCTCATTGTGCTTTAACCCTACATCCGATTGTATTGTTATTGCCATACATATCGATTATGTATTCCCTATGTTTGATCATAGTAAATGTTGCCAAGATATTTGAATGTCTCGTCGTACATATATGTTGTATATAAACATGAGGTTAATCATTACCCGAGATCCAATGTGGTAAATTGGATCTCGGCTCTTAACATAGCGTCGAGTTCGGGAGGACCGAGGATCGAGGAGAAGGACAAGCGGCACGCTTAGGAGTAGCGACCGAGGACCTCTTTCGTTATACTTTTAAAACACTCTTGTACCGCTGTTTAAACAGCAAGACATGCTACCATGGGTATTTTAATATATATATCAGTTACTCAATCGCTCCGGTGCACTACTCTGATCATTTTGAAATGATGTTTCAAAAAAAAAATTTATACTGCTTGTGAAAAGTCGGGATGTTACATTTGGTATCAGAGCAGTAGTCCTGGCATGAATTTAACTATGTTATTACGGACAGTTTGGTGCCGAAGGCAAGGCTAGTCTACGTGGGTGTGCCAATCAATTTTGAAAATAAGTACCGATATAGGCCCGAGTCGGTGTACCATTTTACCTCGGTGTACCGGGCATGCACTGGTATACCATCCTGAACCGGTGTACCACCCTCTGTTGGTGCATCACTCTGATAACTGCCAGTTTGTACTGGACGTTAATTCTATTCTAGCACAGAGCTCATACGCGGAGCTGGGTCATGCCAGATGAGACTCCGAGACCAATAAAGATAAGTACATGTAGTATTTGACTCATGTATAGGAACTTCCGATACGTATTTACGTACCCGTTTCTGAGAAGAACGAACCAACGAAATTCTTAACGAGAGACATGTTGCGGGTATCTATTCGTTAGTAGTAGAAATATGAAGTGAGATATGATCATCGTTATACTCCTTGTATAACTAACGTTTTCCCTAATAAAGGAAAAAGAACAAGACATGACGAATCTGAGAGGAGCCAGAGTTCCCAGAGGCCGAGGGTAGACGGAAGAAAAGGCTGCCTCAGGATGCTTTTGGCAGACGGCACCGCTTGATCGTCTCAAAGGTAAGCAGGCATGTTACTCCTTTTATTTGAAGTCAGCCACAGATAGGTGGCCTTTGTACTTCTTATTTAGGATCATGTGCTT
Organism: Acacia pycnantha; assembly: GCA_025563575.1. NCBI lineage: Eukaryota > Viridiplantae > Streptophyta > Magnoliopsida > Fabales > Fabaceae > Acacia > Acacia pycnantha. The sequence goes on along the minus strand of JAMWYP010000328.1, from coordinate 371,747 downwards.
CTTATTTGACAGATCTTTTGCGTCTAGTGTTGTTAATTCGGCACGGCCACTAATCTGTTTGAAGTTCCGTTTGTTAAGCGGCACTCCACTGTTTCCTTTGTTGCCGGTCAACCGCTTGGTTATTACTATGCGTCTTGGCCTCTCTTTGCTCTCTCCCATCATATATTAGTATTAGTGTGGTGGTGTGCGAGCTAGTATATCCGGGGACGTCGTTTCCTGGATTATGCGATCCTTAGAGATGATGTTGTCATTGTTGATGAGAGTGTAGCGAAAGTCTATAGCGCCGCTTTGGGGGATTTAGGAGTAACTATATCCTATTCAAAATCCCTAATCTCTCATAGTGGTTCTGCAGAGTTTGCGAAGCGTTTAGGTTTCGGCCGCCACTCACACTCAATCCTTATGTCAAGGGTGTTATTGCTCGTGACTAAGGTGTTGAGACCGAAGGAGCCGACACCCGCCCCATCCGGAAGTGCAATTGGGCCAAGGCGCAGCTTGATTTTCTTGAATGGTCTCCGCTCAGAGGCTCTCCTCACGTAAAATGTTCGGCGGTTCGGTGGCATCTTTCCTTGGTAGATTTGTTAGAGAAGGACTTATTTCAGAAAATGTTAATAATAGGGCAACTCCATTCAATAGGGAGGGAGGCATGGAATTGGATGCTTCCCCCCTTTTCGGTGCAGGAAGGACTGCTTGGTGAAATGACGTACTTAGGATTCCCTCACCGTCAAGCAAGGGAATGACGAAAGGGTATAAAAACAACTCTATATAAAGAAAGCCTACATTGAACCAAAGGAAAAACCGAATGAGATGTCGTATACGCAAATGCTCTTTACGTTGCGCATAAGCGCTGCAAACATGGCTACTTCATCTCTTTTCGGAAGAGAAGATAAAGATAGTTCCGTCACTGGGATTAAGGGAGTTCCCCCGAGGGAAAGACAGTCAATAGGAATTCTCTCTACTCTAGAACCCATAGGCCTAGGAGCAATAGACTGAAGAGGTACGACCGTGATATAACTCATCACAGTTTGGAGTTCTTCGAACGTCGGATCGGCCCTGTTCTGCCTACTCCGGCAGAGATGGGCGTTCCACCTAACACTGGACGGCTTTGAGCCTCGTGTTCTGGAGATGGGAAGCGACGACTGTTTGCTGTGGGTAACTACATCAACCAGCGGCTCTTGTACCCTATTCACCAATGGCTTGCGAAGATATTGTCCATGATCCCTATGGACGGGACATTTGATCAGAGAAGGAAGCACTCTTCTGTAAGCCTTCGAGTGTTAGCGCAGGGAGTCACCATATATAGAGAGATCCGCGGTAAAGACCACAGACTGAAAACGTCTTTTTTAAGAGGACTTAATAGACTGAACGAGGACCAAGCCAATCTTTCCCGTTTGCTCCCCAGGCCTTTTCCCGATCTTGTACTGTTTATCAAGAAGTGGTTGGAAATATCTAAAAAAAAAGGTCTACCTTTGAAAAGAGGAGCCCTAAATTGGTGATAGGGAAGTGCTTATAATGGGTAAAGCCAGTAATCTCCTTAACAGTACGAATTCTATTCTTTTAAGCCAATAGTATAGCAAAATCTTTCTCTGAAGTTGATCCTACAACCGAAAAGTCGAGACCTACCCTCTGGAGATGAGCCCGAGGCAAGGGCATCGCACCTATTCCAAATAGCCCTCGTCTACCAAACGAAAGAATCACGAATTTTCCATCGTAAGCATAACTCACTCCCTTCCTCCTTGCTCTAGCAATCCCTTAGTTAATGCCAGTACTCTTTCCATCTTCGGAACTGACCATGTACCTAATAAAATCCTCCAACCAGTTCCCACTAATCCTGCTAAGAAAGATGCCTTATAGATAGGATGCTTGCTTTTGTAAACAATCTTTCTCATCTCCTTATTGACTAAGGTAAGCCGTATTTAATTTAAGATGATATAAAGCTATCTCACTTATGATCTTTTCCCGTGCTTGATTCTCACTTTCGCCTATGCTAGGCTATTTCCCTATTGAATGCCAAAAGCACCGTTAAGGCATTAATAAGCGGGAGTACTGGCCCCATCTCATCAACTTAGAAAAGAGGCCTTATTTGAATGCTTCATCGTGAACAAGCCAAGCAGCATAAGGCATTATGGCTTGATGAATGCTTGAGAAATCCCTTCCTTCTTATTCAAGAAACGGTATAACACTTCTCTCATCCCACTACCGCACTATCCATGTCTTATTCTTTGACTATTATACCTGCTCCGAGATGATAGATCGGATGAAAACAAGAGAGAAGGAGCTGCTATTGAATCCGGTCTTAGATGGTTGGAAGACAGAAGCAAGAGCATTATAGGAATAGCTGGGTTAATAGAGAGATGACATCACAAAAGGATGAAGACGGGACTGATTATCTGCTTTCATGTGTGAAAACGAAAGGAAATCACCAAGAGGGGGGTGAATTGGGGATTTTAAAACTTTTATAATAACTTTGTACCCAAGCTGAAGCTAAACGTAAAGAGATAGGGAAGAAGAGCTTGACACAGAAAGTTTATCCTGGTTCGGTCTAAATTCTTGACCTCACGTCCACCCGGACTCTCCGGGTTTTTCTACTATCACTTAACTCGATACACTCTCTGTACTCAAGGATTATCCTCTCTCTAGGATACACTCCCCTTACAAGTTGTAATCAAATCCCAATCTCCAAGTCCCCTTGACTTGAGATCTTTTACAATGAATGAATAATTTGAATAAAATCTCTCTCACAGAGAAGATAATGATAAACACCGAGGCTCTTTGTATATCAAAATACAATACGTAAAGAAAACTGAATGTATAAGAACTCTTGAGCTTGCTTTTCGTTTCGCTTAATCTTTCGTTATTCTTCTAAGTTTGTAATCGCTCTTTATATAGTGGTGAGTTGCTATGTGACCGTTACTTCTCAACTTAGCATGTTCTTCATTTGAAATTCAGTTTGATGAGGATTATAACCGTTGGGTCCCGAATTTCAGCCGATTCAATTCCCGGACGCGTGAAATCATTCTCGCCTTCCGATTCTTCGCTTTATTCAATGATTCGTTTGATCCAATTTAATACCTGAAACATTCTCAATATAGAGTAGTTAAATACGTTTGAATGAATGCAATCAATTCGTATAAACATGGTAAGTTTTGCAGTTTAAAAGAATCAGGATGAAATCAGTAACGATCATATTTGCTTCCGTCGTAAACTCGAGTTCTCCAAGTCGGGCTCGAGTTCGTAAGGCTTTTTGTAATATCTCACAAGATAAGGTGCTCGAGTCCATTAGTGATTAGGCTCGAGTTTAACACTATTCATGCCTAAGAGTTTTGGTTGCTCGATTAGAGTGGATCGAGCACGAGTACAAACTCGGAGTTTGTACACTTGCTTTTCTTTCTTCGGATGAAGGGCTCGAGTTCATTATTCTTAGGCTCGAGTTCACTTAATTTATTCCATGACTTATTGAAGTGAACTGGAGGTTTGAGCTTAAACTCCGGAGTTTGAAAAGAAGGAAGAACTTGGGAGATCTTCACAAGGGAAAACTCGAGCTTGTAATAACAGGCTCGAGTTTACCTATTTTGTAAACTCTTCTTCGTTTGTCAAACCATAGAGTAAACTCTACACAAAAGCATTAGGCTTGAGTCCATATACTTGGGCTCGAGTGTTCATTAAATTATAGCCATAGAAACAAGTGAACTCTACTCAAAAAGAATAAACTCGGAGTTTAAAGAGATACAATTTAATTAGAAAAACTTCCGCCATGGGAAAACTCGAGCTTGTCTATACAGCTCGAGTTTACTTGTTTGTAAACTCTTTATTATTATATCATGAGGGTTTAGGCTCGAGTCTATTTACTCGTGCTCGAGTTCGTTATGCCGAAAATATCCCGATGAGCTCTCTGTTTGCGTAAAACTCGAGTTTCCTTAGTTAGGCTCGAGTTTTGAGGTGACAGAGTGATTTTGACTCTTTGTCATTTTAAAAGCATTCGTACTTGTTTACAATTGTTATTAATCATCAAAACACATAGAGAACTAACATTCTCCCCTTTTTGATGATGACAACACTTGTAAACAATTAACTCCTTTAAGAACACTGTTTTGATCATTTGAAATCATTGAAGCATAAGTGTTCAAAGTGTAAATGCATCGAATTTGATTTTAACATTTAAACTTTGATTCTATCGAGTTAGCAAATTTAACATAAATCATAACACATATTGTCATTGCATAAGCTAAAACATTTAATGGTTTACAAAATGACATTTAGAGTTTCAAGCATACATATATCTAAAAAAAAGACTTGACAACTTGACTTCTCCTTCTTTACTTCAACTCTTCTCCCCTTTGGCATCATCGAAAAGTGGAGGATGAGATGAGATAGAGGTTGATCAAGAATAGGATCATGGGTAGATGGTTCAGGGGCTATGGAGGTTGGGATTGGTTCGAAGAGGGTGGAGGTGCCGAAGAGCTAGGTCCAAATGGAATTGATGGACTGATTTTCTAAAATTTTGTCCATTTTGTCATGGAGGCCGGACATAGACACCAAAAGAGTGGAGATGCTTACCGAGTGATCTCCAATTTGATCCCCGAGACCTTGCACTTTATCTTTGATAATCTCATGTTCAAGAATGAGATCTTCTTGTGCATCAGAACTCCTCATATCCTTTCTTGATGTGGTGAATCTCGATTCTATCTTGGAAGAAAGATCGAAACAACTTGGGCAATGTAAGTCTTTATTCTTTCATCCAAATCGGAGGGAAAGGATTGTGGTGGAGGTGGTGCACTTTGAGCTTCTTGAACTCTAGATTGAGTAGCTCTGTTCTAGTAGGTCTTGAGGGTGCTCGGAATGATCACTTCCTTGATCAAAGCTTATCCTCATCAAATTTAGGATATCTTGGCCAAATTTGGCCGGTTTTTCAGTTTCTCATTGGTGGTAAATACCGGACCCTTTCATGAAACATAATCACCGAGATGAGACGGCAAAGGGTATCGGGATGTTTTTCTTCCATGGAAACGAAATTTGAACATCTCTTTAAAGATCCAATCTCCTATGTTATGAGGGACTTGATCTATGATAGAGGCAAAAATAGGAAGTCCTTTTTGGCAAAGTGAGTGAAATTGCCTCCCTTTTGTACTAAGTTTCTAGTGTATATATACCAAGCAGCTCTTTGCTTAGGAGGCATTGATACTGGAGTGAAATCCAGAACCTCTAAAGCATCAGGTACAGGCTCATCGGGTCTGAGGAGTGAAAAAATTTGCCTATTCGTATAATTTGGAGAAGCAACAGGAGGAGGATTTTGGATTTGGAGGAGGGAATTAAGGTATGCAGCAGTGATGGTTATCTGTTTTCCTCTAATGGATGTGGTAATCCTTTCCTCAACCAAATTTCTATCCGCATCCAATAAATTATCACTTTGCATACAATAGTAAAAGGTTTTAACAAAGGATGGACTATATGAGGCTCTAATGGATATGAGAGGTTCAAATTGTCTAAGCCCGTGGGTAAGATCAAGGTTACATTCCTCTTTTAAAGCATCTAGATTGACATACACAGAAGGGCAAAAACTCTTAGCCTCATAGTTTTCTTGGAATCGTATGGCATCCTCACCATATAGAGTGACATCCTCACTAGAGAATCCTTTAGGGATGGAGGAATGATTGTAAATTTCAAATAAGGCTGGGTTTTCTCTAGATACCTGAGGAACAGAGTGTTGTTGGTGATGGGAGGATGATTGAGCTTGAGAGCTAGTTTGACTAGTTGTGGTCTTTCGAGACTTGTGTATCTCGTTCTTTGCCCCTTCGAGGTGGTGTGTCGCCAGTTGAAGCTTTCTTTGAGGTATTCATCTTGACTGTGGTCATTGGAGTGGCTTGGGTAATAGGAATACCGGGAATTTGCTTGTCAATTCCATGCTTGAATCGTTTGGGAAACGATTTTGCCCTGGGAGGACGTTGAGAGATTTTTGTATGATCGGTTTGGGGTTCTTGAGGATCAGAGGATTTGGAATCTTGGGTTGCAGATCGTTTGGACGCCATGTTCTCTGGTTTTCGTTTGAGGAGATTGAGAGAAATTTTTGGGAGAGTTAGGTTTAGGCTCGAGGGTGAGATAGAGTGAAGACGAAAAGACAGGTTTTTAAAGAAATTTTATCGACGCAAACTCGAGTTCTTAAGTGTAGGCTCGAGTTTGTGTAACGTTACTTACCTGGAATTCAAGAGTGTATGTGTGAACCCTTGAAATTTCTTGCTAGGCTCGAGTCGATCACATCGTAGGCTCGAGTCTGTCTGGTTCTCTGAGGTGGATTGCTCTCTGTCTCCCTCGAACTCGAGTCTGTTCACTAATAGGCTCGAGTCTGTCATGATCTCTGAGATGAGTTGCTCTTCTTCTCCCGCGAACTCGAGTCTGTCAAAATCTTTGAGATGAGTTGCTCTCTGTCTCTCGCGAACTCGAGTCCGTTCACTAATAGGCTCGAGTCTGTCAAAATCTCTGAGATGAGTTTCTCTCTGTCTCTCGCGAACTCGAGTCCGTTCACTAATAGGCTCGAGTTTGGCGACTGATAGTTGCATTTCTTCTTTGGTTCTTTCGAGCTCGAGTCCGTCTTTGGTAGGCTCGAGTTTGTGGCTGACTTTACTTGCACTCGATTGTTTGGGATTTTGATTTCAATATACATCCTGCACAAAACATATCTACATACTCCGATGCTTAAGTTAGTGGACAATAATCATAAAAAAAACATAACTAACATTTGAATTACTTACAACTCATTGGGATTTACCATTCCCAATTCTCTTCTTATGAACACAAATTGTTCTTTTGCTAGTGGCTTGGTGAAGATATCAGCGAGTTGCAAGTGAGTTGGGATGAACATGACTTTGACATCCTTCTTTTGAACATGATCTCTTATGAAGTGATGTCTGACATCAATATGTTTGGTTCTAGTGTGTTGAACAGATTCTTTGCCAAACTTATTGTGCTTGTGTTGTCACAAAGAATTGGGATTTCTTTGAGATGAACTCCCAAATCACACAATTGTTGTTTGAGCCAAAGAACTTGAGCACAGCAACTTGAGGCAGCAACATACTCGGCTTCGGTGGATGACACAGCCCACCGTGGTCTGCTTTTTTCTGAACCAAGACACTAATGATCCTCCAAAGAACTCACATTGACCACTTGTGCTTTTTCGTCGGTCTTGTATCCCGCATGATCCGAATCGGTATAGGCTACTAAGTGTTCATGTTGATCTTTGGGAAACCATAATCCAAGAGTCTTTGTATCAAGCAAGATATCTAAAAATTCTTTTAACATGTTCAGCATGGGACTCCATGGGGCAGATTGGAATCTAGCACACATTCCAACACCGAATTGAATGTCTGGACGACTTGCCGTAAGATAGAGTAATGATCCAATCATTCCTCTATACTTAGTGATGTTGAAGTTAGTCCCCTTTTCATCGGCATCCGAGTTGCGGTTGAACTCATTGGAGTATCTCGCTCCATTACAATCAGCTAGACCATATTTTTTTAATAGATCTTTCGGATACTTGGTCCTGGGAAATGAAGATTCCATCATGGCGTTGCTTGATTTGAAGTCCAAGGAAGTAATTAAGTTCTCCCATCATGGACATTTCAAATTCTCCCTGCATTGTCTTGGCAAATTCTTCACACATAGTATCATTAGTAGCACCAAAATAATATCATCAACATAAATTTGAGCTATTAAAACATCACCAAGTTTATTCTTCTTTATAAAGAGAGTTGTATCTGCTTTTCCTCTAACAAATCCTTGATCAAGAAGGAAAGTGCTTAACCTCTCATACCAAGCTCTAGGAGCTTGCTTAAGACCATATAAGGCTTTCTTGAGGTGATAAACATGATCTGGATGATGTTCATTTTGAAAACACGGAGGTTGTTCAACATAAACTTCCTCTGTATAAAACCATTTAAAAGGCGGATTTTACATCCATTTGAAAAAGTTTGAATCCTTTAACACAAGCAAAGGCTAGAAGAACTCTTATAGCTTCCAATCTTGCTCTTGGAGCATAAGTTTCTTCATAATCAATTCCTTCTTCTTGATTATAGCCTTTTGCAACTAGCCTTGCTTTATTTCGAATGATTATGGCGGATTCATCACATTTATTTTTGAATACCCATTTAGTACCAATGACCGGATGGTCTTTAGGTCTGGGCACCAAGTCCCAAACTTGGTTTCTTTCAAATTGATGTAATTCCTCTTGCATTGCTATAACCCAATCATTGTCTGAAAGGGCTTCATCAATCTTAGAGGGTTCAATTTTCGAAATGAAAGCTGAAAAAGTAACTTCATTCAAAGTGCTTTTACGGTTCTTACTCCTTGATTTGCATCACCTATCACTTGATCCAGAGGATGACTCCTACTGTATCTCCATGATTTTGGTTGAGTTTGAACACTTGTTTTCATAAGCATTTTCACAATGTTTTTCGGTTTAGAATCATCTTGCAAATCTTTTTCCGTATTTGTTGAAACAAGTTTGGTTTGTCACGGAAAATCATCATCATCATCCAAGGACTTGTTAGATTTGGTTTCACAGAAAACAATATGCATAGATTCTTCAACGGTGTGATTACGAGTATTATAAACTCTATATGCTTTACTTCTACTTGAATAACCCAAGAATATACCTTCATCGACTTTGGAATCAAATTTTCCCAAGTCATTCTTACCATTATTGTGGATGAAGCACTTACATCCAAAGATATGCAAGTGAGCTAAGTTGGGTTTTCTTCCTTTGTAGAGTTCATAGGGAGTTTTGTCCAACTTCTTCCGGAGATATGCCTGTTTGATATGTAACAAGCGGTGCTCATAGCATCGACCCAAAACACTTGAGATGTTTGGTTCTCATTTAGCATTGATCTTGCCATTTCGATAAGCACTCTATTCTTTCTTTCAACAACTCCATTTTGTGTGGGGTTCTTGGAGCCGAGAAGTTATGATTAATTCCCATACTATCACGAGAATTCTCCAAAGGCATGATTCTCAAATTCTCCACCATGATCCGTACGAATACCTGCAATAGAGAATCCTTTCTCGTTTTGGACCTTCTTGGCAAACACAATAAATTGATCAAATGTTTTATCTTTTGATGATAAAAGAATGACCCATGTAAATCTTGAGAAATCATCTACTATGACCAATGTATAAAGATTGCCGCCAAGGCTTTTTACTCTAGCTGGTCCAACTAAGTCCATATGGAGTAATTGGAGAGGTCTGTTAGTTGATAATTCCGTTTTTGACTTGAAAGATGATTTAGTTTGTTTACCTTTTTGACATGCATCACAAATTAGATCATTTTTAAAAGACAGTTTTGGTAAACCAATAACCAATTCCTTTTACGTAGTTTATCAAGTTGAATCATATTGACATGTCCTAAACGTTTATGCCATAACCAACTTTCATCTAAGTTACCAACAAAACATTTTTCGAATCGAATTGTTTTTAGACGATTAAGAGTATAACAATTACCTTCTCTTGGAGCTCGAATAATGCTTTGGATTTAATACTATCTAAAGAGAGAGCATCCTTACTTACAATCAAACATTCTTCGAATCAAAGATGACTAGGTTTCCTTTGTCCGTGCTTTGACTCACACTGAGGAGGTTGTGACATAACCCATCCACAAGATAAACATCTTTGATTTGAGGTCCATTGTTATTTCCAATTTTGCCAATGCCAGCAATTCTTCCGGACTCATTTCCACCAAATGTTACCTTGCCACCTTCCTTATGTTTGATTGAAGCAAATTTGGATTGGTCTCCAGTCATATGTCTTGAGCATCCACTGTCTATGTACCACTTATTGGGATTTGATGCTCTAAGACAAATCTGCATAAGAAGAGATATTATCTTTTAGGTACCCAATATTCTTTGGGTCCTTTTGGGTTAGTTTGTGTCTTAGGAGTCATATAGGATCCCTTAGGCACCCATTGATAATTTCCTATAGGTTTAATCGATCTATCTTTCTTATGAAAACATGAAGAAGTAGTATGACCTTTTCTATTACAATAGTTGCAATGTGCAAAAGGATTTGAGGTATGAACAGATTTTTGAAAATAATTCATGTAGGATCTTTGTCCATGTTTCTTTTTGCCTTTCTTTTTGTCATAATCGGGCTTGTAACCAATTCTGATTTGTCATTTGTAAATCTTTGCTTTGTTTTAAAATTACCTCAAGCATTTCACTTCCTCTAGTGAATTTTTCAAGAGTCTTTGTAAGGTATTCATTTTTCTTTTTCGAGAATAGAACATTCATCACATATGATATTTTCAGGAACTGAAAGATTTTCTACTTGTTGTTCAAGTGTTGTATTCTTCCTTTTTAAAACAGAATATTTTTCAGCAAGTTCCTCAAATTCATTTTGAACAAGTTCGTATTCAGTAAACAATTCATTATAAGTTGGTTTTGCATCCTTTTCACAAGCAGAGATAGGCGTAGAGATCGTTTGAACTTGTTCTTCTAATAGTTTGATTTTTCTTTTTGAAAATAAGAGCTCTTTTGCAGTTTTATTAAATTCGGTATAAAGAGAATCATATGTTGAAGATAATTCATTATAAGGTAAATCGAATTACTTACCTCTTCGTTGTCCGATTCCTCTTGAGCCACAAGGCGTAGATTGGCACTTTGTTCCTCTTACGCCTCATCTTCATCGATGAGCTGTTGTCCCATATAGCCGATACATAAGCTCTTTTTTGAACTTATTGAATTTCTTTTCTTTGTTTTTCAGTGCGGACATTCGATTTGATGTGGCCTGGTTTCTCACATTCATAGCATATAATTGGTTTCTTAGTTTCGTGCTAGAATTTCCTTTGTGAAACCTTCGTGAGATTGGTCCTTTTTGTAGAATTTCTTGAATCTTCGGACCATCATTCCTAGCTCACCATCTTCATCTTCATCTTCTTCATCGTCATTTGATTTAACTTCTTTGATGGTTTTAAGAGCTATTCCCTTGTTCTTGACATTGATATCATTTAGTCCCTTTTTGAATTTGATCTTCCCCTCATATTCAGAAAGGCTGCCAAATAGTGCTGCCACGGAGGCCATTGATTCGCCTCGAGATTCTTCAATTGCGGTGACCTTGGCTTCCCATTCCTTGGTGAGAATATTTAGTATTTTCCTCACTTGGGCAGGTTGTTCATATTCTTTTCCCAAGGCAATGAGTTGATTGATCGGTGAGTGAATCGAGTTGAAATTCACCAATAGATTCTCCGGTCTTCATCTGCAATAGATCGTATTCAGTCATGAGAGTATTGATACGATTTTCTTTGATCACAGCTGTTCCTTCATGAGCTATTTCAAGAGCATCCCACATTTGCTTAGCAGATGGCAAAGTGCAGATTCTGAAATACTCCTTTTGGCCAAGAGCACTTTGGAGCATATGAATTGCCTTCATGTTGAGAGTGACTTGTTTCTTATCATTGTCATCGTACTCTTCTTCTTTCTTGGGAGTTCTGATGTCGGCTACAACCGAGGAAGGAACATAGTTTCCTTTTCAAAGACCCTCCACAAACCAAACTCGGAGGCCATTACATAGACCCCGAACTTAGCCTTCCGAATGAGTAGTGTTCTCCATTGAAACACGGGGTCGGTTGATTGAGGCTCCATCTGGTAGAATTCCTTCCATTGGATCTTTGTGTCTAGGATGTTAATCCTTCAAATTGACAACTAGGCTCTGATACCAAATGAAAACGAAAGGAAATCACCAAGAGGGGGGTGAATTGGGGATTTTAAAACTTTTATAATAACTTTGTACCCAAGCTGAAGCTAAACGTAAAGAGATAGGGAAGAAGAGCTTGACACGTAAAGTTTATCTGGTTCGGTCTAAATTCTTGACCTACGTCCAGTCCCAGACTCTCTGGGTTTTTCTACTATCACTTAACTCAGATACACTCTCTGTACTCAAGGATTATCCTCTCTCTAGGATACACTCCCCCTTACAAGTTGTAATCTGAAATCCCAATCTCCAAGTCCCCTTGACTTGAGATCTTTTACAATGAATGAATAATTTGAATAAAATCTCTCTCACAGAGAAGATAATGATAAACACTGAGGCTCTTTGTATATCAAAATACAATACGTAAAGAAAACTGAATGTATAAGAACTCTTGAGCTTGCTTTTCGTTTCTGCTTAATCTTTCGTTATTCTTCTAAGTTTGTAATCAGCTCTTTATATAGTGGTGAGTTGCTATGTGACCGTTACTTCTCAACTTAGCATGTTCTTCATTTGAAATTCAGTTTGATGAGGATTATAACCGTTGGGTCCTGAATTTCAGCCGATTCAATTCCTGGACGCGTGAAATCATTCTGCCTTCTGATTCTTCGCGTTTATTCAATGATTCGTTTGATCCAATTTAATACCTGAAACATTCTCAATATAGAGTAGTTAAATACGTTTGAATGAATGCAATCAATTCGTATAAACATGGTAAGTTTTGCAGTTTAAAAGAATCAGGATGAAATCAGTAACGATCATATTTGCTTCCGTCGTAAACTCGAGTTCTCCAAGTCAGGCTCGAGTTCGTAAGGCTTTTTAGAGTATCTGGTTTATCTTCTGTGAGAGCAAACTCTGGAGTTTGATGTAAACTCTGGAGTTTGTATTTTGTTTCACCATGTGAACTCGAGTTCATGGAGGTAGGCTCGAGTTCGAATACTCTCTAAGCTTTTTGTCGAATGAACACCTGGAGTAATATCTCACAAGATAAGCAGAGTTTAACACTATTCATGCCTAAGAGTTTTGGTTGCTCGATTAGAGTGGATGGAGCACGAGTACAAACTCTGGAGTTTGTACACTTGTTTTTCTTTCTTCAGATGAAGGGCTCGAGTTCATTATTCTTAGGCTCGAGTTCAGCTTAATTTATTCCATGACTTATTGAAGTGAACTGGAGGTTTGAGCTTAAACTCTGGAGTTTGAAAAGAAGGAAGAACTTGGGAGATCTCTGCCAAGGGAAAACTCGAGCTTGTAATAACAGGCTCGAGTTTACCTATTTTGTAAACTCTTCTTCGTTTGTCAAACCATAGAGTAAACTCTACACAAAAGCATTAGGCTTGAGTCCATATACTTGGGCTCGAGTGTTCATTAAATTATAGCCATAGAAACAAGTGAACTCTACTCAAAAAGAATAAACTCGGAGTTTAAAGAGATACAATTTAATTAGAAAACTTCCCGCCATGGGAAAACTCGAGCTTGTCTATACGGTGCTCGAGTTTACTTGTTTGTAAACTCTTTATTATTATATCATGAGGGTTTAGGCTCGAGTCTATTTACTCATGCTCGAGTTCGTTATGCTGAAAATATCCTGATGAGCTCTCTGTTTGCAGAAAACTCGAGTTTGCTTAGTTAGGCTCGAGTTTTGAGGTGACAGAGTGATTTTGACTCTTTTGTCTTTTTAAAAGCATTCGTACTTGTTTACAATTGTTATTAATCATCAAAACACATAGAGAACTAACAACGTGGAAATGGGATAATGTAAAAAAATGCCTTAGAAAGGCTACTAGTCTTGATGCCGAGTCTAGCAAGAATAGGTTATGAAAGGGAATCAGAAGCAACTGACATGGGGAAAGAGGAATAGAATGCGCAGTTAGCAAGAGATGGCATCGAATCAGCTTACCTTGCCTTAAATTGGAAGTAGCGGTCTGATCCTATATTGATGCTAGAAGTCTCCAAGATCATATGGAAGTTGGAATGGCTTAATTTGGAGTGAAAACCAGCAAAAATTCAGTTCCAGGATGAGAAAACTCGAGTCCAGATCTTAAAACTCGAGTTTCCAACTTCGCTACAACGATTTGCCTCTCTGGTATGAGAAAACTCAAGTTTGGAACTAAAAACTTGAGTTAATCATTAACTGACTCGAGTTTGTAATGTCTTCAGCATCTCTGACGTCTCTGGACAAGGAAAACTCGAGTTTCCAGCTCCCTTTAGCAACTCTGTTCAACTATGTTTCAAGTTTCACTTGGGCGACGTCTGGTAATTTGATGATATATCCCAAACCAGAAATAGGATTGAGGTGAAACAAGTGGCATATGAAACTAGACTCCCAATGCGTCATTTGGATATAAGATTCAAGCCAAAAGGAGTTCATATGAAGGAGCTATGAATTTATGAAGTTGACAGTGAAATTCACGCCACTCAGGAGACCAACCTTCAATGTTTTGTGTATATATTACAAAGTAAAAATTCGATTGAGCTGAAATCAGTGGCATATGAAAGTAGACTCAAAGGGATTTCCAACAAGAGTTGAACCAACGAAAACAGAGTTCAGACCAGGGAGATATGGCCCTTGAAAATCGACTGTTTGTTCAGGATGTCGCTCAGTTTGCTATCGAATGAAGCAAACTCGAGTTTGGGAAACAAAACTCGAGTTTCCATCAGACAGAGAGCAATCCAGAGTAAAGAAACAACCTCTAAACTCGAGTTTCCAAATGCAAACTCGAGTTTGCACCTCGGCTTCAGAAAATCAGCATTTCAAAAATCTCGTTTTTCATCAAGAACATCCAGATGATTACCCAAATGATTTATAATACTTCTTAACATCATTTATATCATTTGTGTACATGTTTCAGATGATCAAAGGCTGGTAAATTGAAGATCAAGAGTAAAGTAAATGCTGATGTCATAGTTGGTTCAGAAAACGAAGTTCTAACGGCTAGTTTCTTCTGAGTCTAACGGCTATATTTCTTTATCCAACAGTCATTGGATCTTCTCAACAGCTATATTCCCAACAGCTATATCTCTTCAGCTGTCATCAAGCTTCAATCTATATAAATACCCAGAGGTTTGAAGTTTCCAGCAGTGAAGAAAAAACAGAGACAAGTGAAAAACGCAGAGATACAAGCTCCCATCTTCAACATGCTTGTACTCTGGTATTCTCATCATTTACTCTCTGTTTTCAATGTCTACATAGCTTATCATAGAGAGTGAAATGAGTTGTATTGTGCTTCAGTGTTTATCCATTCACTTCTGAGAGAGAGAAGATTTATTTGTAAACATCCTATCTTTCTATGTGAGAGTTACTCAAGATTGGGTGATCCTGAATGAGAAACCCATTGTATTGATTACAGCTTGTAAGGGGAGTGAATCCTAGTGAGAGGGTTACTTCGAGTACAGAGTGTGTAATCAAACGGGTGTATTGATTACAGTTTGTAAGGGGGAGTGAATCCTAGTGAGAGGATTACTTCAAGTACAAAACGTGTAATCAAGTTGAAAGAAGATAGTGGATTGAAAATCTCAAGTGGAAGCTTGGGGACTGGACGTAGGTCAAGGATTGGGCCGAACCAGTATAAATCACGCTTGCATATTCTCTTCCCTTATCTCTTACATTTCCAGCATATATGTTTGAATGATTGTTTATCACTTTATAAATTATTACTGTCATTCAAACTACTTTCTGTAAGTTGCGAAAAGATTTTCAAAGTTCTAAGGTTTTAATTAAACACCCAATTCACCCCCCTCTTGGGTGATAGCCAAGTCTTTCATTTGGTATCAGAGCCAGGTTCTTGTTTAAAGATTTAACAGTCTCAAGAGTTAACAATGGCTGATTTTGGGTGTTGCTTGTTTTTAGAAGGTTTTGATTATACGATTCCACCGTTTTTCAAAGATATTGTTTTTTGGTTTTGGAAAGCTAGAATGACTAGTTTTATCAAAGCAACTGATTTTGATATGTGGAATGTTTTTATAAATGTTTTTGATTTCAAACCAAGAAAGGATTGGACAGAAAAAGAAAAGAAAATGTTTTCATTGAATATTAGAGCAATGAAATTTCTTTACAATGCATTAACCGAAAATGATTTTGAGAAAATCAAATGTTGCTTTAGTGCTAAAGATATTTGGGATACTCTTGATTTTATATGCTTCTAACAATTGTGTTGAAGTTGATAGTGTTGATAGTTCATCAAAAATTATAAACTGCACATCTATGACTGATGAACAACTGGATATTGAAGAAGGAGAAATTATTCAGTACTCCCATAATCCAGTCAACACAAAAGAACAAGAGGAAGAGGATTCCCAGGAAGAGCTTGTTAGTTTTGATTAGTTTTGATGATGTCTTATATAGATGTCATTCTTAATAGCAAAAAGGTTGCATACTACATTTATCTTTTATTTTGACTAATTATTATATTTAATGTAGATGCAAAGTTTTATGATGGAGAATGTTGATTGAAGAAAGAAGTTCTTGCTCAATATAATGAGAATATTATAATATCAAGGAAGCAAGAAGTTATCAAATGATTTTGGGGGATAATCTAGAAGAAGAGAAGAAATTGAAGAAGGAAGAACTTGCAATGCAGTGGAATATCTTTACTCAAGTTCTTATATTGATGCTAGAAGTCTCCAAGATCATATGAGAATTGGAACGGATCAATTCAGAGTTAAAACTAGCAAAAATCAGTTCCAAGATGAGCAAACTCGAGCCCATCATTAGCAAACTCGAGCATGTAATGTCTTCAGCAACTCTGGCGCCTCTGGACAAGTCAAACTCGAGCTTAGAACTCAAACCTCAGGTTTGGAACTCCAAACTCGAGCCCATCATTAGCAAACTCGAGCCTATAGTGTCTTCAGCATTTCTGGTGTCTCTGGACAAGGCAAACTCGAGCCTATTAGTTGGCAAACTCGAGCTTACAGCGGTGTTCAACATTTCAGCTACTCTGTTCCACGTTTCACTCGGGCGACGTGTGGTAATTCAATGATATCTCCTAAACTAGAGATCGGATTTAGGTGAAACCAGTGGCATATGAAACTAGACTCCCAATGCGTCATTTAGATATATAATTCAAGCCAAAAGAAGTTCAGATGAAGGAGTAATGAATTTATGAAGTTGACAGTGAAATCCACGTCACACAAATGACCAACCTTGAATGTTTTGAGTTTATCTCACAAACGGAGAATCCAATTGAGCTGAAATCTGTGGAATTGGAAAGTAGACTCAAAGGGCTTTCCATCGATAGGTTAAAAAACTAAAACGGAGTTCAGACCAGGGAGATATATCCCTCGAAAGTGGACCATATTTCCAGGATGTTGGAGGTTTGCTAGCAGGAGAAGCAAACTCGAGCCTATTAGTTGGCAGGCTCGAGTTCGCGGGTTACAGAGAGCTACCAGGTCGCGAAAATCATCCAAACTCGAGCCTAGACAAGACAGAAAGCAAAAGATGATTTTGAAGAGACCCAAACTCGAGCCTATAATTATAGACTCGAGCCTAGATGCTAAAAAATGTTACAAACTCTAGAGTTTGCTCTGAACCTCCGGTTTGCACCTTGCGAAGCTGAACTGACCCTTGCAAACTCGAGCCTACTTATCCAAGCTCGAGTTCATGACCCTGATTCAGAAAAACAGCATTTCGAAAGTCTCGTTTCTCATCAAAGAACATCCACATGATTACCCAAATGACTTATACTTATTCTTAACATTATTTATATCATTTGTGTACATGTTTCAGATTATTAAAGCTTGAGAGAACATCAATCTTGACAGAAATCAAGATCTAGAAGATGAACTTGCTGCAGATTTTCAGAAACACGAAAGAGGACTGAATCCAATCAGAAACTTGAGGAAACGAAGCAAAATGGGCAACTTGCTGGAAAGGAGGATAATTATCCTCAAACGGTCAGAAAGCAACGAGACATGATTTGTTAAATCTATTTTAGGAAACACCGCATCATGGGCAAATATTCGGGACGCTCCAACGAAAAGTCTCAAACTAATAAAGATTATGCAGAAATGGGAATTATGCATAAATGTTCCCAACAGCTAGAATTTCGAATGGATTTGAATCAGAATTATTCCCAACAGCTATATCCATCATAAATGCTCCCAACAGCTAGAAATTTCGAATGGATTCAAATCTGAATGGATATGCAACGGTTACTGTTCATAACGGTAATATTTTTCAACAGACAAATGCTTCAAACGAAGTGAATTCAGTTGTCTATAAATAGAAGACAGATTGAAGACAGAAAACGCAGAGAACAAGCTTACATCTTCAACATGCTAATACTCTGATCTTTATATCATTTACTCTCTGTTTTTCAATGTCTATATATCATAGAGAGTGAAATGTTTTGTATTGTACTTCAGTGTTCATCCATACACTTCTGAGAGAGAAGATTCATTGTAAACATCCTATCTTTATATTCATGAGTTACTCAAGATTGGGTGATCTTGAGTGGGAAACACATTGTGTTGATTACGGCTTGTAAGGGAGTGAATCCTAGTGAGAGGATTACTTGAGTGCGAGTGTGTAATCAAACAGGTGTATTGATTACGGTTTGTAAGGGGAGTCAATCCTAGTAAGGGGTTTACTTCAAGTACAGAACGTGTAATCAAGTTGAAAGAAGATAGTGGATTGAAATTCTCAAGTAGAGCTTGGGACCGGACGTAGGTCAAGGATTGGGCCGAACCAATATAAATCACCATTTGCATATTCTCTTCCCTTATCTTTTACATTCCAGCATATATGTTTGAATGATTGCTTATCACTTTATAAATTATTATTGACATTCAAACTATTTCCAGCAAGTGAAGAAAAGTTCTTAAAGTTCTAAGTTTTTAATCAAACACCCAATTCACCCCCCTCTTGGGTGATAGCCAAGTCTTTCAGAGCTCATGGACGATTATGATCAATCACTATCTAGAGTTCAAGATGCACATGTGGTAAACAACTCCAATTCTTCTTGTGTAGTTAAGAAAAATGATTTTGATCAATTGCATAAAATTTTTTTCCAACCAATTATTGATTCTATTTTGAAAAGCAAGAATGTTTTCGAAAATAATGCTGGAAAATTTATTGGGAAGAAAGAATGTACAAATGAAGCTTATTTGAATTTTTACTCTCATGACCAACACAATGCTTGCATAAAATCTCATGGTGTATATCATTCTATTATTTGCAATTATTGTGGAAAGTCTGGTCATATTTCTCATATATGCTATATTAGGAGAAATTCTAATGTGAGAAATAAATTTGTTTGGGTTCCTAAAGGACAAGCAAGGTCCAATACTAACCGACAAGGACCCAAGTATGAGTGGGTACCAAAATGTCCATCTAGTGCTTTATGTGTACAGGATGATTTGAAAATCAATGGATATAAAGGTACAGAGAGGATGAACAAGAAGCAATGGATACAAGCAAAAGGAGTATGTTCCACCTCAAGAACAAACTACCATAGAGTACCATTCAACTATCTTGAGGAGAACAAGAAAAAGAGATTCTCTCAAGTATCAAACAGAAGACTCTTGAAGTCTATGTCTTTTGAGAGAGCTTTGCCGACAACCACATGAAAAATATATGAAGAATCAGTGGATAAGCAAAGCCAATCCTCCAAGTGCTTAAGGGAAAGGGATACAATGGTAAAACCTCCTATGCTATTATCTGTGACATTTATTGAGGTTTTATATTTTGGAATCTTAGGAATAAACATTGCAAACTATTTTGAAAATGAGTTTTCACATTCCTTAAAAATCCATTTAATATATTTACTAATAAAGGGATTGCAATGTTCAATAGTTTAATTCTTTATGCATACATCATGCTTGAAAAGAAAGTAATTCTTTTATGCATGAAGTCATGATTAATTCAATGTGCTAAACTATTCTGAATTGATTATATTCATAGGAGCATGTGAATTTTGGTTCCTACAAGCTAACATTGATTGGATCCAAGTAAGGTTGGATACCAAGAAAGAAAAAGATTTACATGGTTTTGTAGGATCAAAGAAAGCTTCTCTAGAGTGCTACATAAAGGAACAATTCAATTCATGAGGAAGCTAAACAAGTTATGCTTGATGTTAATGGTGATTGTCAAAAAGGGAGACATCTTCATCAATCCACCTTAATCAAGAAAGCTTCATCAAGGACAAGAGGCATTACGGTGATATCTAATATTTTCCCATACTATAATTATATGAAATTCATTTTTAGTTTTTCTTTGTTAAGTTGAAAAACTTACTATCAAAGGCAAACTCGAGTTTTGGTTTGGAAACTCGAGTTTTGGCTTGACAGAGAAGAGCTCAAGTTTTTGCAAAGAAAGGCAAACTCGAGTTAATATATTAAAACTCGAGTTTTGGCTATACAGAGAGCTTCTGAGTTTTTCAAAAACAAAGCAAACTCGAGTTTGATTTAGAAAGCTCGAGTTTTGACAAGACAGAGAGCTACCAACGTTTTCAAAGTTAGCAAAACTCTAGTTTACTTTTGGAAACTCGAGTTTTGGCTACACAGAGAGTTCTCTAAGTTTCCACACTTTGTTGGAAACTCGAGTTTTCACCCTACAGAGAACAATGCTCGATTCTGAACTTGTGAAAACTCCATTGTTCATTTTGACAAAGCTTTTCAAGGTTTTCTCATAAACGAGGAAACTCAAGTTAACTTTTGGAAACTCGAGTTTCGGGCTTACAGAGAAGTTTCCTTAGTTTTCAAAGAATGAGAAAACTCGAGTTTTAGTCAGGCAGAGAGCTCTGCTAATTTTGAACATTTGAAAACTCCAGTTTTGAGCTTTTGGACTAAAACATGATTTCTCATCAAAAGTCCAAAACTCGAGTTAGTCACTTAATGACTCGAGTTTTGCACTGTGCACTTAACTTGTCCAAATGCCAAATCGCGATGTTTTCCTTTAAAATAAGAAAACTCGAGTTAAGATTTTGAAACTCGAGTTTAGGATCTTAATTGAAAATGAAAACTCGAGTCTTAAAGAACAAACTCGAGTTTGCATCGCTGAATTTGAATTTCAAGTTACATGAATTTGCTAAATCTTTATGATTGATTCCAATACTTTATATCATCACTCATTAATATTCCTAATTGTGTTTAATCAATTTGTTAGTGAGTTTTTGATGAACAAGCAAGTGAATTTTTGTATAATTTTTATGAGTCTATGTTTTTGAAATGCACAAGTCTAAAATTTGTTTGGATTTCAATTCACTCTGTTTTATAAAGATGCATACAAATGTTTTGAAAAGTATCCATACTTTAATTGCATTCAAATGATGTTTCAAATTGGAAGTTAATGTTGTATACTGAATGTTGATATGCTTCAAATCTATTTGGTTGAATTTTCCCTATCCTTCACATATTGTTCTTTAGAATTCAATGTGTTGCTTGAACTTTCTAGTTTCATTCTCGAACTAGTTGGACTCCATGTCTAATAAGTTATCTCTATATGAGTTCAAGCATATCTTCAAGAAAAGAATTCAATTTGTGAGTGGTATGCATAAATTCTTATTGACCAAGTTATTCCAAGCATTATGATTGTTCATTTGCATTAAATGTTAGTGCATTAACCATTATATGGAATAACTTACTAGGATAATATTCTGGAACTCTAGTCATTTTGACTAATGAGTTTATGCTTCATAATTCATGAATCCTAGTAGTCATGTTGTTACTCAAATACACAAAGTTTGTCTTCATCCATCCTTGAGTAACTATATTCAAATTCTTGCTTTGAATGTTCACATCCTTTCAAGACTCTTTTCTAAGAAGCAAGATTATCTCTTGGTCATAGCAAAGTCATTATGCATATATATCTTTGTTGTGTTAAGCATGTTTGGTTAATGCTTTACCTTCATGACTTTTGCTTTTGAGAAAATTCTTCAACATGTTAACTTCATTGTTTGACATGTTCTCTAAAACTGAAGCATACTGATTTATTCTTTAACATGTTGACTTCCACCATGTTTTAGAGTCAGCATTGATTTTCAACATATTTCAAAAATGAATCTTTCATACATTATAATTTCAATTTCATAATACATTATCAATGTTTGAAAGAAAATTTGAGACTTGAAACAATTTGCATATTTCATTATCATTCTTGAAAAATCTGATTTCATTCATGAATAGTGAGTTGATAAATGCTTATATTTATGGATAATATTTTCTATGCCTTTTGATCAAACTTACATGCATTATTATCAATGACATATTTTCTACATAAAGTGCATTTACAAATTGTCATTGAGAAATAACTGTCTTGGTATCATATAGTTGTTACCCTTTATCACTCATTGGATTGAATTTATTCAATTGGGTAAAACTATAGTTTGGTCTTTGATTGTTATACTCTTTGCTCAAATATCATACGATTTAATTATATAAGAGTTGTCATGTCTAATCATTTGTGGACTCAAGATTCATTGAGTACCAAAGAACATATATTTTTGCAGGAGTTGACCAAAATGTTCTGTTGTGAGATACAAAGAACATAGGCAAACAGAATCGACCATTTCAGTGGGCATGTCTGCAAATTATGTGACATCACTTGAGTGACATGCCATCGCTAGCAAGAGACTTAGACCAAGATGACAAGCTATGATCAGAAACTAATTTTGAGACCCTATTCAAAGCTTATTTGGGATTTCTGCTTCTAAGATGCATTCAGAGCAATTGATAATGGCTAGTCAACAATGCATCTATGGATTACCAATGATTATGACTTGAGTAATTACGATATTACTTGAGTGAGGTATTGTAATATGCATATATATCATAATCATGCTAGGCTAACTTGATTTTATGAATCTTAGCATGAGCATGCTCATTTGTTTAAAATGATCCTTGTGCTTTAAACCCTTTTATCATCATAAAAACCATAAGTGATTTCCTTATACCAATTTCAAGTCTACCCATGTGAACTTGAAAGTTCTTAATTCTGAGATGCCATGTTATGTCTATTTCATAACATTTGGTGTCACATTAGTATTTGGTATCTTTAA
Organism: Acacia pycnantha; assembly: GCA_025563575.1. Classification (NCBI taxonomy): domain Eukaryota; kingdom Viridiplantae; phylum Streptophyta; class Magnoliopsida; order Fabales; family Fabaceae; genus Acacia; species Acacia pycnantha. Next base: position 349,032 of record JAMWYP010000328.1, on the reverse strand, counting down.
AGGGAGTTTCATATTTTTAGTCATGCATTCATTAAGGGGGAGCTTCACATTCACATGTGTTTTATATCTTAAAAGCTCATCTCTTTTATTTGAAGAAAACCATTTTTAAGCATTCTCATATGCATTCACAATGTTGTATTAGTTTTGATGATGCATTAATATCATACTTTCCCTTCATTATCTTAATTTGAAAAATATCATATAGAAAGAGATATTTTGATAGCTGGATGCACAGGCCTTGAGGAAATACGTAAAATTAGGATCTGAGATACCATGTAATGCCACAGTAGAGGTATCACTACGGAATTACATTTGGTATGCACTAACAAATCTTTTTGGCAAAGAGAGTGTTCAATTTGTAGTAGAAGATTCTGTTATGTGCTAGGATATTCCTCAACATACTACAAGGAGAAACTATTACATTGAGAAAATATGTCTCAATCACACTGAAGCTGTGATATGTTCTACAAAGTAAAAGAAAACTTCTTGAAGCCAGCTGAGACATGTTCTGCAGAAGAGCTATATGAAGGAAAGGAGAAGGATGGAAATGATCTCATACAAGAAGAAAGCAAGAAAATGGAGTTCATTGATCATTCATCAATTTGCAGAACTTACATGAGCATTTCTAATCTCTATCTTTTTATATTCTCATCATTTACTCTCTGTTTTCAATGTCTACATAGCTTATCATAGAGAGTGAAATGAGTTGTATTGCGCTTCAGTGTTTATCCATTCACTTCTGAGAGAGAGAAGATTTATTTGTAAACATCCTATCTTTCTATCTGAGAGTTACTCAAGATTGGGTGATCTTGAATGGGAAACCCATTGGAAAGAGATTTGCCGTGTCTCCCAAAATAAACCAAGTTCGATTAATGATTTGCAGAATTGGGAACCTGGGTCGTTTCCCAACGAATTTGCAGCGGGTTTGATTAACAACAACAGTGAAACAGAATGGTAAAATTGGGGGTTTTAGGGTTTTATGATTCAGCAGATTAAAACGAAATAAATTGAGATAAACAGAACTATGTAGAAACAGATAGAAAAATGTTGATAGACTTAAACAGATTAAAAACGACCAACCCAACGATCAGATTCCAGAATCATGCATCATTGAACGAAATATAACTAATCACGTTTGGTTCCGGATGAATCGAGATCTCTGCATTCATCCGGATAATCCCTCGCCTAGAGGATCGCCTAGAATCTGTCTGGACAATGGCGTCTCACTGTGCAATCGCACAGCAACACTAAAACCTAGTCCGAATTTAGTCATTGGGATGAACCAAACCGAATATTAAATCTAATATTCGAACTATTTCCAGAATTCGAATCCGATAAGATGAAAACAGAATTGATTAAGTTACCGATTAGGCACAAGTTCTCTGGACGAATCATGGAATCCTCATCGTTGGGTCAATCACGGGGTTTAGCCGAGCATGGCTGGAAAACGAAGAAAAGATGAAGAACGCGAAAAACCCTAAAAACATGCGAAAATCGGTAGAGAGAATTTGCATAAAATCGTGAAACCCTAATGTCAAAATCCTGAATTCGTGAATGCCTCTGTCTTTGGCGGCTGCCTTACTTAAAAATAACCTAAAACGAAAATGGGCCCTAATAGTTTTAGCCCAAAACAGAAATAAAATAAAACTGGACTTAAATTACAAAATTCGGGTCCAAATAATATCCAGAATTGTGCATCCGACTTTGGCTCCAAAATCGACCGCCCTCTTGACCGAATTGGCTCTTGATGTCTTCATAACAATTGTAGCTCGATGAATCATCTGAAATATGAGACAAAAATGAGGAAAATCCGATGTCTGGTTCAAGAGTTATGGTAGAAATAGTGAAGTAATACAAAACTGGAATTTTATTATTAAAAATGGCTAAAATGCAATAAAAGGCCCAAGGCCCAAATAAACATAAAAGCCATTATTTATTAGATAAAGGGTCCTAAGTTATTACTCAAGAGACAAAAATAAGTGTATAAAATATTCAATTATCACCCATTGTATTGATTACAGCTTGTAAGGGGAGTGAATCCTAGTGAGAGGGTTACTTCGAGTACAGAGTGTGTAATCAAACGGGTTTATTGATTACAGTTTGTAAGGGGCAGTGAATCCTAGTGAGAGGATTACTTCAAGTACAGAATGTGTAATCAAGTTGAAAGAAGATAGTGGATTCAAAATCTCAAGTGGAAGCTTGGGGACTGGACGTAGGTCAAGGATTGGGCCAAACCAGTATAAATCACAGTTTGCATATTCTCTTCACTTATCTCTTACATTTCCAGCATATATGTTTGAATAATTGTTTATCACTTTATAAATTATTACTGTCATTCAAACTACTTTCTGTAAGTTGCAAAAAGATTTTCAAAGTTCTAAGATTTTAATTAAACACCCAATTCACCCACCCTCTTGGGTGATAGCCAAGTCTTTCAAGAGTAAATAATATGAATATCAGAGTATCAACATTTTGAAGATGTAGGCTTGTGTCTTGCTTCTTCTATCTTGAATTTATCTTCTTTTATAGGTAGAGATCAATATATGACCGTTTGAAGATTCAATGACTGTTGGATAAAGAAATATAGCCGTTAGACTCAGATGGAACTAGCCGTTAGAACTTCATTTTCCGAACGAGCTATGACATCAGCATTTACTTTACCCTTGATCTTCAGTTTAACAGCCTTTGATCATCTAAAACATGTACACAAATGATATAAACATAGTTAAGAATAGTAATGAGTGATGATATGAAGTATCTAGATCATATATGAAGATTTCGCAAATTCCAGAAAAACTGATTTTCAAACAGAGCGCCGAAAATTGGAGTTTCCAAATGAAAACTGGAGTTTACAACTGTTCACTTAAGTGGAAACTCGATTTTTGAAACACAAACTCGAGTTTTGGTCTTTCTCAGGTAAATGTTGTGATTGAGATTCGAAGAACATTTTGAAATAGAAGCAAAACTCGAATCATTAAGTGACAAACTCGAGTTTTGGAGTTGCTCTGCTCTTGGTTGCTCTCTGTCTGATGGAAACTCGAGTTTTGGTCTCACAAACTCGATTTTTGAAGATGCTCTCACGTTCATTACTCTCTGTGTGATGGAAACTCGAGTTTCCAACTTAATGACTCGAGTTTGGACTCTGTTGAGCATTTTTGCAACTTCTTGAACTGACTGTCAACTTTCGAAGGCCATATGTCCCTAGTCTGAACTCTGTCTTAGTTGGTTCAAATATTGATGGAAATCCCTTTGAGTCTATTTTCATATGCCACAAATTTCATCTTCATTGGAGTTTTATTTTTTGAGATACACTCAAAACATTGAAGCTTGATCTGCTGTGTGATGTTGATTTCACTATCAAATTACATAATTCATATATCCCGGATATGAACTCCATTTGGCTTGGATTTTATATCAAAATGACGCATTAAGAGTCGAGTTTCATATGCCACTAGTTTCACCTCAATCTGATTTCTTGTTTAGGAGATTCATCAAATTACCAGACGTCGCCCAAGTGAACGTGAAACAGAGTTGCTGAAGAGAGTTGGAAACTCGAGTTTTGAATTGGAAACTCGAGTTTTCCTTGTACAGAGATGCCAGAGATGCTGAAGACATTACAAACTCGAGTTAGTTAATGATAAACTCGAGTTTTGAGTTCCAAACTCGAGTTTTGTGTCCTAAACTCGAGTTTTCTCATACCAGAGGAGCAAATCATTGTGGCGAAGTAGGAAACTCGAGTTTTTAGATCTGAACTCGAGTTTTCTCATCATGGAACTGATTTTTTGCTGGTTTTCACTCCAAATTAATCCATTCCAACTTCCATATGATCTTGGGGAATTCTAGCATCAATATAAAAAGCTTGAATAATGATTTTCTCAATCCATTCAACAAGTTCTTCCTTCTTTCTTCTCTTCTCTTCATCATTCTCCATAATTTAACTCTTTCTTTCTTCTTTTCTCTTGATCATTCCCAAAATCATTTGATAACTTCTTGCTTCATTGACATTATGAAGGTAAATAAGTGTATCGCTCAAATTCTACTCAAGAAAATTGTTCTACCATAAGCTTGCTCAACTTCTACGTCTCCACTACTCACAACACATACATGCACAAATCAAGAGAGCTTGTAATTAAAGGTTGTAATGGGGCTAGGGTGAAGGTAGGTAATAGTATGGAATGAGAGGCTAAGCACCAAAGAAATCAAAAGGAAGAGCACTGATTAACACAATCATTCTCTATGTATGAAACTTTTATTCTACTAATGTATCCATTTCTTTCTATGTATTTTCTTTTCTTTTCTTTTCTCTCTTTTTTTTTTCTTCTTCTTTTTTTTTTCTTTTTTTTTTTACTTTTTTTTTTTTACTTTTCTTTCTTTCTTTCCTTTCATTGTATACGTAATGACAATGTCAAAATCAAATATCTCCCCCCCACACTTAAACTGTTGCACTCCTGAGCAACCCCCACACTTAAACACAAAACAAGTTGAAACCAATGCTCAATAAATCTTCAAGGTGCGGAATAAAATGGTTTTACGCTTAGGCTTGTAATGTGGCTTAGAAAAGAATGGGTCAAAAGGCACAAAGGGGCTAGCAAGGGAATCATAATGCAAGGGAAAGCTATTTGGCCAAAGTGAGGAAAATAAAAGAAAGAAAACAAGCTTCCATCATACTTATGCACGTAAGTGAAAAATGTAGTTTCAAAAAGAAAAGGAGCAAGTTCTAGAGAACAAAAATCATGAGAGATGCACACATGAAAGAAAGAATGGCAAAAGATGAATTCCATTCATGCAGGCCCAAAACCTCACAAGGTCAATACCAACTTAGGCAATCAACAACATCAAATCAACTACCAAGACTTGTAATCGAAGAGTCAAGAATTGTAGACCAAACAGAATGATCCATTAAAGCCAAAATGTCCACGTTCATGATATGTAGCAATCATAGAAAGAGAGACTTTTTTTTCAAAAAGCAAAGCAAGGTAAAAAAAATGAACAAACAAAAGAGAAAGAGGGAGAAGAAAGAAGAATACTCCCCAAGGGTTTATGGAGAGTAGGTGGCATCAATGAGGTTTATGGAGGATAGGTGGCATCAATGAGGAGAGTCTCGCTTCCTCATGCCGCTGTGGGATCCCTCATGAAATGGCTTGAGGCGATGCCCATTGACCTTAAAGGTTCTTCCCGTGGGTGAATCACATAGCTCAACAAAGACCAAAAGGAAATATGTTAGTGATCACAAAAGGGCCATCCCACTTAGATCGAAGCTTACCAGGCATAAACTTCAGACGGGAATTAAATAGAAGAACTTTCTGGCCCACAGAAAATTCTTTCCTCAGAATATGCTTATCATGGAAAGCCTTAGTCTTTTCCTTATACAACCGTGAGCTCTCATAGGCATCAAATCTGAGCTCATCTAACTCTTGCAACTGTAGCTTCCTCTCCATCCTGCATCGAGCCAAATCCATGTTACACTGCTTAATGGCCCAATAGGCTCGATGCTCCAACTCAACCGGAAGATGACATGCCTTACCAAAGACAAGCCGATAAGGAGACATCCCAATCGGAGTCTTGTAGGCGGTGCGATATGCCCACAAAGCATCATCTAGTCGCTTACTCCAATCTTTCCGGGTAGAGTTAACAGTCTTCTGAAGGATTTGCTTAATCTCTCGATTTGAGACTTCAGCTTGACCATTGGTCTGAGGATGGTAGGCTGTGGAAACCTTGTGTAGCACTCCATACTTGAAAAATGGGAACCCTGGTCACTGATAATGGCTCTAGGAATGCCAAACCTGCAGAAAATGTTAGACCTAACAAAGTCCACCACCACAGAAGAATCATTAGTCCGGGTGGCTTTCGCCTCAACCCATTTCGAAACATAATCAACGGCCAAAGAAGATGTAAGTGTAACCATATGAAGCAGAAATGGACCCATGAAATCAATACCCCACACATCAAAGATCTCACAAAACAATATAGGGTTTTGGGGCATCTCATGCCTACGGAAATACTCCCCGAAGCACACATCTCCTAACTACTTGGTCACTACAAAATTTCCACAGATAAGGGTCATCCCAAACATAATATTTAGACTCACTTTTCAATTTTAGAGTTTGGGCCCTAGTGGAATCTACAGGGAAAAACACCAATGACCAAATAGTTAACCGGATCAAGATACCATGGAAGCTTATCTAGCTTATCTTGCAGTGTAGAAGCTGCTCATCGTGAAATCATCCCGAATAGAAGAGGGGTGAGAGGGAGAATGGGTGATGCGACTCAAGTGGTCGCCTACCCGCTTTGTGCTCCACTTCGTCTCGAATCTCAACATCAAACTCTTGGAGCAACAACATCCACCGAATGAGCCGTGGCTTAGCATCCGCCTTTTCAAAAGAAACTTTAAAGCAGCATGGTCGAGAAAACAATGACTCTACTAGCTAGCGATATGACCTAAACTTATCAAAGGAAAATACAATAGCCAACAACTCCTTCTCGGTAGTGGTGTAGTTAGACGAGCGTAATCCAAAGTCTTGGAGGCATATGCAATGACATGGGAGGCTCTATCAACCCGCTGTGCTAAGATAGCTCCAACCGCATAGTTGGAAGCATAGCACATCAACTCAAAAGGGAGGAGCCAATCTGGGGGCTGAATCACTGGGGCTGTGGTCAGGCAACGCTTCAAGTGATCGAAGGCCGCCTTGCACGCATCATCAAAGACAAAGTCGGTGTCCTTATGCGAAGGTTGGACAAGGGTCGGCAGCCTTGCTGAAATCTTGAATGAAACGTCGATAGAAACCTGCATGGCCAAGAAAAGAGCGAACTTCCCGCACAGAAGCGGGGTAAGGCAAAGCAGTAATAACATCTATCTTAGCGGGGTCTACCTCAATCCCTTTCCTAGACACTATGTGTCCCAAGACTATACCCGACTCAACCATGAAGTGACACTTCTCATAATTCAAGACAAGATTAGACTCAATGCACCTATGCAAAACTCTAGATAGATTAGCTAAGCATGCATCAAAATCGACCCATATACAAAGTGAAATCATCCATAAACACCTCCATGCAGTCCTCTAGGAACTCGGAGAAAATACTCACCATACAACGCCGAAAAGTGCCAGTGCATTGCAAAGACCAAAAGGCATCCTCCGATAAGCATATGTCCCAAAGGGGCATGTGAAGGTCGTCTTCTCCTGATCCTCAGGTGCGAGTGGCTTGGTTGAGTCTTCTATAGTCAATGCAAACTCTCCAACTATTCTCGAACTCGAGTAGGAATGAGCTCATTCTTTTGATTGGCTACCACGGTGACTCCGGATTTCTTAGGAACCACTGGACCGGACTAACCCACCTGCTATCGAAATGGGATAGATGATACCGGCTTGCGAAGCTTAGTGACTTCTTTCTTCACCACATCAAGGATAAGAGGATTAAGGCGTCTCTGGGGTTGCCTCACTGGCTTAGAGTCCTCTTCCAATAGAATCCGATGCATGCACATAGAAGGACTAATGCCAACTATGTCAGCCAATGTCCACCCAATGGCTTCCTTGTTCACCCTCAATAAGCTTAGCAGCTTCTCTTCTTGATCTGGCATAAGATTATTTGCCACAATGACTGGCAACTGCTCATTCACCTCCAGAAATGCATACTTCGGATGGTCCGGAAGGGATTTCAACTCTAGTTTGGGCGGTTGCTCGGTGGAGGGAGAAGCTTGGGTGGTTGTTGCAACAACTCGTGTCATCACACCGGGAATACCGAAACCATATTCAAAGAAGCACAAGCGAAGGACCGTGTCTATACGGCTCAAGGTTAACATCGAATTCGGTTCATCAAAATCGAATTAAGCTCATCAAAATCATAATCGGGATGCACGTTAGGATCGGGATGAAGCTCAAACTCGTAATCAATATCAGAGTCTACAAGTAATGTAGAATCATCAAGCAAATCAGAATCACCAAATAATGCAGTCTTAACCAAATTAGTGCAAACAGAGCACCATTCATTATCATCGCATGCACAAATGGGGGTATCACTCTCAGATGAAAAATAATAAGGATAATCAGCACACCAACCAATGAGAACATCATCCACAAAGATCATCAATCACATCAATACGTAAAACAGAATGCTTTTCCCTAGGATATTTCATGGCATCAAAGATATTGAAATTCACGATATATCACCAAACTCCATGGAAAGAGTACCGAATGCACATCTATCTTAGTCCTAGCTGTTTTCATGAAAGGTCTCCCTAGAATGATTGGTGACCTACTACTAGGAGACTCACCCTCCATGTCCAAGATGTAAAAATCAGCAGGGAATATCAATTCATTAACTTTGACTAATACATCTTCAACTAAACCGAAGGATGGGCATTACTCCTATTAGCTAACCGAACAATGACACCAGTTGGACGCAAGGGACCAAGACCAAGAGATCTATAAACGAGATGCAGCATGACATTAATAGAAGCACCTAAATCTAGCATGCAATAATCAAATCTATAGTTACCAATCGGGCAAGGGATAGAAAATGTCCCCGGATCTTTGCATTTACGAGGCATGGTAGGTGGATGAGTGCCGACACATTCGATTCAAACTCACTCGTTCATTCCCCTTCGCCGCCTCTTGTTGGTGCACAACTCCTTCAAATTTGGCATATTTAGGAATTTGTTTAACCGCATCTAAGAGAGGAATGTTAATCTCTACTCGTCCGAATGTCTCAAGTATATCCTTCTCTTGTGCCTTTTCTCGCCAACTTCTTGGATTGAACCGCTCTCGAGGGAAAGGAAGAGGGATAGGAATGTCTTCCTCTTCACCTTGCCGCACAGACCTTTTTCTTTTCGAGTCAATCTTCACATTTCCCGACTCGTTTTCGATGTGGAAGTCACATCTGCAGCTTGCTTAGGTTCCTCCAATTGCTTGCCGCATCAGTAGTGATATAGCACTCACATTTCCCTTAGGATTGGGAATTGTTTGTGAAGGAAGGGAGTTGGATCCCTGAGGTTGAAGCTGGTTCAATGATGTTGCCAATTTCCCAATCTGTGTTTGCAAACTCTGAATGGAAGTGGTAGTTTGCTGTTGGAACTGCATATTGGCTGTGACAAATTGCTTCATCATATCTTCAAGTGAGGAACCACCACCACTACTACTAGCTGTGTTGTGCGCCCGTGGAGGTGGACATATGGCCGGTCGAGGAGGTGGTGCTTGCAAAGGCAAAGGGGGTGCAGATTCTTGCCGGAAAGTCTCGTGGTCCGTACGGCCTCTGCCGGTAATTCCCAGCACTCGCCGATACCGGTTACTCGGGTTCGATTTTGATTCCAGTGAAAGTTGGGGTGATTTCTCCAACCAGATTGTATGTATTAGAGAAAGCATTATTCGTTGGTATTGTGGCCTTCCTGGAAAAACACCCACCGCAGCTACCGATTGGTCTTGATAGGCGGGATCATGCAAAGTAGGGCAAGAGTCGGTAGAGTGATAAGGGTCGAACAAAACCCACAAGAGTACCCATGCCGAGAAGGGGCGGGCACCGTACTCGTGTTATGCCAATTGCCTCACAAGGGAGGTCAAATCATCAAGTCTGGTCTCTAATCTCTCGAGAATCATACTGGATGGGGCTTGAATATGGTAAACAGGAGTACTATTGGCTCGGTGCCAAACTGAGAGTTATACGCCATAATGGATATCAAGTCTCGAGCTTCTTCGGGTGTCTTGTTACTCATAGCCCCACCGCTAGAAGCATCCACCAACCCTTTGTCTACCTGATAGACTATCATAGAAAGAGTTGATCAAGTCTTTTCGGATATCGATGGTGTGGACAGCTTGCACATAACCTTTTGAACCTCTCCCAATACTCATGCATAGTCTCCCAGGTGATCGTCTAATGTTGCCAATTTCCTTCTTGATTGCGGTTGCTCTTGAGGAAGGGAAATATTTCTCCAGAAATAACCTCTGAATTTCAGTCCAGCTCCCTATAGATGAGGGCTGAAGGTACAACAACCAATCCTTGGCTCCACCATCCAATGAGAAAGGAAAAGCTCTCAGCTTGATATGATCTTCATCAATGGCATGTCGTTTCATAGTCTTTGCACACTACATGGAATTCCTTCAAATGCTTAATGGGGCACTCACCTACAAGACCATGAAACTTAGGCAACAAGTGTATTAGACCAGATTTAAGCTCAAAGTTAGCGGCAAAGGTTAGGATATTGGATGCACAAAGGTTGATAATTGACATCAGTGCACCCAATTCCTTCAAAGTATGATGATTTTCTTCGCCATAATGTGCGTGAAAACGACAAGACTATCGAAATACTATCGAAGCACAATCGAAAGATCAACGAAATGGACACAATCGAATGGTCAAGATCGAATGGTCAAAATCGGACTCTAATTGAGTGTCCGGTTCGGATTAATCCTATGACTTAGCTTAACAACTCTTCTAGCAAGAAGAATTGTTCTTTCTATTTCCAGGATCAAATGGCAATAAGTCTTCGAATTAGTAGTAATCCTGGTACTCATGCAGCATACACACCAAGCAGAATTACGAAACTGCCACCAAGAGTGGTAAAAAGCAGAATCACACTAAAACAAGAAAGCAAAAACACAAAAACCTATGCTAGAAATTGACCTAAACAAGTCCAGAAATACTATCAAATGATTTTTAAAATTTTTGGGACTTGGACAGGACAACTCCTAGACTATTCTGGGACAAATAAAAAAAAATAAAAAAATGAAATAAAAAAAAAATGAAATAAAAAAAAAAAAAAATAAAAAAAATAAAAAAAAAATAAAAAAATAAAAAAATAAAAAAATAAAAAAATAAAAAAACTACTTCACTGTCAGTAATCAAACCGATGCAAATTCCCCGACAACGGCGCCAAATTTGGGAATAGATTTGCCGTGTCTCCCAAAATAAACCAAGTTCGATTAATGATTTGCAAAATTAGGGAACCTGGGTCGTTTCCCAACGAATTTGCAGCGGGTTTGATTAACAACAACAGTGAAACAGAATGGTAAAATTGGGGGTTTTAGGGTTTTATGATTCAGCAGATTAAAACGAAATAAATTGAGATAAACAGAACTATGTAGAAACAGATAGAAAACGTTGATAGACTTAAGCAGTTAAAAACGACCAACCCAACGATCGATTCCGTAATCATGCATCATTGAACGAAATATAACTAATCACGTTTGGTTCGGATGAATCGAGATCTCTGCATTCACCCTCGCCTAGAGGATCGCCTAGAATCTGTCCGGACAATGGCGTCTCACTGTGCAATCGCACAGCAACACTAAAACCTAGTCCGAATTTAGTCATTGGGATGAACCAAACCGAATATTAAATATAATATTCGAACTATTTCCAGAATTCGAATCCGATAAGATGAAAACAGAATTGATTAAGTTACCGATTAGGCACAAGTTCTCTCGGACGAATCATGGAATCCTCATCGTTGGGTCAATCACGGGGGTTTAGCCGAGCATGGCTGGAAAAATGAAGAAAAGATGAAGAACGCGAAAAACCCTAAAAACATGCGAAAATCGGTAGAGAGAATTTGCATAAAATCGTGAAACCCTAATGTCAAAATCCTGAATTCGTGAATGCCTCTGTCTTTGGCGGCTGCCTTACTTAAAAATAACCTAAAACGAAAATGGGCCCTAATAGTTTTAGCCCAAAACAGAAATAAAATAAAACTGGACTTAAATTACAAAATTCGGGTCCAAATAATATCCAGAATTGTGCATCCGACTTCGGCTCCAAAATCGACCGCCCTCTTGACCGAATTGGCTCTTGATGTCTTCATAACAATTGTAGCTCTCTGAATCATCTGAAATATGAGACAAAAATGAGGAAAATCCGATGTCTGGTTCAAGAGTTATGGTAGAAATAGTGAAGTAATACAAAACTGGAATTTTATTATTAAAAATGGCTAAAATGCAATAAAAGGCCCAAGGCCCAAATAAACATAAAAGCCATTATTTATTAGATAAAGGGTCCTAAGTTATTACTCAAGAGACAAAAATAAGTGTATAAAATATTCAATTATCACCCATTGTATTGATTACAGCTTGTAAGGGGAGTGAATCCTAGTGAGAGGGTTACTTCGAGTACAGAGTGTGTAATCAAACGGGTTTATTGATTACAGTTTGTAAGGGGCAGTGAATCCTAGTGAGAGGATTACTTCAAGTACAGAATGTGTAATCAAGTTGAAAGAAGATAGTGGATTCAAAATCTCAAGTGGAAGCTTGGGGACTGGACGTAGGTCAAGGATTGGGATTAGATTACGATTTAATTTGCGGTTAGGATAGACATATACCTAATGGCCCTATATAATTGTTGAAGAGTGTGTTTGATTTTATTTTCCTCTTGAGTAATTATGTTAGACATAACAAATTATACTTAAGAGAGGGTAGTAAGTGGACTGACAGGCACTTACTGCTATTTATATTCGAGATTAACAAAATTGATATTGAGTCTAATTAAATTAATGAAAACAAGGTTTATGAAGCTAATAAGGGATTGGTGACTCTAGATTTCTCGTTCTTATTATTGAAATTTGCTCTTTGTGAAAGTTCTTGTTTCTATTAAAATCCTTTTTACTATTTCTGAAAACAATTCTGATTTTCTCAACGTAAATGAAAAAAGGAAATTTAACACCTAATCACTAGTTTGATTGAGTCTCTGTGGGATGACCTTGATTTGCCACTTACTATTTTCATGACCCGTACACTTGCTGTGCTTAGTTAAATTTTGGTAGCATCAGTTATCCCATTTCAAATTTAATCACTCCGAGCTCAAACCTTTGTGAAAACAATTGACCGCTAGGTTAATTTTTAGAAAACATTTTCTATTGGCACGTATTCATGAGCGGGATATACATTTCACAATCTTAATGTTTGAGAGCACTCGCCACCAATCTCAATCCTTTCATAACATATCACCGAAATGGTCAAGCTCCTGTCGGCCAATGTGGGAGAGTTTCTGTCTCATAAGAGACCCAGTGTCCGTACTGGCACACACATAGTAACGAGCTACCCATTGGAATCCCATACCGGGAAAAGGACCACAATCCACAAAGCCACTGCTTTGAATGCCTGCGTGGGTGCCAACCAAGGCGAAATATGCACCCCTACAATGCGAAATTACTCGGATTGAATGCATTTACTGCTAGTATGGAGTTTCAGCCTCTTAACAATTAATCTCCTCAAAGAGCCTTTAATTAATGGCCAACTATTCAAAACATTCCAAATTATTTGGCAAGAGCCAACAAACTGTGTACGTCCTCAATAGTTTTTGGACTCTTCCAATTCTGTATTGCTTTTCACCACCAAATAGCCCGAATCTCATTTTCCAAAGTCTGGGTTCTTCTAAATCCCATCTATGAGACAATACCATCTCAACATTGACCACTACCCTGGTCTTAATTTCTTTTGAAATCATTTCATTTGAAAACTCAATTTCTAACATTTCCCACCAACTTCGCAGGTGTATTGGCAAGTTCAAATTGTAACTTTTCAAATCTAACCAGGTACCAGACAACTGATCTTAGAAGGTCATCACTGCTAAACGCATTTTATCTCATCCTTTCAGCTATTTTCAAGACATTACCCTTATCATTCAAACTTTACGACCTCTTTGACCATTCACAAGGCACATCTAGACCATTCCTATCATAGCCTTTCAGCCATTTCAGGATATTATATCTATCAGGTTTTGCAACCCCTTAGTGCATTGTCCATAATCCATTAATTGTGGGCTTTAGCCATCGTATGAACATATCAGTCTCACCGGACTTAGGGCGTCAAAGATCAAACTTTGACAACCTAAGGAAATACCAGTCCACTAGGTTTCCTTACCAACCTTACATTCTCACCATGAATGTACTCAAATTTTCCTATCGGGTGTTCTCCCTCATTAAAGGGAATCCATTAGCCACACACATTTCTACGGTTACCTGTCCCGATCATGAGACTATAACCTGTGGCTATTGAGGTTCTAGCTGTTTTACAGTTCCATCAAGGAACAATTTCTCAGTCATAACTTCTTAGGGAATATTTTATGCTCCAAATCTTTCTCCTATGTTGATACAGCGGCTAGCAACCTCAAAATACCCCTAAACAACATGTTGCCAACACAACATCAATCAATACTAACGGGGTTTCTACTCATAAGTTACCCACGTAACTCCTAGTAGAGTAGATATAAACAAATCATATGGCAATCAACGGGTTTGCATCCCTAGCCCTCGAGCACAATTCTCTCTAGGATTTCTTTCGCGGCTTGTTGGTTCGTTCTCTTAATACGACTAGATCAATATCTTTTATAGAGTTTCTAAAACCCTAATTGGGCCGTATTAAAATATTCAAGATTAATCTAAATTAATCTTGAAATTCGAATTTGGATATTAATTAAATCATCCCAATGATCTAATCTAATCTATTCAATTAATCCAAATCAAAAGCACACCTAAAATCGAGATATGATATCTGTCTATTTAATTAAATTCGAGATACTATATCTCAATTTAAATTAAATCAGATATATGATATCTCTATTCGAAAATTAAATATGAGATATGATATCTGTCTATTTAATTAAATCTGAGATACTATATCTCAATTTAAATTAAATCAGATATATGATATCTCTATTTATTTTAGTCATTTAATTTATCAAATAAATTAAATACTATATAATATAATAATATTATTATCTATATAAATAGTATTATTATTAATTTTGAATTCAATACACACACACACATCCTAGATTAAATGATGTATTCATTAAATCTTAGACATATCTAAGATTCAATGAATCTGGACACTATTGCTCGTGTTGGGCTATTCTTGTGTGCGACCCTGCAGGCCCACATGAGTTGCAAGTGGGACATTCATGTAATAGCCCACAAGTCGCAAGCGACCTCTAGTAAGACATTGCGACTACCCAATTCATATGGGGATCGTTGATACGACACAACCTATCATACAACCATGTCACGTCAATTTTGTCACGCGATAATTTGGTCAAGGATGAGGCATGGATAATGTCAACCTCATTTTCTTGACCATTACTTTCTCGATTCTTGAGTAGTCTAATAACTGAAATGGAAACTCCTTTCCGTCGTAGTATGGCCATACATTTCTCAGACCCACTCATCGAGGGGCCCAATATTATCTCTCTACAAATGTGAGGGATAAATTCCATCTCGATCGTTCACATTCCTTTGCATGAAAACCACTGATCCTGATTAAAGCCTTTATCATCACCCGGTCAAAGGTTACTTTTGACTAGGTCAAAGATCAGCGACTCTCATGTAGGAATCCATGATGATCTCAGGTCATAAGGTGTTATGACGCGGTTATACATGAGATAAGATTATAACATAATCCACGCAGCTTTCTCATAGTGGGTCGGTCCAGCACCTTGTACTCTTACAAGTGCCTATGACTTTGATTCGTATCTCCTTACGTCATCAAAGTCACACTGGTCTTATTTCATCTTCGCTCCCGCGTAGATGACCGACCAGGGACATTTAGGATAATTTATAAGATACATCCAAGGATACAGTTATCACTATAAACATGCAAATAATATGATAACTAAATGGAGAAATACTTTAAATAACATAAACGCTTAAAGTACAATGAATTTCCCCTAGGGCATAATTTCCAACAGTTAATTCATCTCATACCTCAGCCCTCTGATCATCCTGTGAGAACTCCAGCTTCGATCATCGCACACCTTCAGATAGGCTAAGTATCAAGATAGACTAATGTATCTAGCAAGGTAATCATCAAATGTCTCCTTTGGACCTTGCTGGATAGTTAGAAACTTAGTCTCCTTTTCAGCTTGAACCAATTGAGGAAAGTATTTCTTGTTAAATTCCTCCTAAAAGACTTCCCCAAGTGATTGGAACAAACTTTCTTTGCAAAGGCATGGCTGTGCTCCTTTACCAATGATTGCATCCTCCTCAAGCTTATAAATAGCCAATAGGGGCTTTTTGTGCTCAGGACATTCCATCACTTGATTTCTCTATTTATTTTAGTTATTTAATTTATCAAATAAATTAAATACTATATAATAATATTATTATCTATATAAATAATAATATTATTAATTTTGAATTTAATACACACACACACACAAACACATCCTAGATTAAATGATGTATTCATTAAATATTAGACATATCTAAGATCCAATGAATTTGGACACTATTACTTGTGTTGGGCTATTCTTGTGTGTGACCCTGTAGGCCCACATGAGATTGACAGCGGGCCAATACTGTACCAGCCCACAAGTTGCAAGCGGCCTACACGTCCCCCTGTATCACCAAAAGCTTTTGGAGTCCGGCAGTGGCCCCCAGAGTAACCATCAATACTCATGTACTAAATGTGAGATGTGTATGTATGCAACCATAAAATATGTAGAATGTGTAAACACATATAATATGCCAAATACCACATTTGCAAACAGATACATACACCACAACACATCTTCGAATCGTCGAGCCGCCTTACCAAGGCAAGCCTCAGAATTACAGGAATCACAGGCCAGTCCCGTTGGGCCCCCACAAAGGCAGACCTTGGCAGGCATCCTCAGCGCTAGGAACATAGTCACTAACATGCTCTGTATGCATATTTGGCACAACACATACAAAAACACATATGGCAAGCAACACATACAACAAAACACATAAAAGTGTCTGAGTAAAGTGGTTACTACCTAATGATTTCTTACTGAATTTGTAGGGTTTTACGTGCTTGTCGATTTTTCCAAAAATACCCTTGGCCTTTTGGGATATGTCCTTAACCTAAATAATAATAAAACAACTTATTTTTAGTCTTTACAAAATTGCCCTTACATATTTTGCCAAATCCGAGCCCTTTCTCCAAATTCCAGAAAATTCCAATGAACTTGGTCTAGATTCAAACATTTCTAGTAAATTCTAGAAAAATCATATTTGCATGAAACCAGCGCCATCTGAACCTTTAAAGTTCCTATTGTACAAGAACAATAATTCCAGAAACCATGAGTACACTTATTGTTGCGTGAAGCTCAAATCTCACTCTCTGGTCCGATTCTCCTCCCTGTTTCCATACCCATTTTCAAAAATTTATTTCACCTAGTAGTTTTATCCACAAATCATCATATTATATATCAAACTCATTTCCCAAATGTCTAGTTTCCTCATGTAACATTTCAGATCAAAAAAAGTTCACTGACTATTTTAAAAACGCATTTGAAGCTTCGCTGCCCAGATTCGTTGAAACGGGCAGCAAGCCCTTACTTAAGGTTTTCGGTGTTTTCAACTTCGGAAACTTAAACCATAACTATAACCCCCACTAAACCACGTTCCAGAACCATTGGAGACCTTAAAACTGAAAAAATACAACCATAACACTGAGCTTCTACCTTTTGCACGGAAATATTTTAACAAGAACTCAAGAAAGTGGAGTTTTTGGGGTTACCTAGAATCGGAGAATCGTTGGACGTTTTTGATTGCTTGGTCCAGGAGCTTAGGCTATGGTGGCTTCTGGTCTCTATAATTTTCATCCTTGAGGGTGAAAATGAAGGGTTAAAGTGTCTTTTTAATAAAGGTAACTTTGATCCGGTAATTTAGAATTAACAGGCGTAAGTTTTTGTCCTTTGTGTAATGATTGAGATCAGTTTTCTTGACTTTCTCCCCAAGACTCTAGAATTTTCTAGGGCTCTCTAGGGTGCTGCCAAGTGGCGCCTCCCCCCTTAAATAGAGCATATTTTTATTTGCTTTTGGGGAAAATTATGAGTCATGACCGGAAACTTTAATTTTGCTTTATTCTGGATACTAATAAGATAGTTGGACCTAACTTTAGGGATTGACATCGAAATGTAAAAATAGTTTTATGCTCTGAGAAAATATAGTTCTTGTTGCCTCTATTGAAGGGCGGGATGGGTTTGATCAAGTTGAATTGGAAGCCCATAAACAACACCTAGCAGACAATGAGCATGTAGTCTCATACTGTTTGCGTCTATGTCTACGGAATTCTAACGTCAGCATGAGCATATGGATGCTCCCTCTACTATATTGCATCTGTAAGAGCTTTATGACAAGCAAGAGAAGGCTAAGCGTTTCAAGACGTCTATGGAGTTGTTTGGCTGTAAGATGGCTGAGGTCATGTCGGTTGGACCGCACATCTTCAAGATGATTGAGTTGATAGAGAAGCTTTCTTCTCTGAGTTTTATCATAGACCATGAGCTAAGTATTGACTTGCTCTTGCAGTCCTTGATACAATCATATAATGGCTTCGTGGTCAATTATTATATGAATAAAGTAGAATCAACACTCCCTGAGTTGTTGAGTCTACTGACCACTGTAGAGGGTGCTGTTAAGAAAAACAGAACCCAAGCTCTTCTGATTAGTGGGTCTTTCAAAGCTAAGGGCAAGGGAAAGTTTGTGGCGACAAACAAACTCAAGCCCAAAGCTAACCCCAAAAGAAGAAGGGCAAGGACAAATCTAAAGGCACTGCTATATGCTTCCATTGTCTAAAGGAAGGACATTAGAAGAAGAACTGCCCATTAAACCTTACAAGCCTCATGGGAAAGAAGCATGATGATGTTTGTACCTTTGGTACTAAAGAATCCTAGGAATAGTGAACTTCTTAGTTTTCAAGTTAAGAAACCAAGGTTGGATAATCGATCCTATCCTTAGCACTGTAGATTGGGACACATTAATGAGACAGGATTGTCTAGACCCCATAATGATGATTGTCTAGATTCCATGGATTTCGAATCCTATAGGCCTTGTGAATCTTGTTTGGCTAGTAAGATGACGAAGACCAAGCTTGAGAAGCTAGTGAGCCACATAGCCAATGAGTTGTTAAAACTCATTCATTCAGATGTTTGTGGGCCCATGTCTACTCAGGCTAGAGGAGTATATGTTGGGATCCTGGGAAGAGATTTTGCCGTGTCTCCCAAAATAAACCAAGTTCGAAAACGATTTGCAGAATTAGGGAACCTGGGTCGTTTCCCAACGAATTTGCAGCGGGCTCGATTAATAGCAATAGTGAAACAGAATGGTAAATTGGGGGTTTTAGGGTTTTATGATTCAACAGATTAAAACGAAATAAATTGAAATAAATGAACTATGTAGAAACAGATAGAAAACGTTGATAGACTTAAGCAGTTAAAAGCGACCAACCCAACGATCGATTCCGAATCATGCATCATTGAACGAAATATAACTAATCACGTTTGGTCCGGATGAATCGAAATCTCTACATTCATCAGGAGAATCCCTCACCTAGGCGATCGTCTAGAATTTATTCGAACAGTGGCGTATCACTGTGCAATCGCACAGCAACACTAAAACCTAGTCCGAATTTAGTCCTTGGGATGAACCAAACTGAATATTAAATCTAATATTCGAACTATTTCCAGAATTCGAATCCGATAAGATGAAAACAGAATTGATTAAGTTACCGATTAGGCACAAGTTCTCTGGATGAATCATGGAATCCTCATCGTTGGGTCAATCACAGGGGGTTTAGCCGAGCATGGCTGGAAAAACTGAAGAAAAGATGAAGAACGCGAAAAACCCTAAAAACATGCGAAAATCGGTAGAGAGAATTTGCATAAAATCGTGAAACCCTAATGTCAAAATCCTGAATTCGTGAATGCCTCTGTCTTTGGCGGCTGCCTTACTTAAAAATAACCTAAAACGAAAATGGGCCCTAATAGTTTTAGCCCAAAACATAAATAAAATAAAACTGGACTTAAATTACAAAATTCGGGTCCAAATAATATCCAGAATTGTGCATCCGACTTCGGCTCCAAAATCGACCACCCTCTTGACCGAATTGGCTCTTGATGTCTTCATAACAATTGTAGCTCTCTGAATCATCTGAAATATGAGACAAAAATGAGGAAAATCCGATGTCTGGTTCAAGAGTTATGGTAGAAATAGTGAAGTAATACAAAACTGGAATTTTATTATTAAAAATGGCTAAAATGCAATAAAAGGCCCAAGGCCCAAATAAACATAAAAGCCATTATTTATTAGATAACGGGTCCTAAGTTATTACTCAAGAGACAAAAATAAGTGTATAAAATATTCAATTATCAGATCCATACACGTAGCGGAAGGAATCTCATCCATTTCAAATTTTACGAATCCCAAAGAGGATCTATCAACGGCGTTTAAATCAAGGTTCGTTAGAAACCGTACCTATACGAACTTGTGTGTGTTCTTTCCTGGACACGTGGGCTAACACCTTCTTGCTCGATCAATCTCTAGGAGCTGACTCTACGAATCCACTCCCTCTACCGGTATCCACACTGAACAGCTCTCCAACACGTACGGCAGCGTGCTAGCGCATTCTTACTTTGTGTCTCACGTTTTTCTCTCTAGGATTTCTTTCGTGACTTGTTCCTTATTTTAATACGACTAGATCATTATCTTTTATAGAGTTTCTAAAACCCTAATTGGGCCGTATTAAAATATTCAAGATTAATCTCAATTAATCTTGAATTCAAATTTTAGATTTAAATAGTATTAATTAAATCTATCCAACCGATCTAATCTAATCTATTTATTTAATCCGAATTAAAAACTTGTTGATTTAATTTATTTCTATAAATCAAATCTGAGATATGACATCTATCTATTTAATTAAATCTGAGATACTATATCTCAATTCAATTAAATATGAGATACTATATCTTTATTCGAAAATTAAATCTGAGATACAATATCTCAATTTATTATAGTTATTTAATTTATCAAATAAATTAAATACTATATAATAATCTCATTATTATTTTCAAATTTAATTTTATATATATATATATATCCATTCTAGATTAAATACAGTATTCATTAAATCTTAGACATATATAAGATTCAATGAATCTGGACACTTTTGCGCGTGTTGGACTATTCTTGTGTGCGACCCTGCAGGCCAACGTGAGATTGGCAGCGGGCCAATACTGTATCAGCCCACAAGTCATAAGCGGCCTCTAGCAAGACATTGTGACTACCCAAATCATATGGGGATCGATGATACAATACAACCTATCATACAACCATGTCACGTCCCTTTTGTCACGCGATAACTTGGTCAATGATGAGGCATGGATAATGTCAACTTCCTGTTCTTGACCATTACTTTCTCGATTCTTGAGTAGTCTAACAATTGAAATGGAAACTCTTTTCCAGCGTAGTATGGCCATACATTTCTCAGACTCACTCATCGAGGGGCTCAGTATTATCTCTCTACAAATGTGAGGGACAAATTCCATCTTGACCATTCACATTCCTCTACATGAAAACCATTGATCCCAATCCAAGGCTTTATCATCACCCGATCAAAGGTGACTTTTGACTAGGTCAAAGACCAGCGACTCATCATGTAGGAATCCATGATGATCTCAGGTCATAGGGCATTGTGACGCGGTTATACATAAGAAAATCTTATGACTTAATCCATGCAAATTTCTCATAGTGGGTCAGTCCAGCACCTTGTACTCTTACAAGTCCCTATGACTTTGATTCGTATCTCCATACCTCATCAAAGTCATACTGGTCTTATTTCATATTCGCTCCCGCGTAGATGACCGACTAGGGACATTTTGGATAATCTATAAGATACATCCAAGGATACAGTTATCACTATAAACATGCAAATGATATGATAACTAAATGGAGAAATACCTCAAATAAAAAAAATGTTTAAAGTACAATGACTTTCCCCTAGGGCATAATTTCCAACAGTATACTCCTACTTCATCACCTTACTAATGATAAGTTCAGATTCAGATATGTGTGTCTTATGAGACATAAATCCGAAGCCTTTGAAAAGTTCAAAGAGTTTAGGAATGAAGTAGAGAAACAATTTGGAAAGACGATTAAGACACTTTGATATGATCGAGGTGGGGAATATCAAAGTCAGAAGTTTCAGGATTATCTAAGAGAGGAAGAGGTTCTCTCACAATTGATGGCTTCATACATACCACATCAAAATGGTGTGTCTGAGAGGAGGAACCGAACCTTGCTTGACATGGTATGGTCAGTGATGAGCAGTACGAAGCTCCCAAAATCGTTTTGGGTATTTTCCTTCAACACGGCATTAAAACCTTCTTGAAAGGGTTCCGTTGAAATCTGTTCAGACTACTCCGTATGAGATAAGGAGGGGCCAGAAGCCCAACTTGAGCTACCTCAAGATGTGGGACTGTCTAGCCTATGTCAATACCCTAACACCGGATAAGTTAGGGGCAAGAAGCACATTGTGCTAATTTGTAGGTTATCCTAAAGGATATTGCTTTTACTACCTTGAGGACTACAAAGTGTTTGTATCCAAGAATGCTACCTTTCTTGAGGAGGATCTACTCTCTCAAGTTGTTAGTAAGAGTAAGGTAAATCTTGAAGAAATTCAAGACCTACAAGAACAGATAACAGAGCCTAAGTCTGTTGGTCAGGCGATGCCTTAAGTAGAGGTTGTAAACACCCAGCCTTGTAGGACTTCTAGAGTTACTCATCAACCTGAAAGGTATAGTTTTGTGATTGAGAATCAACAGACTGTTGAAGATGACGAACCCACTTCCTACACTGAGGCAATCAAGGATGTTGACTCCTTAGAATGGCTTCAAGCCATGGAATCTGAGATAGAATCGATGCATGAGAATAAGGTATGGACCTTGGTTCCACCACCTGAGGAATAGTTCTCATTGGTTGCAAGTGGGTCTTCAAAAAGAAGACTGATGGAGATGGCAACATACAAACCTATAAAGCTAGGTTAGTTGCGAAGGGTTATCGTCAAAAGCAAGGAGTTGACTTTAACGAAACTTTCTCGCCTGTTGCCATGATCAAGTTTATTAGGATTATGCTAGCTATAGCTGCATATCATGATTATGAGGTTTAGCATATGGATGTCAAAACCGCCTTCTTGAATGGCTTCCTGAAGGAGGAGGTGTATATGACACAACCTAAGGGTTTTGAATCCAAGGACCAAAATCATATGGTATGCAAACTTCAAAAATCAATTTATGGGCTTAAGCAAGCATCAAGGAGCTGGAATCTTCATTTTGATGAATTTGTTAAAGGAAACAATTTTATCAAGAATGAAGATGAACCATGTGTTTACAAGAAGGTTAGTGGGAGTGCTATTGTTTTCCTTGTGCTTTATATGGATGACATTTTGCTCATTGAAAATGGCATTCCCATGTTGCAGTCCACAAAGATATGGTTATCTGAAAACTTCATCATGAAGGATATGGGAGAAGCGGCCTACATACTTGGTATAAAGATCTATAGAGATAGATCTAAAAGGTTGTTGGGTTTATCCCAATCCATGTACATAGACAAAATGCTAAAGAGGTTTAGCATGGACGAGTTGAAAATGGGTTTTCTTCCTATCAGTCATGACATTCATCTTTCTAAAGCTATGTGTCCCAAGACACCAGCTGAAAAGGAGCGCATGGAGAAGATTCCATATGCATATGCAATTGGATCCATCATGTATGCCATGCTATGTACGAGACCAGACGTCTCTTATGCTTTAAGCATTACGAGCCGATACGAGGCTGACCCTGGAGAGGGTCACTGGATAGTCGTGAAGACAATCCTAAAGTACTTAAGAAGGACTAAGGATTTGTTTCTGGTTTACGATGGTAGTAGTGAGCTAAAAGTGAAAGGGTTCATTGATGCTAGTTTCCAGAATGATAAAGATCATTGTAAATCTCAGTCAAGCATGGTCTACACCATAAATGGTGGAGCATTTTGTTGGAAGAGTTCAAAGCAAGAGACCACGGCAGACTCTGCAACCGAGGAAGAATACATAGCAGCTACGGAAGCGGCTAAAGAGGCAGTATGGATCAAAAAGTTCATCAGTGAACTTGAAGTGGTTCCCAGCATTGTTGACCCAATACCTTTGTATTGTGATAACACCGGAGCTATAGCTTAGGGCAAGGAACCTAGGTCTCAACAAAGATCCAAGCATGTGCTCCGCAAGTATCACCTCATCCGAGAGATTGTTGAAAGACAAGATATAAAAATGGACTAAATCCCCACGATGATAACTTGGCTGATTCTCTGACTAAAGGAGTTTCTCAGAGAAAACATGATAGTCATTATGAGTCTTTGGGTATAACACGTCAACCTGATTGGCTCTAGGCCAAGTGGGAGATTGTTAGTATTTAGGTGTCCTAGAGACAATATGTAAGGACAGATCAACACCATTTCTACGTTGTAGTATTTCATTATTTATAAATGAGCATATTTTATCTCTATCATATTTATGTCTCGCCTTTATTTTAAGGTAAAAATGTGTTTGAAGATAAAAGTCCTAGGAATAGAACATGTGTTATTCTTGAGGATCAATTATAGATATCATGATCATGAGGACTCAAGAACACTGGATATCTATTGCCTAAAACTTGTTCCTAGTCTTGAATCACCAAGAAAGGGCATTGTGATCTCAATAAGACTAGTACGACATCATCTACTTGTATAGAGATACAAGGTAGGGACCTCATGGAATACAGACATGGAGATGTCTTAGCTAATGTTGTGGGTAGATCTGTTAGAGAACATATAGCACCGAACTAACCCGCTGAGAGCCTCCAAAAAGATTCATTGTAGAGAGTATCATTGGATATGTAAAGTATCTCATGCGGATCATCTTGGACTTAAGGATGTCATCAAACACTATGTCCTAAAGTTATACTTTGACTGTACAACTCTATCCACCTAAAAATGGGGAGAACAATGTACTCTTGGATGTAATTCGAATACATGAGTATAGGTGGACATGATGAGAGGACTCACAGTCCCCTACAAGGGGTTAGTGTAACATCCCAAATGTACCCTGACAAGTAAGAATAAGCCTTAAATGTTAAGGTCCGTACACGCAGCGGAGTAAAAAACTTTTACGAATCCCATTGGAGGATCGCTGAACTGCGTTTAAATCAAGGTTAAGAATCCGAATCATACCTATGCCGAACTATTTGAACTGGTGGGCTACCTTCTCAATTAGCAGAAGTCGACTCTTTGAATCGCCTTCCTCTACCGGTATCCACACAAACAGCCTTCAGAAACATGAACGAAAGCGTGCTAGCACCTCTGAACTGTGCGTCTCTCTATTCTATTTCTCTCTAGGATTTCTCGCGGCTTTTCTAATACGCTTGACAAAAAGTCCCGTAGGTTTTCTAAACCTAGTAGGCGTATTATATTCAAAACAAAATTTGAATCTGGATTAAAAAATATATTAATTAAATCTATCTGATAGATCTAATCTAATCTATTTATTTATTCCAAATTAAAAGCCTTTTGATTTAATTTATCTCTATAAATTAAAATCGAGAAATGATATCTATCTATTTAATTAAATCTGAGATATTATATCTCAATTTAAATTAAATAAAATATATGATATCTTTATTCGAAAATTAAATCTGAGATACAATATCTCTATTTGTTTTAGATATTTAATTCATCAAATAAATTAAATACAAACAAATATTATATGTAATAATATTATAATCTTTATTAAATAATATTATTATATTAATTTCGAATTTAATAATATATATATATATATATATATATATATATATATATATATATATATATCCTAGATTAAATACAATATTCATTAAATCTTAGACACATATAAGATTCAATGAATCTGGACACTTTTGCTCGTGTTGGGCTGTTCTTGTATACGACCCTATAGGCCCACATGAGATTGGCAGTGAGCCAATACTGTACCAGCCCACAAGTCGCAAGCAGCCTCTAGCAAGACATTGCGACTACCCAATTCATATGGGGATTGATGATACGATACAACCTATCATACAACCATGTCACGTCCCTTTTGTCACGCGATAATTTGGTCAAGGATGAGGCATGGATAATGTCAACTTCTTGTTCTTGACCATTACTTTCTCGATTCCTGAGTAGTCTAACAATTGAAATGGAAACTCCTTTCCATCATAGTATGGCCATACATTTCTCAGACTCACTCATCGAGGGGCCCAGTATTATCTCTCTACAAATGTGAGGGAAAAATTCCCTCTTGACCATTCACATTCCTCTGCATGAGAACCACTGATCCCGATCATAGCCTTTATCATCACCCGGTCAAAGGTGACTTTTGACTAGGTTAAAGAGCATTGACTCATCATGTAGGAATCCATGATGATCTCAGGTCAACGGGTGTTGTGACGCGGTTATACATGAGAAAAGCTTATGACTTAATCCATGCAGCTTTCTCATAGTGGGTCGGTCCAGCACCTTGTACTCTTACAAGTGCCCATGCATTTGACTCGTATCTCCATACTCACCAAAGTCATACTGGTCTTATTTCATCTTCGCTCCCGCGTAGATAACCGACCAGGGACATTTGGGATAATCTATAAGATATATCCAAGGATCAGTTATCTCTATAAACATGTATAGGAAATGATAACAAAAGGAGAATATTTTAAATAACTTAAACATTTAAAGTACAATGATTTTCTCCTAGGGCATAATTTCCAACATTAAATAGGCAGACGACTAAGTCCAATTCAGGATGAGTTCCAAGAATGTCGAGAGTTAGGACGCCCCTCTGGGATTAAGTAACTCGACCATATGGGTCAGTGGACCTTGTATGCATAAGCTGTGGAATTAAGGTGCCAGTGAAAATGGGACACAGAAGGTCTATACGGCGTAAATAAGGTGGAAAGGATGCCACCCAACTATGTCCTGGGGTATAGGACAATTAGTTGAGGAAAAATATTCCGGTATAAGTAAGTACACGACATTTTCAGGGCAATTGGGTATGCCTTGCATTTTTTAGAAGATATCGATATTCGAGAAGAAAAACTGAGTAAAACCCGGGCAAGATCCCGAGCAAGTACCGATAAAGTAACTTTAATAAAGTAAGGTCATGGTGACTAATGATGACATACTTTTGTGTTGATCCAATAAAATCATGACACGTGTCCCGTCATCATGACAAGGGAAAAAGCTACTTTTGTGTTGGACCAGTAAAAGCATGACACGTGTCCCTTCATGATTATAGGTGCAACCTGCGACACAGAGCTCATCTTCTAATCCACCATATACCAAGAATAAGTCCTTAGTCCTTCGTAAGTACTTTAGGATATTATTGATAGAAGTCCAGTGACCCTTACTAGGATCTTGTTGATATCTATTGGTCATACTCAAGGCAAATGAGACATCTGGTCGAATACATAACATGGCATACATGATAGATCCAATGGCGGAGGCATATGGAATCTTACTCATGCGGTCTCTTTGATCTTGTGTACTAGGACACAAATCATTACTGAGATGAATGCCATGAGACATGGGCATGTAACCCCTTTTGGAATCCTGCATACTGAATCTATGCAGTATCTTGTCTATGTATGTGCTCTGACTTAGGCCTATCAGCCTCTTGGATCTATCTCTATAGATCCTTATCCCAAGGATGTAAGTGGCTTCGCCTAAATCTTTCATTGAGAAATACTTTCCTAACCAAGACTTGACACTCTGCAAGGTAGGAATATTATTCCCAATGAGTAGGATGTCATCGACATAAAGAACTAGAAATACAATTGTGGTCCCACTAACCTTCTTGTAAACACAAGGTTCGTCGATGTTTTGAATGAATCCAAACTCTTTGACTACTTCATCAAAACGATGATGCCAGCTCCGAGATGCTTGCTTCAATCCATAAATGGATCTTTGAAGCTTGCAAACTTTACCAGAGTCCTCTAGACGCACAAAACCCTTAGGTTGTGTCATGTACACATCCTCAAGGAGCTTTCCGTTAAGGAATGTTGTTTTGACGTCCATTTGCCATATTTCATAGTCATAATATGATGCAATGGCAAGAAGGATTCTGATTGATTTGGCCATTGCAACTGGGGAAAAGGTTTCATCATAGTTCACACCATGAGTTTGAGTGAATCCTTTTGCAACCAGTCGTGCCTTGAAGATATTTACTTTGCCATCCATGTCAGTTTTCTCTTTGAAAATCCACTTGCACCAAACGGTTTTTACACCTTCAGGTGGATCGACTAAGGTCCATACCTCATTGTGGTACATGGATTGCATTTCACACTTAATGGCATTAAGCCATCTTTCAGAGTTTGGTCCCACCACGGCTTCTCGATAGGTAGTTGGCTCATTCTGCTCAATGAGCAAAACATCACGGCTTCCAGTAATCAGAAATCCATATCTCTGAGGTTGTAGCCGTGTTCTATCGGACCTTCGTGGGCCTTGTGTTACTTGAGTAGGCTCAACAACTTGTTGTGAATATTCTCCATTTTCCATATGTGGTTCTATGTCGTCTTGTGGCTCTCGAACTTCTTCGAGGCACACCTTACTCCCACTGGTTCTTTTAGAGATGAACTCTTTCTCCAAAAAGACACCATTCTGAACAACAAATACTTTGTGATCGGTAGGATTGTAGACATAGTATCCTTTAGTTTCCTTAGGATACCCCACAAATAGGCATTTTGAGGATCTGGATGATAATTTATCAGAGGCTTGGTGTTTAATGTAAACCTCAAATCCCCAAATTTTAAGAAAGGACAAACTAGGTTTCTTTCCAGTCCATATCTCATATGGTGTCTTTTCAACTGCCTTTGACGGAACACGATTCAGTGTGAACGCAGCTGTTTCTAGGGCATGTCCCCAAAAGGAAGGAGGAAGATCTGTTTGACTCATCATAGATCGAACCATATCTAATAGAGTTTGATTCCTCTGCTCAGAAACACCATTTCATTGAGGTGTTCCTGGAGGAGAAAGTTGTGAGATGATCCTACAACTCCTAAGATGGTCAATGAACTCTTGGCTCAAATATTCACCACCCCAATCGGATCGAAGGGCTTTAATTGTTTTGCCAAGTTGGTTTTGCACTTCAATTTGGAATATTTTTGAACATTTCAAAATATTCAGACTTTTGTTTCATTAGATAGATATACCCATATCTACTAAAATCGTCTATGAATGCAATGAAGTATAAATGACCCCCTCTGACAGATGTATTCATTGGTCCACACACATCGGTATGTATGAGGCCCAATAAATCAGTGGCGCTCTCACTGTGCCCAGTAAAAGGCGCCTTTGTCACTTTCCCAATAAACAAGACTCGCACGTATCAAATGATTCAAAATCAAATGAGTTAAGAAATCCATCTTGATGGAGTTTCGAAATGCGTTTCTCATTTATATGGCCTAGAGGACAATGTCATAGGTAGGTCGGATTCAAATCATTTGAGTCGAACCTTTCAGTAGTTATGTCATAGATTCGTCCATTCAATTTTCTACTATCCTTGAGACCCTTACATTTATTCAAATGTGAGATCCACTTGTAGTATCCAATACCCATGTTGAGGAAGTAGAAAAGCGAATATCTATGACATAGATACTTGAAGCGATAGCCCCGCTATCCTTCTTGTTCTTCCCCAGATCTTCGAGGTAGAGTTTGCAATTCCTTTTCAAATGACCAAGTTCATTGTAACAGAAGCAGACTCTATCCTTCGGAGGTTTCGCCTTCTTGGCTTTCCGTTTCATACCCTTTCCTTTCTGAACGGACAAAACAATACTGGGCCTCTTCTTAAGGCTCAGCTCAGCAGTCTTGAGCATCCCATGCAGTTCAGAAATTGATTCCTCCATGTTGTTCATGTTATAGTTAATGACAAACTGGTCATAACTATCCGGGAGTAAGTTCAAGATCAAATCTGTAGCTAACTCCTGGCTCATGGGAAATCCAAGCCTTTCAAGGTGATCAATATAGCCCTTCATCTTCAAAACATAAGGACTAACTGATGCACCCTCAGCCATCTTGCAGGAATGTAAGGCCTTTGTGGTCTCGTACCTCTCTTGCCTTGCCTGTTACTAGAACATTTCCGTAGGATGAACAATCATCTCAAAGGCCTCCATATGTTCTAGATCTCTATTGAGGTCTAGAAGCATAGTGGCAAGCATCAGGCATACTGCATCCACAGAGTCATCTTTATGCTTCGTATAAGCATTAGTCTGAGCTCTTGGATCAGCAGCTGCAGGCTCGTCGGAATGGGTTGATTGATGAGATACTCTTTTCTTTCATGTTTAGGATCAACGCTTAAGTTCCCAAACATGTCAAGAAAATTTGTCTCATCGAGTTCGTCCTTCTCAAGGACTGATCGCATTGATGGTGTTGAAGTATTACTAGACTACATGATTCTACAACTAAAGATATGCAAAGTTTAGTTTATAATCTCCCACTGAATTAACAAACCTCATTATAATTAGTGGGCTAAGATCCATATTTGGCTTAAATTTAAGTGTGCTTTGGCAGGACGCTTAAAATTAAGTTATTTAGGTAGGCAACCGCTTTGCCAATTACATCACATGTAACTCTTAGATCTTTATGGGATTCGATCATCATATGACGTGACATGTTTAATCCCTTCTAATGCCTTGAGATCCAAAAACGTTTTGATAATCTCAATTAAGTCCGGACAATAATGAATATTGACTATCACCTTTACTCACTCTTGTCTCACCAAGATAACTAATGCATCCACTTTGGTGGAACATACAAATGGGCGATCTAGGTTTTGACAAGTATTCATTTATTGGTGGCATTATGACTTAAGATTTTATTTAGAGGGTATAATTGATATAATGTAATTAATCCTATTAATTCTACTTATATGAATGCAATCACTATTATATCTCATATAATATTTAAATTAATTATGAGTGATCTAATCAAATGATAATTAAAATTCTAAATTAAGTATGAGTGATCTAATCAAATCATAATTAAAATTCTAAATTTAGTATGAGTGATCTAATCAAATCATAATTAAAATTCTAAATTAATTATGAGTGATCTAATCAAATCATAATTAAAATTCTAAATTTAGTATGAGTGATCTAATCAAATCATAATTAAAATTCTAAATTTAGTATGAGTGATCTAATCAAATCATAATTAAAATTCTAAATTAATTATAAGTGATCTAATCAAATCATAATTAAAATTGTGACACAACATGGCTCATACTTAACCTAAAATCCTCTCAAGCCAATGAGAGGACTTCTCTAAAAACAAAAAGAAATACATCAGGAGAAACCTTGTTTCAACATACGAGGGGAGTAGGATGAGAAGAGAATGTACATCAAGAGTATTTAGAGAAATAGGCATGGCTCGCAGGCCATATTTAAAATTTACAACAATTGTAGAACTCTAGAGCCATGTTGTTCACCATACCCAAACAACATTTGAAAGGTAAATCACAACATATATTAATTCATACAATTATGAAATAAAATATTATGATTAAACTTGTCATGATTTAAATTCTCTAATTTATACTACTATTATATTATATAATAAATATAATATAATATCATGATTTAAATTCTCCAATTTATATTATATTAATAATAAAAATAATATAATATCATGATTTAAATTCTCCAATTTATATTATATTATATAATAAATATAATATAATATCATGATTTAAATTCTCCAATTTATATTATATTATATAATAAATATAATATAATATCATGATCTAAATTCTGTAATTTATATTATACTATATAATAAATATAATATAATATCATGATTTAAATTTTCGCGCTACGAACAATCCGCCATAAACGACCGCCTAAATTTGACTAACAATCCGTAGGGAGAATATGTTTTAAATCATACATGATTGGATAAACATATATAAATTTAAACACATAGGATTCAGTTATTGCATATATATCACATATATAAACATCTAGAAAAACCCAATTTAAACGCTTTGAGTTGGCTCTGATGCCACTGTTGAGGTCCGTACACGCAGCGGAGTAAAAAACTTTTACAAATCTCATCAGAGGATCGCTCAACGGCGTTTAAATCAAGGTTAAGAATCTGAAACATCCTATGCCGAACTATTTGAACTGGTGGGCTACCTTCTCGATTAGCAGAAGTCGACTCTTCGAATCGCCTTCCTCTACTGGTATCCACACGAACAGCCTTCAGAAACATGAACGGAAGCATGCTAGCCCCTCTGAACCGTGCATCTCTCTATTCTATTTCTCTCTAGGGTTTCTCGCGGCTTTTCTAATACGCTCGACAAAAAGTCCCGTAGGTTTTCTAAACTTAGTAGGCGTATTATATTCAAAACAAATTTTGAATCTGGATTAAAAAATATATTAATTAAATATATCTGATAGATCTAATCTAATCTATTTATTTAATCCAATTTAAAATCCTTCTGATTTAATTTATCTCTATAACTTAAATCCGAGAAATGATATCTATCTATTTAGTTAAATCTGATATATTATATCTCGATTTAAATTAAATAAAATATATGATATCTTTATTCGAAAAATTAAATCTGAGATACAATATCTCTATTTGTTTTAGATATTTAATTTATCAAATAAATTAAATACAAACAAATAATATATATAATAATATTATAATCTTTATTAAATAATAATATTATATTAATTTCGAATTTAATTATATATATATATATATATATATATATCCTAGATTAAATACAATATTCATTAAATCTTAGACACATATAAGATTCAATGAATCTGGACACTTTTGCTCGTGTTGGGCTGTTCTTGTATGTGACCCGATAGGCCCACATGAGATTGGCAATGGGCGAATATTGTACCAGCCCACAAGTCGCAAGCAGCCTCTAGCAAGACATTGCGACTATCCAATTCATATGGGGATCGATGATATGATACAACCTATCGTACAACCATATCACGTCCCTTTTGTCACGCGATAATTTTGTCAAGGATGAGGCATGGATAATGTCAACTTCCTGTTCTTGACCATTACTTTCTCGATTCCTGAGTAGTCTAACAATTGAAATGGAAACTCCTTTCCATCGTAGTATGGCCATACATATCTCAGACTCACTCATCGAGGGCCCAATATTATCTCTCTACAAATGTGAGGGACAAATTCCCTCTTGACCATTCACATTTCTCTACATGAAAACCACTGATCCCGATCATAACCTTTATCATCACCCGGTCAAAGGTGACTTTTGACTAGGTTAATTGGTTGGTAAGAATACCATTTAGCTATGCCCTAAGGTATGAGACAATTAGCTGAGCACAAATGTGCTAAAATAAATATGCATATGACATTTTTTGGATGGATAGGAGTTCCCTGCGTTTTTGAAGAAAACGAGGAGGAAAGAGAAGGTACTGATGATCCGGCCCCACACAAGTCCAACTATGTGGTACGAGTTACGAGGAAAAGTGTAACCGAAAAAAAGTAGCAGAGAAGGGCCGGTCAGGGTTTTCTGGAGTCGGGCCCAGACCCCTGGACACAGATGAAGGGTGAATTTGGGTGGGCCCAGAGGAGAGAGAAATGACTTGGAAAGAAAGAAAAATGTCACTTCAGTTAATTATAAAGAGAGAGAGATAAAATAATCAGGATTAATCTGGACCACACCTTTTGAATCTGATATGACAATGTAATGACATGTAATTATGACTTCAAAAGGGTAATTATGGCACATCCTAGGGCAGATCACATGGGTCCCACTGTCTTGGATAAGAAGCAGTGAAAATGACCGTTTTACCCCTGGGCCAAAAACCTACAACTAGCAATTCCAGAGACCACCATCAGGGGAAATTTTGGAATATTATTTTTAGTCTTGGAATGCGCCACCCATCTTCCCAAGGAGTTCTCTAGAAACCTTGAGAATCAAGTAAAGAAATTATATTTAATCTAGAAACCTCTATATAAGAACACCTCCTCCCCTCATTTTCCCCTGCCCAAGGACGTGCTCAAGGTGCTGGAGAAAGGTTCTCAGCTGAAGGTGGTGGTTCCAGAAGAAGAAGAAGTCATACGCAACCGAAAGACCAAGGTAAGCCCCTAACCGACAACTTGAGATGTGTTGTTTCTGCCCTATGGTGTTGAACGTGGGGATACAGTGGGATTTTGATGTTTTTAAAGTCTTAAATGAGTCCAAAACGAGATTTTGTGTGGGATAGATCAAGGTCCCCTCATTTTAAAGTAACGCTTTTGGCGTCTAAGTTTAAATCATTTCAAATTCCTGTACTTTTTTTTGTTTTTTTTATCAGACCCTCCCCATTCCCCAAATTAAACCTGTGAGCTCCTTTCTTTATTTTGTACGTTTCTCAGCTTCCCACGCACGCACAGAGCTGGCACACCATACTTCTCCTCTTTTCAAACTTTCCATCCTTAAATCGCTCTCCTCTCAAACTTTCCATCCTCAAATCACAGAAGGTGAACGGTGCATTGCGATGGTGGACGGAAGACGGCTAACGGTGGAGGCAACTCGAACGGCGGACGGTGTAGGCAACTCGAACGGCGGACGGTGGAGGCAACGCGGACGGCGGACGGTGGAGGCAACTTAGACGGCGAACACTGGAGGCAAAGCTGACGAAAAAGGCGACGGCGAACACGGTGAGTCGAACGGCGGACGGTGGAGGCAACGCAATAGGTGACGGCGGAGATGGTGAAACTTCCGATTTTTCTATAGATATGATGATTTCCAGATCTCTGTTCTGACTTTGTAGCTTGAAGACATATTTTTTGTAGATTTGATTTTTCCTATTCTCCGATTCCTCTGTAATTTCATTTTAATTTGTAGATCTGATTTTTGGCTCTTCTGATTTTTTTTGATTCTCCAACTTTTCTGGTTTTTCTGATTTTTGGATGATTCTAGTTCTTGTAATCTTTCTTTCTCCATGGTTGCTTTCCAGATCTATGGTGGTTGTTGGCCATTTTTATGGTTTCTTTCTCCATGGTTGCTTTCCAATTCTAGTTTTTGAAGACATGTTTGTTCCACGACAAGCCTCCAAACTTTGTTTGGGGGCTTTTTTTTTAAAAAAAAAAAACCTATATGACGTCCTAGAAATAATTAGAAACCTTAACCAAGACTTTCAACTTCCTAGAAAAAATAGGACGTCTTAACCCAAGACTTTCAACGCCCCCCTGATAGACGTCCCTGTAAAATTAGACGTAAAAAGGGGGAAAAATAGGACGCAAAAACGTTGTTTTGTAGTAGTGTTTGCCTTAAAGAGCGTCCAGCACCACGAGCTTTTTTCTGGAGCAAAAGTAGACATGTGGTTATACTTTGGGAGCAAAAGTCACACGAAACACTTAGCCACTGGACGTTGACCGTTAAGTATGAACGGTTGACCATTAGTGCTGACCTGTATGCTAGATTGGTGTTAATTGTTGCCACCTGTGTCTTGTTCCAAATGCTGACATGGAAAATTAAAAAAAAAGTTTTTAAATCTGAAAACAAAAAACCTGAGAACTCAAACCACCATGGCTATCGACCAGCAAATCAGGGATGGTGGTGGCTGGTTCTACAAACGCAGTAAAATTTTTAAAAAAACTTTTTAAATCTGAAAACAAAAAACTTGCGATGAGGATTAAAATGGAGAACCTGAGAACTCAAACCACCATTGCTATCGACCAGCAAATCAGGGATGGTGGTGGCTGGTTCTACAAACACAGTACTTCTTCGTATACAATTTCAACTCGCAGAGCAGCTAAAAGTTTAGTTCACATCGAAAGCTACAAAATGAAAAAAGAAGAGCTTTTATTCCACCGAGATTTTATTTTATGGAAAGGGCAAGGATTCATTTCGGTATAAACACAAATTTAAGAAATATATAAACCTGACAAATCAAAGAAATCCTACCAGAAATTCAAGAAATAAACATGACAAATCAAAGAAATCCTACCAGAAATTCTCTCCATAGGTTAATTCACTCCGCTGCACCGTCGACCTTCTTCGATCTCCGACAAACCACCACCAGCCACCACAAACACAGGATCCTCCGAAATGGGGAAAAGCACAACTTCAGGCTTTAGAAGAGAAGAAAAAAGAGACACACGAGCCACCACCAGCCACCACCTTCTCCAGAACCGCCGAAGCCAACCACACCGACAAGACTTCCGAGAGTTTGAACGACGAAATGGGGACAAGAACTGCTTCAAGATTCGGAATAGAAGGGAAAAAAAAGGTGTTCTAACCACCACCTTCTCCGGATCCGCCGAAGACAACGACGCCGTCACAATCTGGAGTCGAAGACAACGCCAATTGCACTCCGATGGGAAGATGGAAAGAGACAGGGGAAAAGAGGAAAGCTTCAGGTTGATAATTCTTCAGGTTGATAATTCCAATTCCAATTATTCTCTCTCCAATTCATCATCCAGTCAGCACCTAACAGTCAAAAAAGCCTAGTTAACGGTCAACATCCAGATTGTGACGGAAGTGTGTGACTTTTGCTCCTATAAGGTAACCACATGTCTACTTTTGCTCAAAAAAAAAAACTCGTGGTGCTGGGTACTTCTTGAGGCAAAGCTCATGTGTATTATTGCTCCTTCACCCCAAGAAAAAAGAAAGAACAAAGAACAAAGTCGTTCAGCGGACACGGTTACTGATAGAAACTTGAGAGATATATTTCTTAAATTCCATATGACGCCTTGATTGCTTCAAAGTCCACAAAAACCAAAAGCGTTCTGGAAGGAGTTAATTAAGGTTCTCTTTCCACGCTTAAAATAACAATTTTAATACAATAATTGAACTAATTATTAAAGCTGATTCAAACTTTTCATTGAAATACTTTTTAATTAATTCAAAATATTTTTTGATATTACTATTTAATTTTAATCAGTTGAATTAGATTTGATCCAGTACAATTAATTTTATTCTATTAAATAATATTAATATTTTTTTCTAATATTTTTTTTTAAAATAAACATTAGTGTTACTTTTGTTTTGAAAAAAAAAAAACCAAAATCTAGGTTGTTGAAAAACGTTTTAAATTCACATGACAAAATTATACACCGGTCTTTTATATTTACATAGAATGTTTTATTTTGATCCTTAAATTTTATAAAATATTTTTTTTTTATCCTGTACTGTAACACTAACTCTGTAGTTTCTCATTAATAAAAAAAATGACATCATTGAAATTGAGAATAATGAAGTGGGGGGTTTGGAGGCTAAAAAAAGACTCTACAAAATTAAATGATCACACTTAAATTGTATATAAAGTTATAGGTAGGAAAAATTGTACTTTTGCCGTTTCAAAATTATATTCCTGCAATCTAATACTTTCAATATGTATTTTTCTGTTTGATTCATGATAATGTACGCTATGCTCACTGTTCAGAAGATTCCGACCAAACAATAATAATAGAGGCAAAAGAAAACTAAAGGGGCCTGCAAAAGCAAGACTGCACGAGAATTGGAGCCCACAGGTTGTTTACTCGGAGAGAAATGAACGTGTTGGTTAAACGCTCCGTCCAGATTAAAGCCTTCTCTCTCTTCTTTCCTTTTTCATATAAATACTATTTGGTAAAAATATTCCTTTGATCTTTGGGAGAATTATGAAATCGAAAATATATATATATATACACACACCAAGAAGTCCCAATGATAAATGAGAAACATAAATATATTGTTTTATGCACTATAACTTTCATTATATGCTGCCCAAATTTTACATAACTTCTTGGTAATTACATTTTTTCTTGGACCTTATATAATAATTTGACCTCCTCTTTTTAACTTAAGATGAGGTTTCATTTTTGTTCCTTATAGTTGTATAAAATATGTTTTTAGTCATTTACCTCAACACTAATAGTTTTATTAACAGAAAAACTACCATCAAAATTTTAAAGGTTGACATTCACCATTTTTTACATCTAAAGTTTAACTTTTTTAAATAATAATGATTGGCATAAAATATGTCATTTGAGACTAAAATAATTTTATAAAAGTAAACAAGCAAATTAAAACATTATATAAATTCAGAAGGCTAAAAGTATATACTTTTTGTCATCATCTTACGTATTCTAATTCTATAGGTTCAAAGTTCCGTCAACACAGTATCGAAGCAATTCCTCGTTTATTAATTAGGACTCATTCAAAGTCCGCAGCCACGCCTCAGATTCCACGTAAACTATACTTCGTCAACATCATCCCTTCAAATTCTCACACACACATAATATACACTTCCGATCTCAAAACCTATAAATTTCATTGCTCTAAATCTTCAATCATTACTATTATATTGTCTCTGTTTTTCAAAAACTCAATCATCGATAACATGCATAGGTTCAGTCTATCAGCTTCCAAGCTTTTCCTTTCTTTGTCTTCGTCGTCGTCCTCCTCCTCCTCCTCTGTAATTCCAAAGAGGTGCTTCCGTAGTTATCTCAGTGCCATTATTCCTCACGGTATGCATTTTAGGGACGTAAGAATAATTAATTATTCGCTTGTTCTATATATGATATATTGATTTTTAAAGTACTAATTATTAAATTAAGGTTTTGGGTTGTGAAAATATTCGTTTAGGCTGCGATCAGAGTGAAACTATAGTGCCAAGGTCATGTGTGAAGAAGGACAGAAAACGTATTACTGGATTGCTGAATGCTGTTGAGGATCAACATGGAGGTATCATCGTAAACATGAACAAGCCAATGGATTCCAAAGAATTTTCTGCTATATTACAAGCTTCAATCTCAAACTGGAGACAACAGGTACAAAAACTCTCTCTCTATATATATGTGTATTAATTCAACTGTATGCAACTATGTGCACTACTACAGAATTATCATATGACGGTTATTTTCGCCCATATTTAACGGTTTCAAATCATTAAATAAAGACGCTTCATTACATTCTATGAATAAAACCGTTGTTACACCATGACGTACGTGTAGTGAGAAAAGAGGTCAAACTTATACTGAGGGTGGGTCTCTACGATATGGTTCATTAAATTCATGATAAAAATTTAATTTAATGACATTTTATATCAGAAATAGGTACGTACTTCCTTCATTTTGTAATATAAGAGTTAGTTGAAGGTTGAATTTAGTCATAATAAACTAACCCTACTAATCGCGGATGTTAATGGTGTTTGTATCAAATGATAATTTCAATATAAATTATTTATGATGATATTTTAAAGAAACCAACACACATTTTTAACACATAACTAATTTTTTTAATTTACTTAAAATTAGATATGTCATATTAAGTCTGGCAAAAAAAAAAAAGATATGTAATATTAAGGAGGAGAGGTAGTACTATCTAACAATTTAACTTTGTTCATATTGCATTAATCTTAGTGTGATTTTGATGCAGGGAAAGAAAGGGGTGTGGATTAAGTTGCCCATAGAATTCTCAAATCTTGTTGAGGCTGCGACCAAGGTAGTAATATTTATTTAGAGCGCAATTAAATATATAACCTTAATTAATTGTCTTATTTTTATATTTAATTGAAATGTATCATATATTTAATACAAGTTGAGAATATTTGTAATGCAGGCAGGATTTAGGTATCACCATGCAGAGCCTGATTATTTGATGCTTGTACGTTGGATTCCCAATTATACGCCTGATATCCTTCCTGCAAACGCTTCCCATCGTCTCAGCATTGGTGCTTTTGTTGTGAATTCCAAAAGAGAGGTTGGTACATATAATATAACTTCAGGAAATACCCTCTTCCAACTTTAAAAAGTAAGAACTACGTAAAACTTAGTTAATATAGTTATTTATTATATATATATATATATATATAGGTGCTTGTGGTTCAGGAGAGATATGGCAGATTCAGCGGAATAGGACTGTGGAAGTTGCCCACTGGAGCTGTAAATGAAGTGAGCATTTCTATTAAGTAATATATAAATAATCAAAATTCTGAATTGAATCTTATAAACTATATTATTTTACAGGGTGAAGACATATGTACTGCTGCAACCAGAGAAGTCAAAGAAGAAACAGGGGTAATTAATTAAGCAGAATCAATTAATCAATATATGTATTGCCTTTTCTATTCCTACTTTTTGTAGCCTTTCATTCATAGTCTAAGACCAATGCTTATTTATTTATTTTCAGATAGACACAGATTTTGTTGAGGTTCTAGCATTCAGGTATATATATTTGAAGTTCATTTTGTTGTACATGTTTATGTTTGGCTCACCGTCAATTAAAGTTATATTTACTGCTAAAAATTATTGATGCTGAAGGTATATATATTTATTTGAAAAGTAATTAAAATAATCTGTAAACATTTTTTAAAATTTATAAATTCAAAATAAATTTCTTCTAAAATTCACCAAGACTACATAGATTTTTTCGTTGTTTTATAACTTGCACAGACTTTTCTCAAAACAAATGCTTTATTATGATGAACTCATCCTTAAATATAGCTGGTATAGTTGAAAATACAAAGATATTTATACAAAAAGTGCGTTCTAAAGCTGAAGAAATATCTTTAAGCGTTAAGGTGCATTTTTGTCCCAGAAGTTTTTACCAAGCGGCAATTTTGCTCTGAAAAAGTATAAACAATAGAGCAAACTTTTTTTTTTTGGCCATTATCCTAGTTAGTTTTGATCATTAGATGACAAAATATGCTAAGCTGACAGTCCACATATATCATCACATCATTTTTGTTTAAGTACAAATTTGAGTCAAAAGTCCATATGTCATGTATTCATATTTTTTCAAAGCTAGATTAAAACTTCCAAGGCAAATTTACACATTAACAAAAATGACGTGGAAGATATGTGGACTGCTATCTTAACTGTCAAAATTAATTAGGATAACGGCCATGAAAAAATTGCTTTATTTTTAACACAACGGGGCAAATTTGTCACCCCGAAAAACTTTTGGAACTTTGCCTCTTAGTAAAAACTTGACAAAAATGCCCCTTAATCTTATCTTAAAAGTTGGACGAAATACAGATAATTCAAAGAAGGTAAGTGTGTGTGTGCATATTCATTCTTGGGAAATATAAAATAAGTTGAATTTAAAAAGAAAATAAGAATATCAGTTAAATTATTAAATTTTTACTTTTAAAATGCATGCATACGAATTTCAAAAAATAAATTTTATTTTATGACTAAACTATTCGGAAGCAGCTTCTCTCCTAGACGTTTCCCTCTTCTACCATTATTTTCCCTTTTGTCATCATTAGACTAGAATTTTAATGTTTCAGATTTAACATTATATAAAAAGTATTTTTATATTTTACTCAAGGAAATACATAAATAAATTTAAACTGTAAAAATTTGATTTGAACCGTTTACAATGTTATCATATTGTAATATTCGACTACATTAAACAATAATACTATGTCAAAATATTTCTAAATATCATATTGCATGAGACATTCTAGTTATTAAATGATTTTTTTTTATATATATACAACAAAAATGAATCTTTTGTTTGGCCTTTTTCTAACAACGTGTTTATGATATCAGGCAAGGTCACAAGTCCTTCTTTCAAAAATCAGATTTGTTCTTTATTTGCATGTTGCAACCACATTCCTTTGACATCCAGAAGCAAGCTTCTGAAATTGACGCAGCTCAGGTATCATCAATCTACAAAAATTTTAATTTTATATCTTTTTCAAAGTAGAATACAACAAAGAAATTAATATTAATTTGGACAAAATTAAAATGGTTATATGTGGCTAATTTGGTTTTGGTTTGGCCAGTGGATGCCAATTGAGGAATATGCAGCCCAACCACTTGTGGGAGGAAATGAACTATTCGATTCGATTACAAAAGTTTGTCTAGCAAAATTGGATGGTTCCTACAATGGCTTCTCTTCTCAACTCACTACTTCCTGTTCTGGCAAACAGACTTTTCTCTACTTCAATGCTCATGATCGATCTTCAGATGAACCGTGAAACTGCTAGAGATTGATCATATGTATCATTTTTTTTTTCTTGCATAGCTTCAAGTTTGTCAAAACAAAATAAGTTGATGTTGCTCACTCAAGCGTCAGTAGTATTAACATGGTATTTTTTATTTGTTTAATTGTTTAACTTGGATAGGTCATTGTTTTTGTAAGATAAGAATGGGGTCGATATACAAAAAAGCAGCTAATTAGCAATGGAATTATGTCGCTAAATTGACTTAGCGACTGAATTTAATGTTAACTAATTAGTGTTAGTTCCCTATATGTTTTGATGATAACTGGCAATTGTAAACATAAATGGAAGTTTGTCTTTGAAATTGAAAAACTTACTGTCAAAGGCAAACTCGAGTTTGTATTTGCAAACTTGAGTTTGGTCGAGACAGAGGGTTGCTCAAGTTTTTGTAAACTTAGGAAAACTTGAGTTGATTAGTGGTAAACTCGAGTTTGTGTCATACAGAGAGCACTCAAAGTTTTTCAAGATAAGGCAAACTCGAGTTTGTATATGTGAACTTGAGTTTGTGCCTCACAGAGAGCTTCCAAGGATTTGTGAACTTAACCAAACTCGAGTTTGTGCTTGACCGAGAGTCTTAATGCTTTTTCAACTTAAGCAAACTGGAGTTTGAAATACCAAACTCCAGTTTGCAATTGGCCAAAATTTTCTCAAAGTTTTTTCATGTTTTGGGAAAACTCGAGTTTAGTATAGTAAACTCGAGTTTAGTCTTG
Source organism: Acacia pycnantha (assembly GCA_025563575.1). Taxonomy (NCBI): domain Eukaryota; kingdom Viridiplantae; phylum Streptophyta; class Magnoliopsida; order Fabales; family Fabaceae; genus Acacia; species Acacia pycnantha. Next base: position 306,616 of record JAMWYP010000328.1, on the reverse strand, counting down.
ACAGTGAGTTTTCAAAGTTTCCTAACTTTAGCAAACTCGAGTTTGTATTTGCAAACTCAAGTTTCCTCTTGGCAAAGAGTTTTCAAGATTTTTCATCTTTCAAGGAAACTCGAGTTTGAGTGAGAAACTCGAGTTTGTGTCAAGAAGATAGCTTCTCACTATTTTGATCTTTTGAAAACTCGAGTTCATTTTGGAAAACTCCAGTTTTGAGCTTTGTGGACTTAAACATATTTTCTCTTCAGAAGTCTCAATCTCGAGTTTGTCACTTATTAACTCAAGTTTGCTTTCTTACTCAAAATGCTTTTCAAAATTCAAATCGCGACATTCTTCTCTGGATAGAGAAAACTCGAGTTTGGTTCCTGAAGAAGTGTTGCAAACTCCAGTTTGCTTAAACAAACTCGAGTTTGCATCGCTAAGTTTGAAAATCAAATTGCACGAATTTGTAAAATCTTCATGTTTGTTCTCAAAACTTCTTAACATCACTCATCATTATCCTTAACTATGTTTAATCAGTTTGTTAGTGAGTTTTAGATGATTTAGAGAGTATCAAATGAAGATTTAACTTAAAGCAAAAAGTGACATCAACACATTAAAAGCAAAGACCAGAAGAGTTTTACTCTTTTGGATAATCATTCTCTACACTTTGCTAAGGGTTTAATGGTTTCTTTCCCTTTCAAGAAGATGCTCTTCCAACGGATTAAATTCAAGGAAGTCAACCATAAACTTCTGTGCATCTGGATTAACATTAATCAAGAGAGAGATTGGACCACACTTTAACCTAATCAACTCATCAATATCTCCAACGGTTACATTGATCAATCCAACGATCATTTAATGCTCTCTTCATATATAAGGAGTTGCATTCAAGTCTTCTATGAAAAAACTAAGAATTTGAAAACAAAAAGCATTCAATTTGTTCATCTGTATTAAGTGTTTTCACCTACTTGTAAAGTATCTGTTGATACTTCTTTTCTTCAGTGATTATCTTATCTTCTCTTAGAGAGAGTTTCATTTATTGAAATCATTTATTGTAAGAATCTCAAGTCGTGGGACTTGGAGATTGGGTACATCAGTTTACAACTTGTAAGGGGGAGTGTATCCTAGTGATAGTATAACTTTCGAGTGCAGAGTGTGTAACTGATCTTATGAGTTAGTGAAAATCCTAGAGTGTCTGGAGACTGGATGTAGGTCAAGGATTTGGACCGAACCAATATAAATTCTCTTGTGTCAAGCTTCTTCTTCCTATCCTCTGTTCTACTTTGTTTTAGCTTTCTATAAACAGAGTATTATCAAAAGAATTTTAAAATCCCCAATTCACCCCCCTCTTGATAATTTGCTCCATTTACAATTAGTGATAGTCTATTTGACAACAAAATCGTACAAGTTTGTTGCTCAATTTTGTTAGTAATCCATTGGTTTTTTGTACGATCGATTTATTATTCACTCATTATTTACAGCTTTAGAGTTGCCACAAGTTGGTTCGATATGTACCTTCTTTGTAGCTTTTCTATTTTGCATGGTTTATGCTTCTTCTTCTTCTTCTTCTCTCTCTCTCTCTAGTACTACTATATAAGGTAATTTTAACGTCCATTTTATGACCATAAGATGATTGTTTTCAGTGAGTAGTGTATGTAAGTGTCGTTTAAAAGTTTTGAATTAGAAAACTATTTTTAAACAGTCATTGTAAGTCCACTTACAATGACTGTTGTAAATAAAATAGTCGTTATCTTAAAAACAGTCGTGTATATTTTTTTAATTGAAATAAAAACTATATTCGTAAGTCTCACTTACTACGACTGTTTTACTAAAATAGTTGTTATAAATGAGACTTACCACAACGGTTTTATGAAAAATAGTAATCTTTATTTTTTTTAAAAAAACTATATTCTAATTTTCTTTCCACATCCTTTTTTGTAATAAACAACCAAAAAAGATATATAAAAAATGAGTATATAAACAGCCAATTTGTAGAACTGAGAATAAAGAAAACGTAGTGGCATTACATTGTAATGCATTGCATATACAAAAGTTCTCTAAACATGTTTAATACAAGAATGTCTACCAGTTCACAAAGTTAATATAATCAAATATCTCATCTTCTACACCATGTAAACCATTACACTGTGTGAAAAAAAACCCCCCTTTTATCCGTATTTACACATCTTCTATCTATTGTAGAAGATGTCCCGCCAAAAGATCTCTTATCACATTAATGTCCTACATAGTGTAGGGTTCCTTTTGACCAAAAACCTACGGGCAAATTGAAGAACAATTCAACATAAATCAATCAATTTAATGAAATAACTAACAATTCACTTACAAGAACAAAAATGAAAATCATTTGAGAATGAAGAAATGATCACCTCTTCAAAATTTGAAGTAACTCCACTAATGATAATGTTATACATATTTAGCATAACGTAGTACCCACACTAAGTTTTCCTTGGTTGGCAAGGGAACTATACTGGTGGAAATTACGCCCTAGGGGCAAATCATTATACTTTAAACGTTTATGTTATTTAAAGTATTTCTCCATTTAGATATCATTTGTATGTTTATAGTGATAACTGTAACCTTGGATGTATCTTATAGATTATCCTAAATGTCCCTGGTCAATCATTTACACGGGAGCGAAGATGAAATAAGACAAGTGTGACTTTGATGAGCATGGAGATACAAATCAAAGTCATAGGCCCTTATAAGATTACAAGGTGCTAGACCGACCCACTATGAGAAAGTTGTATGGATTTAGTCATAAGCTTATCTCATGTATAACCGCGTCACAACGCCCTTTAACCTGAGGTCATCATGGATTCCTACATGAGAGTCGTTGATCTTTGACCTAGTCAAAAGTCACCTTTGACCGGGTGATGATAAAGGCTTTGATCTGGATTAGTGATTTTCATGTAGAGGAATGAGAATGAATGGTCAAGATGAAATTTGTCCCTCACTTTTGTAGATAGATAATACTGGGCCCCTCGATGAGTGAGTCTGAGAAATGTTTGGCCATACTACGATGGAAAGGAGTTTCCATTTCAGTTATTAGACTACTCAAGAATCAAGAAAGTAATGGTCAAGAACATAAGGTTGACATTATCCATACTTCATCCTTGATCAAATTATCGCGTGACAAAAGGGACGTTACATGGTTGTATGATAGGTTGTATCGTATCAACGATGCCCATATGAATTCGGTAGTCGCAATGTCTTGCTAGAGACCGCTTGTGACTTGTGGGCTAGTACAGTATTGACATGCTGTCAATCTCATGTGGGCCTACAAGATCGCACCCAAGAATAGCTCAACACAAGCAATAGTGTCCAGATTCATTGAATCTTAGATATGTCTAAAATTTAATGAATACATCATTTAATCTAGGATATATATATATATATATATATATATATATATATATATATATATATATATATATATATATATATATATATATATATTAAATTTGAAAATAATGATATTATTATTTATAGATAATAATATTATTATATATATTTAATTTATTTGATAAATTAAATAACTAAAATAAATAGAGATATCATATATCTGATTTAATTAAAATTGAGATAGAGTATCTCAAATTTATTTAAATGGACAGATATCATATCTCAGATTTAATTTTCAAATAAGAGATATCATATATATGATTTAATTTAAATTGAGATAGAGTATCTCAGATTTAATTAAATAGACAGATATCATATCTCAGATTTAATTTATAAAGATAAATTAAATCAGCAGGCTTTTAATTTGGATTAAATAAATAGATTAGATTAGATCTGTTGGACATATTTAATTAATATATTAATCCAAGTTCGATTTTCAAGATTGATTTAGATTAATTTTGAATATTTTAATACGGCCCAATTAGGGTTTGAGAAACTCTATAAAATTTAGCTTTAGTTGTATTGAAATTAGAGAGACAAGCTGCAAAAGAAATCCTAGAGAAAAGACGTGAGACGCAAAGCAAGAAAGCTCTAGTACGTTGCCGTCTGTGTTGGAGTGCTATTCGGTGGGATACTATTAGAGGGAGTGGATTCATAGAGTCGGCTACTAGAGATTGATCGAGCAAGAAAACGTTAGCCCACGAGTTCACAAAGGACGCCTACAAGTTCGTATAGGTACTGTTTTTTCTAATGAACCCGATTTAAACGTCGTTGATAGATCATCTTTGGGATTCATAAAATTTTAATAGATGAAATTCCTTCCGCTACGTGTACGGATCCCAACATATACCTCAAAAGAAAATGGTCAAAATGAATAAAGGCAATTATAAAATGATTTTCAATTAAAGAACTTGAATTTAAACAACTTACTTTGGGCCGGTCATATTTTGAAAGAGATTTTCCGTGTCCCTCAAAATAACCAGATTCAGTAAAAGATTTGCAGTAATAGGGAACCTGGATCGTTTTCCCAACGAACTTGCAGCAAGTTTGATATAAGCAGTAACAACGAAACAGAACAGTAAAATGGGGGGTTTGGTTCAACAGATTAAAGAAAAACAAAATAATAGAAACAGAAACAGAATCAAATAAACACAGATTAAACAGATAAACAGAAGATTAACCCAGGATTTTGAATTCCACCACTTTCCTTCCTCGGACGAAAATAGAATTGAAACGAACTCGTGATTGATTCTGGACGAACCGAAATCTCTGCATTCATCCAGAAAATCCCTCAACTAGACGATCGCCTAGCGTTTATCCGAACAGCGGCGCATCACTGTGCAATCGCACAGCAATACTTTAACCTAGTTCGAACTTAGTCCTTGGGATATCTCAATCTGGGCGTTAAATCTAACACCCAATCCGAACGTAAATCGAATCCGAAATTACAAAACAGAAACGAATTTGCTACCATTAAGAACAAGTCCTCTGGATAGTGGAATCCTTAATCCGTGGGCTAATCACCGATGCTTAGCCCATCATGGCTGTGCAGAACGAAAATGGAGCAGAAATGAAGAAGTTCATCATGAACACGAAGAACAGTTGAGAGAAAATAAAACTTCTATTTTGATCCACCCAATAACCAAAAACGTGTATGAATAATGTTGTAGCCTCCATGTCACTTAAGTTTAACCTAAAAATGGAAAATGGGTCTGACGGTTCAGCCCAATACTAAAATAAAATAAAATAAAAGCGGGTTTTAAATTACAAAATTCGAGCCCAAATAAAATCCAGAATTGTACATCCGACTTCAACTCCAAAATTGACCGCCCTCTTGTCCGAATTTCATCTTGAGTAAATACCCTTTTTGGTCCCTGGAAAAACACATTTGACCCTTTTTCGTCCCTGAGTAAAAGAAATGTTATTTTGGTCCTTTTTAGGGACTAAAAAGGACCTTTTTGGGAATTTCGAGGGATTAAAATGTGCAAAAAAATGATCAAAAGGACTAAAAGGGACCTTATTTTTCCATTTTAGGGACTAAAAGTGACTTATTTTTTTTCAGGGACCAAAAAGGGCATCCATGTTTTTTCCAGGGACCAAAAATGGTATTTACTCTTTGATCTTTATGTCTTCAAAACAATTGTAGCTCTTTGAATCATCTGAAATATGAGACAAAAATGAGGCAAAGCCGATGTCTGGTTCAAGAGTTATGGTAAAAATAGTGAAGCAATGTAAAACTGGAATTTTATTATTAAAAATGACTAAAATGTAATTAAAGGCCCAAAGCCCAAATGAATATAAAAGCCATTATTTATTAACTAAAGAGTCCTAAATTATTAATCAAGAGATAAAAAGAAGTGTATAAAATATTCAATTATCAGTACCACTTCGTGATAGTAACTTTAGTTTTGTGCTTCCCACCCAAGATATATGTCTTGAACGCGCTTGTCATACCCCTTGATAATACAACATTCATCATAGTATTATAGCACAACACAGTGGGCTAAATAGAGATATCATGGTATACTGATAATAAATTACTTGATTACATAATAGGAGATCCCCTTAGGGTTCTTACGATGTAATATAGTAATCCAAAATACAATTGTTCCATAATAATACAAACTCTTAATAGTAATATTAAAACTATCACAATAGATAATCATTCCTAACTAATGGTCAAGGCTACAACTATCAGTTTCTTGTGTCCGCTACCTTGCCCTTAGAGTCGTGTCCACTGCCCTATTCACAACCTACACTTTGGGAAATGTCTGAGATTCAAATGAATCTCAGAATAATAGTTAATCTCACATGGAATGTAATAACAGTACATGATAGTTAACCAAAATCACAAACATTCAGTATTCAAAGACCAATCATCAAAGATCACGTGCAGCAACAAATGCAAACAAAGGATCACATGCAATATTGACTGTGAACATAGGACTCGACTTGTCCTGGGTGGGCATTCAACTGGGCAACAACCCATATCATCTGAATGCATACCAGGCTTCGTGACCCAAGGACCATAGGTCCACTGGTCCCATTGCTTAACACATCACTACAAAAAAAGCTAAAATTAGCGATGGACCAAATCCATCGCTATATAAGGAATCGTCGTTGCAAAAACAATTTGTGACAGACCTTGGTTGTCGCAAACATTGTCGCCACAAATCGTTTCTTGCGATGGAAAAAAAATTTCCGTCGCAGAATTGAAAATTTGTGACAAAATATTTATCCGTCGCAAAATTCAAAATTTGCAATGGACTTTATATCTGTCGCAAAATTTTATTTTTGCGATAGACTAGTGATCTATCACAACTCAGGAACTTTGCGACGAATTTATTAAATAAATCCGTCGCAAATTGTATTCCTTGGAAACAAATATACGAAATTTACAGCCATTTGTGTCGGAATTATGTAATAAATCCGTCGCAAATATAAAAATTGTATTAAAAAAATATATTTATTACGTCTCTTCCTCAATAGCAGCTATAAAAAAAATTACGAAATAAAAAAGAAGTGTATATGATGAAAAATATATAATAGCAATCATAAAAGAGTATACAAAGAGAAAGCGAAATATAAACAACAATGTTGGTAACAAAATGGAATAAAAAGAGCAAAAAATCATAAATAATGTCTATACAGCAGTAGTATGGTCATCATCATCACCACGAGCCGACCCCGTATCCTTCTTGTCCTTCATTAGGGACTGGAGTAGATCCTGCATTTGTTTCATCATCTCCACTTGCCGATTCATCATCTGCTCTTGAGTTGTTTGTAATCTGCATGGCTTTCTCCTGTGACAGCTTCTCCCAGGTTTCTTACAAGCACAAAAATACATCACAAATGTGGCATGTAAAATGAAATAAACATGTTGCTATCTGAAATAAATAATAAATATAATAAATGTCTCACCGCTAATTACTGAGACTTGGCATTAATCCAACGCTTCCCACTAGCTGCAGACTCTTGGGAATGGGTCTACTCAAAGGTAACCTAATCAACCAAGCCTGAAGGTACGTCCCCAGAAGCTTCCTGCAAATACAAATGATTATCGTTAAGTAATTACTTCAAAGTAAAAAATATTGAATATCGAAATAGAAAATAACATATACTTACAATGTTTCTTCGATGCTAACTTATTGGAATAGAGCCACTAGTATATGAGGGTCCATCCATTAGGGACTTATTTAACTTATTTTGCACAGATTTCTGATGTCATTTCTCATTGACGGCCCATTTTTCCAATAACTGTAATGCGGTCTCAGGATGAATCCAAGTTGTCTGGCCTTTATTATTTCTCAATTTATAAAATCGATCAGACAACCATCGGCTTGACATGAAGTTATAAGCTTTTTCCAAATCTCCTCGATGGGTAGGCAACCACCTAAACTTTCCCTGAAAATCAATAATGAACAATTAATGCTTCAAATTATAAAAGTACTAAATCAGTTTACATTTTGATAATAATAAATTAATAATCATAAAGGACATAACTTACCAAGAAATTATTGAACCAAGCATCGCAAACACCTTGAGGAATCTCTGACCAATTGCCCCAAGGGTGATTGTAATTACGGAATAATTGCTTATCCATGAAATCCACAACCACTCTATAAGGCTCAAACCTGAAAATAAAGGAAATGTTGCAAATATTAACATACAAACTAAAGGTAAGAAAATCCGAACATTATAAGTAACTTTACATGACTTGCTCAGTAGTGCCGACATGACAAATCCATGTCAGCCCTGCCGAATGAGTAACCGATCCCCACACTGGTGTATCAGAGGAACTATCTTCTCCGACCTGGCTCCCACTGCCTCTTCTTGATATGTCTTTCCATGGGTGTCTGCAAAGTTCTCTCAAAGGGTATAGATTCAAGAATCTTCTGCTTGACACTTGAGAGGATCTCCTTTTCGGTTCATAAGAAACTTCTCGACTCTTAATCTTCTCTATACCTTTATGTCCATTCTTTTTGGAATCAATCTGCACACACAAGGAAATAGATGCACATTTTGGTACCCACTTATACTTGGGTCCTTCACTGTTAGTTCGAGCCTTAGGGAAAACATAAGTTCCCTTTGATACCCATTGATAATTACCAACAGGTTTATCTCTTCTTTCTTTCTTATGAAAACAAGATGAGGTACTGTGTCCCTTTAGGTTACAGTAATTACAATGAGCAAATGGATTTGAAGTATGAATAGATTTCTGAAAATAATTCAAATAAGATTTTCCACCAGTTTTCTTTTTGCCTTTCTTTTTGTCAAAAACAGGATTGTATCCTATGCCTGATTGATCATTTGTAAATCTTTGAGTTTTCAAAATGACATTGAGCATTTCACTAACTTTAGTGAACTTCTCAAGTGTTTTCATGAGGTAGGAGTTCTTCTTTTCAAGATCAAGGCATTTTTCGCAAACTGAGTTTTCACAAACTGAAACTGGAGGTAAATCTTTAGCTTGTTGTTCGAGCAATTTGATTTTCTTTCTAGAAGCAATAAGCTCTTTCGCAATTTTTTTAAATTCAGAATGCAGTTCATTATACTCAAAAAACAATTCATCATAAGAAGGTTCAAAATCATATACCTCTTCGTCGTTTTCTGGTTGGTCTTCTTCCACAACTAGACAAACATTTGCAGTTTCTTCTTCTTCCTCACTTTCTTCATCCGAGGAACCATCTCCCCATATGGTGGATACATAAGCCTTCTTCTTGAAGTGTTTGAATTTCTTCTTCTTCTCCTTTTCATTGCCTTTCAGCTGAGGGCATTCTGATTTGTAATGACCTGAATTTTCGCACTCATAACAGATAACTTGATCCTTATCTTCGAATTCACGTCTGTTACTTGAGCTTCCTTTTTGAAATCGATTTCTGAAGCCTTGGTCCTTCCTGTAGAACTTCTTGAATCTTCGCACGAACATAGCCATCTCATCTTCATCCTCATTATCTTTGTCTTTATCTTCCTTTTCCTTCACAGCATTAAGAGCGATACATTTGCTCCTACTATTGTTAACTTCGTCCAAGCCCTTCTTGAATTTCAGTTTACTCTCATATTCAAATAAACTTCCAAATAGAGCAGCAACTGAAGTCATTGATTCTCCATGGGCTTCTTCTATTGTTGTGACTTTGGCTTCCCAATCTTTTGTCAAAACATTGAGAATTTTTCTAACTTGAGGATCTTGCTCATACGTTTTCCCAAAGCTGATAATTGGTTGATAAGATGGGTATAGCGAAGTTGAAATTCAGCAATGGACTCTCCGGTCTTCATTCGAAGAAGATCATACTCGGTTGTTAATGTTGGAAATTATGCCCTAGGGGCAAGTCATTGTACTTATCAACGATCCCCATATGAATTGGGTAGTCGCAATGTCTTGCTAGAGGCCGCTTGCGACTTGTGGGCTGGTACAGTATTGGCCCGCTGCCAATCTCATGTGGGCCTACAGGGTCGCACATAAGAATGGCCCAACATGAGCAAGAGTGTCCAGATTCATTGAATCTTAAATGTGTTTAAGATTTAATGAATACTACGATGGAAATGAGTTTCCATCTCAATTGTTAGACTACTCAAGAATCGAGAAAGTAATGGTCAAGAACAGGAAGTTGACATTTTCCATGCCTCATCCTTGACCAAATTATCGCGTGACAAAAGGGACGTGACATGGTTGTACGATAGGTTATATCGCATAAACAATGACGTTGATCCTCTTACTAAGCCGCTTGCACAAGTAAAACATGAGCGTCATGTTAGGGCAATGAGAATTAAGGTAATTAATGATTGCACCTAGTGCAAGTGGGAGTCTGTTGGAAATTATGCCCTAGGGGCAAGTCATTGTTGAAGGGTGAAATATCACCTAGAGGGGGGTGAATAGGTGATTACAAAATTCTTTCGCTAATTGCTTAGTCACCCACACAACAGATATAAATCAAGGCAAGGTAGAGATAGAGGAGAGGAGATTGACACAGAGAATTTATACTTGGTTCGGTCCAAATCTTGACCTACGTCCAGTCCCGAAACACTCCGGATTTCACTATCTTACCCGAAACACTCGGGATTTCACTCACCTGAAACACTCCGTGACTTTACACTTGCCCGAAACACTCGGGACTTACAATCACAATTACACACTCGCAAGATGATCCTTCACTCGGACTCACTCCCCCTTACAAGTTGTAATTGTACTCCCTTACTTAAGGTTCCACAACCTTAAGATTTACAGATGTTTAGATAATCAAATAGTGTTTAAACTCCTCACTGAGTAGATAAATGATAAACACTGAAGCTCTAAGTATCAAAGATACTGTACAGAAAGAAAACTGAAAGAATGAATAAACAGCTCAAGTGCTTCTCGTTTCTGCTTCTTCCATCTATATCTTAGTTGGTCAAGTCTTCATGTATTTATATTGTTTGGCATGAGATGACCGTTGAGGAAGAATTTGAATTTGAATTTTGAGGAAATTCGTAGCTGATTGGAGCCTATCTGCATAATTCTCATTTCTGCATACTTTTCATGAAATAGGGATATTTCCGTTGGAGCTTTCAAACCTTTTGCCCTTGATGCTGTTTTTTCCTAAAATACTTTCAATCAATCGTGTCCTGTTGTTTTCTGACCGTTTGAGAATGATTATCCACCTTTCAAGCATGTTTCCTTTTCTGTTGTGTTTTTGAATCAATATTGCGTGACTGAAGGTGATTTCAAACTGATCCTGCCATGTATCTTTAACATCCAAAAACTATGAGTAAAACCGTTAGAAACAAGTCATTAAAGATCATCATTAATAATATTGAATGCTAGAATCGAAACCTGAAATTTAGATAATATCAGTTTACAGCGTTCTTGCATATCTTGAACTGACAGCCAATTTTCGAGGGTTATATCTCCCTGGTATGAACTCAGTTTTTGCTGGTTCAGTCTTGATGGAAAGCCCTTTGAGTCTATTTTCATATGCCACCAATTTCAGCTCAATTGGATTTGTAGTTTGTGAGATACACTCAAAACATTGAAGCTTGGTCTGCTGAGTGGCGGAAATTATACTGTCAATTTCAACAATTCATGAATCTCTCATCTGACCTCCTTTACACTTGAATCTTATGCGAATAGAACCGTTTGGAAGTCTAGTTTCCAACAAAATTGGTTTCACCTCAATCGGATTTCTGGTTTGGAAGATATTGTCGAATTCCCAGAGGTCGCCAGCTGAATACGCGAAACTGAGCTCAGCAGAGTTGCCGATATACACCTTGACTCGAGTTATGTGTGTATGACTCGAGTCAAACCTGTCCAGAGACGAAAATAACATTTCTTGACTCGAGTGAATGATAGCTTGACTCGAGTCAAATCATCCCGCATCACCAAAACACCGTAGCGAAGTGGTTAACTCGAGTTGCAACTCCATGACTCGAGTTATATCATCTTGGAACCGATCTTTTGCTGATTTTAACTCGAATTGATCCATTCCAACTTCCATATGATCTTGGAGACTTCTAGCATCAATCTAGGAACTTGAATAAAGATGTTCTCATTCCATTCAACAAGTTCTTCCTTCTTTTCTTCATCTCTTGAACATTCTCCATAACTCAACTCTTTCTTTTTCTTCTTCTCTTCTTCTTGAGCTTGAACTCATCATTCTCAACAAGCACTATTCAGGTATACTCCACTATTGCTCAAATATGATAAAACTTCATTCCAACTTCTGTTTGATCATAAAGACTTCTAGTATCACATATAGTGCAGATTCTTCTTTCGTTAGTCTCATTTCTTCTTTCTGAAATCTCTTATCTTCTTGGTCTACAATTCAACTTGGACTAATCTACATTAAGTATAGTAGTTAGTCAATGTAGAAGATAAATATATCATTCAATCTTTTTGCTTTTAATAATGACATCAATATAAGACATCATCAAAACTAATCATATCCAACAATTGTACTTATCAACGATCCCCATATGAATTGGGTAGTCGCAATGTCTTGCTAGAGGCCGCTTGCGACTTGTGGGCTGGTACAGTATTGGCCCGCTGCCAATCTCATGTGGGCCTACAGGGTCGCACATAAGAATGGCCCAACACGAGCAAGAGTGTCCAGATTCATTGAATCTTAAATGTGTTTAAGATTTAATGAATACTTATTTAATCTAGGATGTGTGTGTGTGTGTGTCTATTTATATATATATATATATATGCATATATAAATATATTAAATTTGAAAATAATAATGATATTATTTATTGACAATAATATTATTATATATATAGTATTTAATTTATTTGATAAATTAAATAACTATAATAAATTGAGATATTGTATCTCAGATTTAATTTTTGAATAAAGATATTGCATATCAGATTTAATTTGAACTGAGATGTTGGATCTCATTTTAAATTAAATATAATGATATCATATCTGGATTTAATATATATTAAATTCGAAAATAATAATGATATTATTTATTGACAATAATATTATTATATATAGTATTTAATTTATTTGATAAATTAAATAACTATAATAAATTGAGATATTGTACCTCAGATTTATTTTTCGAATAAAGATATTGCATATTAGATTTAATTTGAACTGAGATATCAGATCTCATTTTAAATTAAATATAACGATATCATATCTTGATTTAATTTATAAATATAAATTAAATCAGAGGGCTTTTAATTCGGATTAAATAAATAGATTTGATTAGATCTATCAGATATATTTAATTAATATATTTTTTAATCCAGATTCAAAATTGGTTTTGAATATAATACGCCTGCTAGGTTTAGAAAAACCTACGGGACATTTTGTCTTGCGTATTAGAAAGCCGCGAGAAACCCTAGATAGAAAATATAGAGACGCACAGTTCAGAGGCGCTAGCACGCCTCCGTTCGTGTTTTTGAAGGTTGTTCGTGTGGATACCGGTAGAGGAAGGCGATTCTAAAGAGTCGGCTTCTGCTGATCGAGAAGGTAGCCCACCAGTTCAAATTGTTCTGCAAAGGTACGATTCGGAAACCTTAAACCTTGATTTAAACGCCGTTGAGCGATCCGCCTAAGGGATCCGTAATTTTTTTTTACTCCGCTGCGTGTATGGATCCCAACAGTTAACGTGTTGATGCGATTCTCCTTTATGCCAGAGGTTCCTTTGTATGCTATTTCCAAGAATTTCCACATCTCCTTGGCAGTAGATAGATTGCAGATGCGGAAATACTCCTTTTGACTAAGAGCACTCTAGAGCATCAGGATGACTTTGCTGTTAAGAGTTATTTTCCTTCTGTCATCCCCATTGAACTCACCTTCAGCCTTTGGAACATTAATTCCCCCTTCTACTTTTGTGGGAACATAATTCCCATTCTCTATTACTTGCCAGAGACCATACTCCGTGGCTAACACACACTCTGAACTTTGCTTTCCGGAACGAATAATGTTCGTCGTCGAAGCCAGGTGGTCGGTTGATTGAGGCACCGTCAGGTAATATTCCTTTCATGATCTATCTAGGGATGTTAAGCCCAACTGAGAAACCTACGCTCTGATACCATATGAAGCTGGAATATCACCTAGAGGGGGTGAATAGGTAATTATAAAATTATTTTGGTAATTACTCAAGAATACTTAAGCAGAGAAGGAGAGAAGAATAATGAATACAAGAGAATTATACTGGTTCGGTCCAACTCTTGACCTACGTCCAGTCCCCAGAAACTCTCCAGGATTTCACTATCTCAAAACTTGACTACACACTCTATAACTCTCGAGTAATCCTCTCACTAGGACTTACTCCTCTTTACAAGTTGTAATCAAAGACATAGACACAATTACACACTTTGTAGATGATCCTTTCACTAGGACTCACTCCCCTTACAAGTTGTAATTGTACACCCACACTTAAGGTTCCACAACCTTAAGATTTACAGATAAACAAATAATCAAATAGTGTTTAGAAACTCCTCACGAGTAGATAAAGACAAACACTGAGGTACAAGATATCCGAAGATATCAATGAAACAATACAACAGTAGAATACAATAATAATAGAATGCACAGCGTTTTTCCGATCGTTGTGGTGAATTCAACACTTCAGGTATATATAGTTGATCTCATGACCGTTGAGAAGTTTGAAGAAATATCCGTTGAGGCTCTTTAAAATGACCATTAGAGATAAAGCAGAAGGGTCGGAATTATCGTCGTCATTATTCCTGCGATTGTGATTATGACCGTTGAGACCCAGCAAAGGAAATGAGATATTCTTGCTTAGAACGTTGCAGAGGTATGTCTGTTGGTTGAGTTTCTCGAATAGGTAAGTTTAATAAATGTCGGATTGCTTTAGTCAACATCTTGTATTGATCTTCATTCTAATCATCTGTAACTCATTAACAAATTGATTAAATACAATTAAAAATAGTAATGAGTAATGATTTGAAGAAACAAAATCATAATCAGTTGATTTTGATTTTCCAAAGACGGTGATTTGATAATTAAAAAAAGATATGAAGTAATGAAATCACAATCAAGAAGTTTGGATTTACAAAGACGGTGATTTTGACAAACAATGAAGTTTAACTTTCAGTTAAAGAGTTGATACCTTGAGGTAGTGACTCGAGGCAAGAAAATAAATGACTGGAGGCAATTTCGTTCTTCACAGGTCAAAAACGCAAGTAGAAGGAAATCACAACTTGACTTGAGGTAAAAATAATTGCCTTGAGTTGGTGACTAGAGGCAATGACTTGGTAAGCAAAAGTCAAGAACAATCCATTTCGAAATACTCAGGTTTAATCTTTTAACTTGAAATGTGAAAGTCATGCCTTGAGTTAATGACTTGAGGCATTAACTTGATACTCAAGAGTCAAAAACTATGGGCTCAAAACTTAATTACAAGTATGCCATTAGAATACGATTATGAAAATGAGAATACCCACATGCCTTGAGGTATTCACTTGATATGCAAGAGTTAAAAACGATGACCTTGAAAGAATGCAAGTTCAGAGAATTTAACTTGAGGCAAAAACTGAAAACTTCAAATCTTATTGAAAAATAAGGATTAAATACATTATAATTGTTATCATCAAAACATCAAAAACATGAGAACTAACAGCTACATTTGTTCCAATGATGATTAACGTTATATCCTTCAAGTTTGCTGAAAGCAGTCCCCTCTTTAACACTTTGAATTTGCTTCACCCTATCCCATATTTCTTGGCCACTTAAACGACGAGGTTCATTTGACCATTCAACCACACCATGCCTAAAGTTTTTTTTTTCCTATATGGATTACCGATGAGCAGGAATCGCTAGTGCTATCAAACCAATAGACCTTGCGATTGTATTGCAAGCTAAAACCCACATTCTGTTCCAGACATACCAGACATGCAAGTGTCACCGATGTTTGCCAGCCACTCAACATCCCATATACAGGGAAATCATTTATCGTCCACATTAAGGCAACCCACATGGTGAAATTCTATCTCAATGATACATTGTACGTAAGAACCCCTTCACTCCACAACATATTCAACTCGTCTATCAAAGACCTGAGGTATACATCTATCTTCTTTTTTGGATTGGATGGCCCAGGGATTAACACGTTAAGGAACAAAAACTCTCTTCTCATACACATGGAAGGTGGGAGGTTGTATGGAGTCATAATCACAGGCCAATAGGAATAATTCCTACCCGTCTTGTTGAAAGGAACAAACCCATCCGAACATAAATCAAGACGAACATTACAGGGATCCTCTACAAACAAAGGATTCGTCTCATCAAAACTAAACCAAGCTTTGACATTGGATAGATACGTCAAAAAAATTTCATCCTTACGATGCTCCCGATGCCATCTCATGTGAGCATCTATTTGTTCTAATGTATACAATCTCTAAAGTCTAGGCATGAGAGGAAAGTACCACATCTAGCTTAGTGCTTGAAGGGTCATTTTCCTTCCATTCCTCACAACTTTGTACCTGTCATGTTCACAAAATTTACAATTGTTCTGCTCAGCATCATCCTTGTAATAGAGCATACACCCTTTGGGGCAACAATGAATTTTTTCACATCTAAACCCAAGCTCTTTCACTTTTTTCTTTGCTGGTAAAAATCCTTCGGCAAATTATTGTTATTAGGAACAACCTTACCCATGATCTGCATCATTTCGTTGTAATTATTCTCACTCATATGGTGATCACTCTTCAAGCTTAGTGTTGCTAGGGTAGCCGATAGTGATGAATGTTCACTATTTTCGATTTGTTCGCAGCCTTCCTATAATGGATGTTGTGCATCTTAAAACATTTTATAGAAACTTTCGACTTCCAGATTATGATCCTCTCACATGCATGATGGTTGAGTATGTGTACCGAGGTCCTCTCCCATGTATAATGTTCATATTGATTAAGGTTAGCTCGATACTATTGTCCTTGTAATAACCACTCGGTGTCTATCGAACTTCCCCATGGCATTCCCAACATTTATAATCCTTCATGAAGCCCTTGCTACACGAATGGATTCTGACCATGCTCGAATTTTGAAATTTGAAACACCTACATTTCACACACGGACAACTAATCGCATTACTTGAACTAGTTGCTTGCACCGAAGCAAATTGGATGAACTCTTCCAAACCTTCCATGAATACTCGAGTTATTTGTTTTCTCTGATTTAAACGATTGTACATCCAACTCCTATCACGATCGCCTTCCATACTTCCCCAACCCAACCCTACACAAGGAGTTTTTTCATTATGATCAATGTTTGCATCACAAGCATTGGTTGGGATGTTGTTTGCATCCCATATATATGCAGTGGGGACATACCCCCAGTCCACAAAACAACATGTGATAGATAGGTTGTAGGAATTTAGAAGAATTAGGGAAAGAAGAGGGAAAGGGGACAGAAAACACATATCACTATGCACTTTCATTCATCATTCGTCAATATTCAACACACTACAATAGTTTAAGCTACCCTTTATATAGGATAATGAATTAGACTTCCTTAGCCACTGAGCCACGGTAATAACAGAATGACAGCAACATAATAACATAACACAGTAATACTAACTAATTCAGTTACTAACCTAATTAACTAACTCTAACTTCCTTACTAATTAGGCCACTAATATATTGTATATGCTTTACATATCAACATGCCACAAAGACAAGTAGCAAATACAACTGGCCACTTATACCAACCAATTGTTACTTAATCAAGAAAGTGGCAAATAAACACATGCATTCAACAAAAAATAGGTTCTAGTAAGCAACCAAAGAGTGAGGATAGTACACTAGAAGATGGGGACATGCATGTGGAGGGGGAAAACAAAGAATGAGAAAGTACACAAGAAAATAGGGACATATTACAAATTATGGGGAAAACATATATACTATTATTTCATTGCAATTCAAATACACAATTACATCAGGGTTGTAGTTTGTTACCTCAATTCCAGCAATCGATTGCAGGAAAATAAAAAACAACGGTCGAACGATGCAGAAAAGAATAATCCACACAAAATCCAACTGTGGAAAAGGAGCAAACTATTGGCATTTCAACATTATCAATTATTTGAAAAGTAGCAAACCATTGGTATTTCATGAGAAATCAAGCAGACCTAAACTTTGATGAGAAATCATTATAGATAAATGCAATGAAATACAAAATATTACAAGCAAACAGTACAAAATAATAGAAAGCAATTCCAAAGAAATCTTCATTTTTTATATGTGTGGGCAGAAAACCTATAGCGCTTCCTAGAGCTTTTAAACAAAACAAAAGGATATGAACTAGAAGAATGGTCCCTTGCGTGAATATTCAGCCCTATGTAATATTTATTAGTAGGAAATGGAGGACATTATAATATAATATATTCTTCCTCCTTTTATAATTGGGTCGTTTACACTTTTACTGTAATACACTCTGACATTGTGGGAATTCACATGGCTTTCAATATGGGCGAGTTGACAAGCATCGCCAGGTAGTAGTTCCTTTCCTTTTATTTTTTAAACAATCTAAAAAAAAGATATATAGTCTTTGGAATTAAATTGGCTCTTTACGAGATTTTTTGGGATAGGAATTATTAAACCTATGCAAAAGAGGGGCCCCTATGGAAAAAATGAATTTTATGTGTAACGGGGTAGGTTTGGATATTATGGGTAGTGTTGTTAGCAAGGTAATTAAACCCGGACCAGACCGGCCGGTTCGGACCGGGAACCAGCGAACCGGCCGTGAGTCCGGTCCAGAATATGATAGAAACCGGGGTCAGCAAGTTTTTTTTTAAAAAAAAAACAGTACAGAAGAGAGGAGAGGCGAGAAACAGAGAGGCGCGACCTCCACACCTTCGTCGCCTTCTTCCTTCCTCGCCAGCGAGCTCTACTCTCACCACCACAGAAACTGTCGCCAACCAACCGAAAGAAAAAAATCAGGAACGAAGTGGTCTCATCGTCTCCTCCAGCGTCGTTCTGGTCTCATCGTCGGTGAGGTAAGAGTTGGATTTCAAGAAGGAGCCAAGGAAAGAGTCATGGGGAAAAAGAAGAGAAGAGAGATTACAGGTATGGCTATGGCGTATGGGTTTAGACTTTGGGTAGATGATGAAGATGAGGGGGTGGTTCACGTGCTTGCTCACCCATTTTGTTATAAAAAGAAGTGAAAAAAGCAGAGTCATAAATGAGAAGCAGACATGCACGACTTTTCATTTTTTTTTCAAACTTTGTGTCCTAATTCATATTAATAAATATTATATAATAAATCTTGCAAACTTAGTTATCCCGGTTTGACTCCGGTCTGACCCACTAACCCTTAACCCAGTACCCCGACCGGTTCAATGACCGGTCCGGGTTTAATAACCTTGGTTGTTAGCATGATGTGATGTCAGGAATTTAGCATTGGAGTTGCATTTATAAATATACATATTGGGCAAAGTGTAGTTGGAAATCCAATGAAGATACATATTTTATATATATATATATGTGTGTGTGTGTGTGTGTGTGTGTGTGTCTGTATGGGGGACGGATGAGTAAGCGTGTAGGGTGTGAACCTGCATATTTTAGTATATTATATATAAAGGTAATGTGAGGCATAGAGTTGTGTCACAATTGCGTATGGATACTATACATATTTTAGTAGTTAGCAAGAGGAAATGGTAGCATGGTCTTCATGTCAGATGCATTTGTGGGTTTTGATGACACTAAAATAAAATAAAAAATATATATATATATATATATTATGGACTTGTCCCACCTCCTAACTTCCTTGCCTTCAACTAACAAATTAAAACCCACAGAAACTTGTAACTCACTTCCTACTTAACTCACATAAAGTAAAACAAATTGTTGAAAAAAACAATTCATTGCAAAATTTATTATTCAAATGTACTTGAAATTATCCTAATTACCAAGGTTCAGAAACCCAGACCGGTCACCAGACCGGTCTAGGTACTGGGTCAAGGGTCAGTGGGTCAGCCCGGAGTCAACCCGGGCTTAGACCGGTGAGGTATAAAAAATTGGAAAATAATCATATATTCCAATACTCATGACATATTCAGATATTCTTAACAATTTTCTTTACAACCTACATTTGAGACAAAATATTCATAGTAGCAAAATATCAAAAACAGGTATATGATGACAAAATATAAAAATATTCTCACATTTGATAAACTAATAATCATCATCATTGAAATCATTATTAACATCATTCAACTCTCTAGGTATTGAGACATAAGGAGGTGGAGGTTGAGCTGTAGGAGGAAAAGTAAAGGTACTAGAAGTAACAAGATCATCATTTAAAGGTGGAGGCGCAATACCAAAATCACCATCACCTATATATGAAACAAATAGAATTATTAATACTTATGTAAAAAACATAGTCAATTAGTCATATTATTTTGTGTAGGAATATAATCTTATATAATAGAAGAGATAGTTAGGAACCTCCAAAATCCCTTGCCATTTGTTCAAGTTGAAGATTTGTCGCATCTACATCATCAAATTCAGGAGTTGAATCTTCCTCTAGCACCCAAAAGTCAACTTGATCAATTGATTCATAATCAATGGGATCATAATTATCTTTCTTCTTCTTCAGTTGATTCCTATAATGCCAATATGATAGAATACCGACATTAATAAAGTGCATATTTGATTATTTGTCTATATGTAATAAAAATATAAAATTATAAAACAAGTAATCAAAAGTCAAGTTTACCTAAACTTTAACCTCAGATTGTAGTTAGTGAAAACCAAGTCATCAAGCCTTTGATGCTCCAATCTATTTCTTCTTTTAGTATGGATACGCTCAAACAAGCTCCAGTTTCTTTCACATCCAGAAGAAGTAGAAGTTTGACTAAGAACGCGTAAAGCAATTTTTTGCAATTCTAGTATTGAACCCCCGTAATACAACCACCAATCATCTGCAAAATAAAATAAAAGACATTTAGTATGTATTATTAATGTCAGATATCTCAATATGCACTTTTGAATATGAAAGTCAATGTACTTACGTGGGACTAGTGTCTGGGCTGTTTTTTCACATGAAACTTTAGCAAAGGATTCTTTGCGCTCACGGTATACACCAATTTGCTTCATCATAGTAACATAATAATCAGCATCATCAGATGAGTTTGCCTCGAACAAATCAATCACAGCTTCCATACATCGATGCTTTCTGACAAAATCAGGACTATACAAGAATGCAGGATTCAACAAATACGCCGCTGCATGAAGTTCAGTTTTCAAATGCTTATCCCAACGACTTTGGATAATATTTGTATAAGGCTTGTATTGTTCCTTTTTCTTTTGAAACGCGTCCTTGATCACATTTTTAGCCCTCTGCATGCCTTCATAAACATATGGCATTGAAGGCTTCTCATCAGAATCAACAATTCTCAACAATTTGATCAATGGAGACACAAGTCTCATAATTTGAAAGCAATCATTCCAAAACCGGTTATCTAGGATGATTGCACTAAAAGTTTTTCCGGCATCAGTTGTTGTTAACTTATGTTGCAAAAAATGCTCATCAATAACCAAAGCTTGTAAATCATGCTTGTGTGAATATATGCTATGAAGCGTGATGAATGTGGTGGCAAATCTTGTAGCACCAGGACGCACAATTTCCTTCCAACGAGGTCTTTTTCTTAGCCATGACAAGAAGATCAAATGGTTATAAGCGAATACAGTAATCTTAGATGCCTTCTTCGCAAGGTCTGAAACATGAGGCATTGATGCAATATCTTTCAAAATCAGATTTAAACAATGAGCAGCACAAGGTGACCAATAGATGGTTTTGTATTTCTCTTTTATCAATCTACCACATGCTACATAGTTTGCGGCATTGTCACCACAACGTGGACAATATTTTCAAGGCCCACCCACTCAATGACTTCTCTGAACAATGAGAATAATGTATTGGCATCTTTAATCAAATATGAAGCATCAATTGATTTCACAAAAACCATGCCATGTACAGAATAAACTAAGAAATTAATCAAAGTTCATTGTCTAACATCCGTCCAACCATCAGCCATAAGTGTGCAACCATTTTCTTTCCATTTCGCTCGATGGCTATCAATTAGAAGTTGGCATTCTTTTTTGCAATCGCTCAACAAGCTAACTCTATACTCATGATAACTTGGGACCTTAAATCCAGGCCCAATTGCGATGCAGCGTCGATGGCTTTTTGAAAAGAGGACAACTCAATGCATTAAATGGAATGCAATTCACATAAGCCCATTGAGCAAAAAAAAATTTCGCATTGAGTTGAGCTTCTTGACTTGCCCAAACACTCTTGATGCTTGGTTGAGCACCTTGAGTTGTCCTAGGTGCAAAATAATTTTCAACCCCCACAGTGTTAGGCGCTTTCCTCTTTGATGCAATCGGTTCTTCACTTTCTATAGCTACATTTCCTTCATCTACATTATCATTAGGAACAGGATTTTTCTTTGACCCTTCTGCCAAAGATCCTTTCATTCTAGCACGTATGTCATGAGAAACTTTTTTACAAGAAGCAACTTGACCACTAACACCAGCTAAGTGTTGTTTTAACCTATTTATCCCACCTCCTCTATAACTAGAACCACATAATAAGCATGTAAAAACATTTACTTTCCCTTCTTTCTTAAGAGAAACATATTCCCAAGCAGGATCTCTTTTAACACTAGAATGTGTGGGAGGATTGCTAGACTCGGGATTGGGAGTGGTAGTATTCTGGGCAACTTCATTATTATTTCCCTCCATTAAGCTTCTTCAAGAATCCAAACCAAACCAAACCAAACAGAACAGAGCAGGACAAGCAAATCAAATATATTATATATATATGGATACACTAGGGACAGTGAACAGAGCAGGAACCGAAAATGAACAGAGCAGGAACCGAGTGTGTTGAACAGAGCATAACAGAAACGCAGCCTTCAGGAATCAAAACCAAGCCAGACCGAAAAGCAAACCAATCCTTCAGAAATCCAAACCCAATCGAACAGAGCACAAAAAAAACGAAAATGCAAATCAAAAGCCAATAGAAGAGGACGACAGCTTATATGAATCCGAAAAACAGAGCCAACCACAACAACTTCAGGAAATCAAAAAACGAACCTAATCAAACCAATATGACATCCAAAAGTAAAAGAGTATACACCAGACAATGAGAACGAAGAACAAAGAACTAAAAACAAACTAAAATATTCAAAAATAAATAAATAAATAAAGGAAAACCTGATCAGAACGAATGAAGCTTTGGAAAGGCATGAACGAAGCTTGGTAAAGGCAAGAACCTGAAGAAACTAACGGCATTGAGGCAAAATTTCAAAAAAAGAAACCCTAAAATGGAACTCCAAAGATCAAAACTCAAAAGGGAAGAACCTCTGTAATGGAGGGAGACGCTGTCGTCGGACGATGAAGGCAAAGCTCCTTCTCGAGCACAACCTTGCGACGGCGAGGGCTTGTCGGACGGAAGGAGACGGTCGGACAGAGGGAGAAGAAGAAGAGTCGAACGAAGTTGAGGAGGAGGAGTAAGTCGGTGATTGACAGGGAAGCTTGAAAATCGCTGAATCAAACTAAATCAAATCAATTGATTTGATTATGAAATCTCTTCTGCCGAATTAGAAAAAAAAATCAGATTGCAAACAACGTCATTTTAAATTGGGCAGGGAATTAAATAAAATATGGCCTGACCCGGTGACCCAGTAGACTCGGCCGGTTTACACCGGTTACACCGGGTCGACCCGGGTCTACCGGTTCAGTCCGGTTTTGAACCAAACCGGACCGGTTTCCCGGCCGGTTGACCGGTTCCCGGTCTGAACCGGCCGGTCCGGTCCGGTTTTAAAAACCATGCTAATTACTTAATGGATGGCTTTCTTATCAGTTGTTCCTAACAAAGTCCAAACCGACATATAATTATGGCACCAACTCCTTGCAACTCAAATCATGATTTAATTGATACCTAACAACTCAGCAAACAACATGAAGAGACTTTTATTTAGGGGGAATGAAAAACTGTGTCGAATTAATAAACCTATCAGGAAGAATATAGGAAACAAAATTAAGAGACTTCGATTCACAAAATTACCCTTGCAAATTAGCACAGTACGAGTCAAATATATACAATGTCAAACCTTTTCCCCCCAAACCAGCAGCCATGTTTCAAACCTAGCACACACACGGGCACAGATTTTTTTGAGGACAACAACCATCGTATGGATGACCAAATAAAGCATGATATTTTTTTAATCAGACTCATCGCATGTTGTGAATGATAAAAATTCATCTCAACATTTAAGAAACTAGTTAACAAGTGTTACAACCGGCCGAACCCAAGAGAGGGATGAATTGGGTGAATGATTAAAATCTTGGAACTATAAAAATCTTTTTGTGTCTTTTAAATCAACAGTTAAATATTCAAATAAACATATACTAAAAACATAAAAAATAAGGGAAGAGAATATGCAAACTATGATTTATACTGGTTCGGCCCAATCATTGACCTACGTCCAGTCCCTAAGCTCCACTTGAGATTTTCAATTCACTATCCTCTTGTTTAATCTGGGCACAAGAGAAGCCTTTACAATCCCACAAGTTCACTCAGGCACTTGTGAAGTCGAATCTCTCACCGAGATATTCCTCGTTACACGCTGTAAGGATACAATTGGTTTCCTACATAAAATCACATAATCTTGAGTAACTCTCAGATAAAATGATTACAATGAATCTCCTTGATTAACACTGAAGTACATTATCATTCTGAAAGCGGAGCAAATCACCAAGAGGGGGGTGAATTGGGGATTTTAAAATTCTTTTAAAAAACACTCTGAAACTGAACACAAAAACAGAGGAGAACAGAGAATAGCAAGACACAACAAATTAATACTGGTTCGGTCTTAACTCTTGACCTACGTTCAGTCCCCAAACACTCTGGGATTTTCACTATCACTCAGAATCAGTTACACGCTCTATACTCGAAGTTATCCTCTCACTAGGATATACTCCCCCTTACAAGTTGTAAACTGATATACCCAATCTCCAAGTCCCATTGACATAAGATTCTTACAATAAATAATTTCAACAAATGAAACTCTTTCTAAGAGCAGATAATAATGGACACCGAAGGGCAAGAGTATTAACAGATACTTTACAAGTAGAAAACACTAAGACTAGTTGAAACTTTGAATGCTTTTTGTTTTCTACAGATTGGTTGTTGAGAATACTTGAATGCAACTCCTTATATATGAAGAGAGCATTAAATGACTGTTGGATTGATCAATGTAACCATGGAGACATTGGACTAGCTGCTAGGAACAATTTGGTCACTTCTCTGTCTAATCTTCAATTAATCCAGGTGCACAGAAGTTTATGGTTGACTTCCCTTGAATTAAATCCGTTGGAAGAGTAGCTTCTTGATAGGGAAAGAAAACTTTAAACCCTTAGCAATGTGTAGAGAATGATTGTCCAAAAGAGTGCAAGTCTTCTGGTCTTTGCAATAAATGTGTTGACGTCACTTTTTGCTTTAAGCTAAATCTTCATTTAATACTCTTTAATTCATCTGAAACTCATTAACAAACTGATTAAACATAGTTAAGAATAGTAATGAGTGATGATAAGAAGTATCTAGATCAATCATGAAGATTTCAAAAATTCCTGCAATTTGATTTTCAAACACAACGACACAAACTCGAGTTTCTTTAAGAAAACTGGAGTTTGCAACTCTCTTTCAGGAACCAAACTCGAGTTTCCTCCATCCAGAGAAGAATGTTGCAATTTGAGCATTGAATAGCATTTTGAGCAAGAGAGAAAACTCGAGTTAATAAGTGACAAAATCGAGTTTGAGACTTTTGAAGTGAAAATAAGTTTGAGTCACAAAGCTCAAAACTTGAGTTTCCAAAAGCAAAATGGAGTTTTCAAAATCACATAATAATTGGGAGCTCTCTGCTTGGCACAAACTTGAGTTAATTAAATCAAACTCGAGTTTCCTTAAAAGATGGAAATCTTTGAAAACTCTGCTAAGGCTAAACTCGAGTTTTCCCAAAACATGGAAAAACTTTGAAAACTCTTGGCCAAGTGCAAACTTGAGTTTGGCATATCAAACTCGAGTTTTCTTAAGTTGAAAAGGCATTAAAACTCTCGGCCAAGCACAAACTCGAGTTTGGAAAACTAAACTCGAGTTTGGTCAAGTTCACCAATCCTTGAAAAACTCTTTGTGTAACACAAACTCGAGTTTACATATACAAACTCAAGTTTTCCTTACCCTGAAAAAATTTGAGTGCTCTCTATATGACACAAACTCAAGTTTACCATTAATCAACTCGAGTTTTCCTAAGTTTACAAAAACTTGAGAAACTCTCTGTCTCAACCAAACTCGAATTTGAAACTACATACTCGAGTTTTCCTTTGACAGTAAGTCTTTCAACTTCAAAGACAAACTTCCATTTATGTTTACAATTTCCAGTTATCATCAAAACACACAGAGAACTAACACATTCATCTCACTCTCTACTGTAAACTATATAAACATTGAGAAACAAAGTGTATGAGTTAAGGGAGTATTGACATATCGACGGTGAAGTAGTAAAATAATTTCATTGGCTTCATCGAGTCATTCATCAATTGTCACTTCTTCTAGTTTGAAGACTTTGAAATTTATAGGCATTTGTGTTTCGACCGTTGTGAGCATTCGACTGTTGGAGATCAGTTGGAAGTAGTCGTTGATGATTTTTTCACAGTATTTAATGTTCTGACATAATATGACATTTTGAGGATTTACAAGTAATCCTTCATATAATCATCTGATACTCACTAACAAACTGATTAAAGATAGTTAGGAATAGTAATGAGTGATGATAAGAAGTAATGAGATCACAAGCAATGATTTTAGATTTACAAAGACGGTAATTTCGAAAACTAGTAAGATTAACTTCCAGTTAAGATAAATTTGCCTTGAGTTAAAATGACTCGATGTGAAAGTAAATTTGACTCGAGCAAATTTTCATGATTTAGAGAAAGTTAACTTGATATAATAACTGGTGAGAGTAAAGTTAACTTGAAAATTAACTTGCAAGTTGACTTGAGGCAATATAGTTCTATCGCAAGTTAAAACTTATCTAGAGAAAAGTTGCCTGGAGTCAAAGTGACTAGAGGTAATTTTTGCCTGGAGTCAAAGTGACTGGAGGCAATTATTTCCAGTGAAAGTAAAAACACAAGTTTAAAGACATAAATCTTAACTGGAGTCAAAATAAGAATGCCTGGAGTCAAAGTGACTAGAGGCAATTATAATCTGACTCGAGGCACGCTATATGATTTAAAACAAATGAACTTTAGCAAAGATAACTCGAGGTAATAATGATTGACTTCAAGTAATCACCTTGAGTCAAAACAATATTAACTCGAGGCAAGATAGAGCACTGAACTAAAATTCATTTTGATCAAACCAATTAACTCGAGGTAATAAATATTTGACTCGAGGTAAAGCTGAGCGCGAAATAAAGATTCAAAACATTCAAACTAGTTAACTCGAGGCAAATCAGAATTAACTTGAGGTAAGTATTTTTCAAACTGATTAACTTCAAGTAGAATCAAGTTGACTCGAGGCATCTGAACTTGATAATTAAAACCAAGAACCAAATCACTGGGGGCAAACTAATTTTAAGTTGAGGCAAGCTTATCTGGTTCAAAACAAATACCTTGAGCAAGGTTACCTCGAGGTACTTTACAAATGACTGGAGTTAAGATATTTCATTTTAAAAACTATTGAAATATTGACTGGAGGTAAAGTAATTTTTACCTCGAGGCATTCAGAGCTAGGCGTGATTTGCACAAAGAGTTAGAAGTAAATAACTCGAGGCAAATTCACCATAAATCGAGGTAACATATGGACTTACCTGGAAGTCAAGTATATAGCGAGAATACTTGACTCGAGGTGATTCCATATGAACTCAAGGCAGTAAGTGTTTTCAAAAGAATTGCTCTCTTGCCTTTCAGAACGCAAGCATATTATCAACACAAAGGTCAATTTTCAGTGAGTGTAGAGTCTTTCATATAGCTTCGAATTTGGAAAACCACCTATCCCCAGATAGCTCTTTAAGTCTTCTTTCCAATTCAAAAAGAATCAGCTCCAAACTCATTGTATTCTGACCGTTATGATCCGATGAATGAAGGCTGTTCTTGACTAGCATTTTTGCAACATCTTGAACTGACTATCAACTTCAAAGATTTATATCTCATCCATTTGATCTTTTTTTTTATGTTCTCTTTATGTTTTTGGAAATTTATTTGAGTATAGTTTCATATACCACCAATTTCAGCGCAATTGGATGTGTAGTTTGTGAGATACACCCAAAATACCAAAGATTGGTTTGCTGTGATGTTGATTTCACTGTCAAATTCCAAAATTCATAGCTCCTTCATATGAACTCCTTTGGGTTTTAATTTGATTTCAAAATGATGTATTAGAAGTCTAGTTTCATACAAAATTGGTTTCACCTCAATCGAATCTCTGGTTTAGGAGATATCATTGAATTACCAGACCTCGCCCAAGTGAAATGTGAAACAGAGTTCAACAGAGGTGTTGAAATACACTTCAACTCGAGGCATTCAGTGGCCAACTCAAGTTAACTCATTCCAGAGGAGCAAATAACTATAGCAAAGTTTTAAACTCGAGTCAATTAGTCCTTAACTCGAGTTTGTTCATCCTAAAGCTCATTTTTGCTTGTTTTAACTCTGAATTGAGTTATTCCAACTTCCATATGATCTTGGAGACTTCTAGTATCAATTTAACAACTTGAATAATGATATTCTCATTCCATTCAGCAAGTTCTTCCTTCTTCAATCTCCTTTCTTGATCATTCTTCATTATTTAACTTCACATCTACATTAAATATAAGAATTAGTCAAAGTAGAAGATAAATGTAGTATGCAAACTTTTTGCTCTTGATATTGATAAGCATATTTGTCATCATCAAAACTAAGCATATCTAACAACAAGCACCTAAACTATTGTAGCTATGAGATCTCAGGAAGGAAAGAACAAATTTTACATAAGAGTCTAGAATACAAAATCAAGGCATTCAATTCACCATTGTTTACTAAAATAGAACAAAGGGTGAGAAAGGTTAAAAGATAGGAATTATACACATCACACACCAATGGAGAGAACGAGGTAGAAAACAGAGACCTCGGGCAGTGGAGAACGGAGACCTCACGACTGACAACGAAGATCTTGCGGCAGAGCCCAGAGAGAGATCGACGGAGACGAGCGCCAGCTTTGATATGAACCCGGAGAGCTGTAGAGGAGAGTAGAGAGAGATTGGCGAAGATGAGCAGGGGTTCTGCTACACGCAAATGTGAAACCCATGGCTATAAGATGATTTGATTTGAGACGAAAAAGTTTTCTGTCGCAAATTCAGAAGACTTTTTCGTCGCAAAACAGCGTGATTTTTTCCCGCCCATTCATTATTTACACGTGATTTTTGACAGAACACTTTTTCGTCACAAAACGGAGTGGTTTTTTCCTCCCTATTCAATATTTTGCAACGGATTTATAAAATCCGTCACAAGGTGCGACAAATATAAGTATCCGTTGCAAAAATTGGCAAAATTTGCGACGGAATTTTTTCCATTGCATATTTCATCGCCATTTCATTATTTTCTAGTAGTGCATGCTCACAACACAAATCACAATCATAGTTCAAACAAGCATATACAGTCATACATAATATGTGAGAGTAAAGTTACTACCTGATTGCTTTCCAAGTTTTCGGCGTGATTCTGAGTTTTTTGTTTTCTCCGAGCAAGCATTAATTCCTATAGTTATACATTCACGGACAACAGGTTATTACTAATTCCAGCTCTTCACATTTCAAAAACATTTGGATTGATTATCTCTAGTACTATCTCATTATGCCTATTATGAAGTAAAAGGCCCACATTAACCCTTAAGAGCTTATTACATTTCTTGAAATTTAATTCCACTACTAAAGCCCTTAATTTGTCATTCTTGCATAACATTCCAGAAGTTGGCAGAATTTTCAACAAACTTTGAAAATTCATAACTCATTGTATAAATGTCCAATTTTGGTAGTTCCAGAGGATATGTAACCATTATTGAGTCTATTTCCAAAGAAAAATACCATCCACAGTTAGACAAACACATACTATCCCAATTTCAACAATCGTTATGCACTATCTGTTGGTTTTGATTAGTTTTGTTGATGTCTTATATAAATGTCATTATTAAGAGCAAAAAGTTTATATGATATATTTATCTCCTACATTGACTAACTACTATATATAATGTAGATTAGTCCAATTTGAATAACAGTTCAAGAAGGAGATAAGAGATTTTAGTAAGAAGAAATTGGAAAGAATGTCAAGTTCAAGAAAGAGGAGATATTAAAGAAGGTAGAACTTGTTGAGAATGATGAGTTCAAGTTCAAGAAGAAGAGAAGAAGAGAAGAAGAGAAAGAAAGAGCTGAATGATGGAGAATGATCAAGGTAATAGATTGAAGAAAGAAGTTATTGCACAATATAATGGGAATATCATAATGTCAAGGAAGCAAGAAGTTATCAAATATGATTTCGGGAATGATCAAGAGAAAAGAAGAAATAAAGAGTTAAATTATGGAGAATGATGAAGAGAAGAGAAGAAAGAAGGAAGAACTTGTTGAATGGATTGAGAAAATCATTATTCAAGCTTTTATATTGATGCTAGAAGTCTCCAAGATCATATGGAAGTTGGAATGACTTAATTTGGAGTGAAAACCAGCAAAAGATTAGTTCCAGGATGAGAAAACTTGAGTCCAGATCTACAAACTCGAGTTTCCTACTTTGCTACAATGGTTTGCTCCTCTGGTATGAGAAAACTCGAGTTTGGAACTCAAAACTCGAGTTTGGAACTCAAAAGTCGAGTTAATCACCAACTGACTCGATTTTGTATTTTCTTCAGCATCTCTGGCGTCTTTGGACAAGGAAAACTTGAGTTTACAAGTCAAAACTCGAGTTTACAGCGGTCTTCTGCAACTCTGTTCTACTCTATTTCACGTTCAGCTTGGGCGACGTCCGGTAATTTGATGATATCTCCCAAACCAGACATCGTATTGAGGTGCAATCAGTGGAATATGAAACTAGACTCCCAATGCGTCATTTTTATATAAACTTCAAGCCAAAAAGAGTTCAGATGAAGGAGCTATAAATTTATGAAGTTGACAGTGAAATTCACACCACTCAGCAGACCAACCTTCAATGTTTTAAGTATATCTCACAAAGTACAAATCCGATTGAGCTGAAATCAGTGGCATATAAAAGTAGACTCAAAGGGATTTCTATCAAGATTTGAACGGACCAAAACGAAGTTCAGAAAAGGGATATATGTCACTCAAAAGTCGACTATCTGTTCAAGATGTTGCACTGTTTGTTATCAAATGAAACAAACTCGAGTTTGGGAATCAAAACTCGAGTTTGTCGAGGACAGAGAGCAAAATATGATTTTGGGAAAGACTGAAACTCGAGTGATTAAGTTGGAAACTCGAGTTTCCATCAGACAGAGAGCAATCTTGAGTAAAGAAACAACCTCTAAACTTGAGTTTACAAATGCAAACTCGAGTTTGCACCTCTGCTTCAGAAAATCACCGTGTCGAAAATCTCGTTTTTCATCAAGAACATCCAGATGAATACCCAAATGATTTATAATACTTAACATTATTTATATCATTTGTGTACATGTTTAAGATGATCAAAGGCTGGTAAACTGAAGATCAAGAGTAAAGGAAATGCTGATGCCATAGCTGGTTCAGAAAATGAAGTTCTAACGGCTAGTTCCACCTGAGTCTAACGGCTATATTTCTTTATCCAACAGTCATTGAATCTTCAAACGATCATAAACTGATCTCTACCTATAAAATAAGACAGATTCAAGACAGAAGAAGCAAGACACAAGCCTACATCTTCAAAATGCTCATACTCTGATATTCAGATTATTTACTCTATGTTTTCAATGTTTACATAGTTTATCATAGAGAGTGAAATGATTTGTATTGTTCTTCAGTGTTTATCCATTCACTTCTAAGAGAGAAGATTTATTGTAATCATCCTATCATTCTAATTGAGAGTTACTCAAGATTGGGTGATCTTGAGTGGGAAACCCATTGTACTGATTACAGCTTGTAAGGGGAGTAAGTTCTAGTGAGAGAATTACTTCGAGTACAGAGTGTGTAATCAAGTGGGTGTATTGATTACAGTTTGTAAGGGGGAGTGAATCCTAGTGAGAGGATTACTTCAAGTACAGAACGTGTAATCAAGTTGAAAGAAGATAGTGGATTGAAAATCTCAAGTGGAGCTTGGGACCGGACGTAGGTCAAGGATTGGGCCGAACCAGTATAAATCATAGTTTGCATATTCTCTTCCCTTATCTCTTACATTCCCAACATATATGTTTGAATGATTGTTTATCACTTTATAAATTATTATTGTCATTCAAACTACCTTCAGTAAGTTGCAAAAAGCTTTTTAAAGTTCTAAGTTTTTAATTAGACACCCAATTCACCCCCCTCTTGGGTAATAGCCAAGTCTTTCACTATCCAGAAAAGACATTCTACATTTAATGGTCAACTTCAAAAATTCCTAACTCAACGTTTACTGATCCAAATGATTTGTATGACCCATCAAATTAAAGTTTATCATGTATGCTTTACATATAGTAATTTTCATAGCCATTGGATACCATTTACTTAGCCAAAAACATTTCACAAGTAAACTTTCACGTAGGGGATCAAAACTAGCAGCTTACGGTTTTGTCCAATTCAATTCCAATTCTTCTAAAATCACTTCGAAACATTTGAGTAATATTCTCACAGCATCAACACTATTTACGAGGTTCTAATTCTACCTCAAGGTCAACCATTACTCATACTCTAAACATGCTAATAGTGTAACATCAATCAACATTCATAGGGTTCCTACTCTCGGGATTGGAACCTAATGCAACCTTAATCACATTTTGACCTTGGCACTATTTCAGCTTAGATTAGATTCAAGCCTATCCTCAATCGTTACTGTATTCAGTCTAACATCCTCATGGCATCCCTAAGGATCCCCATATTTCAAACACACAAGTACTTCAAAAGTGTCATACATTCACATATACTGCAATCTAAGAAAGACTAGTAACAATAGACAGCCAAACAAATTGCTAAACTACTTGCTCCTACCTTTTACACTGCGCAACTTTTATACACAAGACTTCCTAGGGGTCATCTGTCATTCCATTTCCCTATACTTAGCACGCTTAACCTAAGTACACTAAAGAAAAATATGGGTACCAGCTTCCAACTACTTCCAAGCCTCAGCACCTCCTAACAACCCCAGACCTAGGAAGTCACGCCATGCATCTCTGGCGCCAAAATA
Organism: Acacia pycnantha; assembly: GCA_025563575.1. NCBI lineage: Eukaryota > Viridiplantae > Streptophyta > Magnoliopsida > Fabales > Fabaceae > Acacia > Acacia pycnantha. The sequence goes on along the minus strand of JAMWYP010000328.1, from coordinate 273,373 downwards.
TTGGGTACAGACAGCCTACTGAGACATATGCATATACTTATTCACATAGTTCTGAATATGTCTTATGAAAACACGAAAGTCTTCATTTGGGCCTCTTTCCATAACCTCATTCTTTTTCTGAACCCAAAATGCAGTGTCCGGAAGGAAATATAATATGGTACTATCCATATGTTATCTCGAAAGCGCAGACCATGAATTTTCAGATTCTAGTATAACGCCTTTACTTCCTCTAGGTACTAGGTATACAGTGCTATAGGCGTCTCCTTATCAAGGATAGCTTGCTAATATGTAGCCCGGATAATATCCCATAACTCTTGGTCTAACCACATATCATATCTTACAGCTACAGTTCTAGCCTTGGAACTAGAAACAGCCTCAGGGACGGATGGTACTCACGGTTGTCCATTATCTCCTACGTATGAATTTTCAGACTCTACTGGCCTAGGGTGGGGTCCACATACCGGTCTAGGCAACACTCACTTTCAAGGAGTAAACTTCATTCTCACCCCTCCTGGTGCTCGAAGACGATCAATCTGCTGCTCCTCCTCCGAGGATAGGTTGATTCATCGTTTCAGATGATTTGCTTCTCCTAAGTCTTCTTCATCTCATGTCTCTTGTAATCATATGACTAAGATCATATCAGTACACTATTATGATATTGCCCAAGACCTTCACTTTCATACCACAAATGTCATACCTGTTAGTTAATTTTGGGTGTTGCCTGACATTCAAACGCAAACTCATGAGTGGGAAAAACAAAAAAAATTGTTATTCACTATTTGCAGCGGAATTTATAATTTATAACCGTAACTCTTTACGATATTCATGAGAACCTGTAACACTTTACGGTACTCATGAGTCAGTTAAATAAGTTAATATATGAGAACCCGTAACTCTTTACTAGTGCTCATGGAACTAAATATCATAAACACAAGAGTTGTGACTCTTTATGAGCACTCATGAGAACCCATAACTCTTACGGGAGAGCATGAATCTAAATACCATGATAAATATAATCATTATAAGATATATGAGTCTTAATGGGTGCTCATGAGAACCCATAACTTTTATGGTATTCGTGAGTTAAAACCCATAACTACTCACAGTATCCTGTAACTCTTTAACTACATCTCATAAGGTTTCCCAAATTAAACGATAAAGTAAACACTCATTGGCTCTTTCAGAAATATTGATAATGTGATTCCCATAACACTTTACATTACCTCATGGGATATTTCTTTTCAAGATCTACTCATTAAAATACATGAGGGGTATTAGGATTACCTTAGATTACAGAAGACCTCAAATGTATGATGTCCTCTAATGCTGATCCGCATAGCTATCTCTCGATTGCCTTGAGAACTTCTTCTCTTTGATTCCTTTTCTTTATCTCAAGAAGATTAGGCTTAAGATAAGATGAAACTTGATTGGACTTTTCCTTTTTGAATTAGCGGCACACATCAATCAAATTGGCGTCTTGTCTTTTTTTTTTTTTTTTGAAAAAAGTCCAAAAAGGGGCACCAAAAATCACCAATTTTATTAGAGTTTAACCCTAATTCAAATGCTTACAAGAAAGGCCAAATCCAAGCTTAAATTCAAAAATCCAAGATAATAGATCCTATCCATATCTTGAATTAATTATTCAAGATAATGGATCACATCCATATCTTTAATTATTTCTTGAATTAATAATTCAAGATAATGGATCACAACCATATCTTTAATTATTTCTTGAATTAATACGTATGTACAGACACACATATATATATCTATATGTATACACACACACACACACACATATATATATATGTATATGTATGTATATATATACACATACATATATACATATATATACATATATACATATATATATATGTACATATGTACATATATATGTACATATGTACATATATATGTACATATGTACATATATATGTACATTATATATCTATATATGTATGTACATACATACCTATGAACACTTGTTTAAAGATAATATGAAACAGAAGTTTGATCCCTTTTCACTTGTTATTGTTAAAGTTTACTTTACCTTATTTTATTTTAGTGCGATATATTATGTTAAATACAGACCTGACACTTGTTTAAAGATTAGAGACAACAATATATTTTTTCTTCCCAACTCAATTTCTTTTGGGGCCTAAAATACTCCATTGACGTTTCTTTTTGCTTCCCAACTCAATTTCTTTTGGGGCCTAAAATACTCCATTGACGTTTCAGAATTTTTAGGCCTTATTAAAATTAAGTCCTTTCTGCATATGATGAAAAGTAGAAATGAAAATTCAGACTCAGAAGATGAGATAGAAAGATTTATGAGTCAAGATGAAACAAATTTAGAAAATATAACACAAGAATTACAAAAATTAAGAATTATAGACGAAAATCAAATTAATATGCAAACATCTCAGTCATGAGTAGAACAAGAAAGACAACAAAAACAAGAACAAGAAGCATCATCTGCAAGAAATGAGCAAACAAGATTCCAAATAACAAGAGAAGAGGAATTAAGAAGACAAAGAAATTTGGTAAAAGAATATTTAAGTAATATTTCCAAAACAGCTTTTAATATTAGTTATAAAAAACCTACAACAGGAAATGAATTTATACCACCTCCATTAGAACAATATGAAACTAGACAGATTCCAAATTCTGGAATATGGTTAGATTTAGATTTTAATTTAGATAATGAAAGAAGAATAGAAGAATGGAGAAAAACCCAATTAATAGCACTTATAAATAGGAAAATAGAACCAGAAGCTGTAAATATGATAATAGAAGCAAGTTTTATTGGAAATGTACTTAATTGGTGAGAAGGAAGACCACTAGATTTTAGAATGGAAGTTAGAAGGCTAGGAGAAATAACTTATGAAAGAAGAGAAGTCTTATACGCATCAATATTAGCAAAATATGAAAATGTATTAAAGAATGAATTCGTAGGTACTTCTATTGTAAATGGAGAAGCTACCCATATTGCAAAAGCTATAAGATACTTACACGAGATATAAATTTGTAGTCTAGATCCTACACATATAAACCAATATATTTGTGAATATAAAAAATATTACTATGAAGAAAAAATAATAAAACCTGAAAAACAAAAGTTTTATTTAGATATGTTTTCTTTAGAAAGCTACCTAAATTAATGTCAGAAAATTTAGTAGAAGAATATGTACAAGCAATGGAAAGCACAAATCATCCAAATTTTGTAAGAATAGTAGATACAATGGGAAGAAGAGAAGAATTTTTAAGAAAATACTTATCCGATAGATGTAAAGAAGCATGGAGAAATATTAAATATTATAAATTGAATAAATTAATGGTAAACTGTTCAGAATTAGAAAAACCACATAAATGGGGATGTAAACAAGATAAATGGTTATCAAAAAGAAGAAAGAAAAGGAAAATATATAAATTTAAGAAATATCCAAAAAAGAAATTTCTTAGAAAATATAATCCTAAGAATAGAAGAAAGTTTAAACCAAATAAATATTTTAAAAGAAGAAGAAATAATAAAAATAATAATAAACCATATAAATTGTAGATGTTATAATTGCGGAGATTTAGGACATATAGCAACAAATTGTGATAAGCCAAAATCAAAAAAGAAAAAGAATATCTTAGAAAAAGCAGGAGAATTAGAATTAGAACCTTTAGATATAGTTTATTAGAATTTGAAGAACCTATAGAAAATGAATTAGAAATATACAAATTAACATATGAATATGAAACTGAAGAACCAGAATAAGAATTAGAAGAAGAATCAGAAAGTTCAGAAGATATAGAAAAAGAATATATAGATCAAAATAAAAATTATATAAATATGATGAATGCGGAAGAAATAGAAGATAATGAAATTATTAATAATCAAGAATTTCAAGAATATGAAGAATATATAAATACTGAAGAAAGTTCAATAGAAAGAAGAATAACATTTAATAAAGAACAATATGATAAAATAAAAGAAAAAGTTCTAGATATGACAGTTAATAACATAAAAAATGAAAAAATTCTAGACAAAGTAAGTAAAATATTGAAAAATAAGAAAAAAGAAAAATCTCAATGTGTAGTATTAGAAAAGAAATTTCTGATAGAATCAACTTTAATAGAAGGAGTATTGATAATACCTTTAATAAGCAAAACTTTGATAGAACATGAAATATCAAAAATACCTTTTAAAGATGAAATATCATAAATATATATAGCAAGAGTGCAAGTTATGATAAAAGCTTATTTTCAGAGTGGAATAGATTAGCCATTAGAATTACTAATAACAAATGGAAGAATAATTAGTAATATAGAAGATAGTATTTTAGGAATGATAGTAGGAAATCTAATATATCAAAAATTAAAATTTACTCTAAATACGAATTTTGCAATTAGCATAGCAGAAGAAAACGTGGATAAATCAATCTTAGTATATCATAATTTACATAATGTAAGATTACAACCAGGATCTAGAAGCATAAATATAACAACAATGATAGGATTAGTATTTTCAAATAAACATAAAATATATAATAAAAATAAAGATAGGATAACAATAAACAAATATTTTATATCTGTAATAAGAGAAATTAGAACCGATCCAAAAAGAATTACTATACCAGAAATGTTAAAATTAGAACTAGATAATACTAGAAATTATTATGTACAAACTCCTAGAAGGATTATTACTAATAATATATAAGGAAAGAGATCTTTAAAAATAAATACATCAGAAAATCCAATACTAAATATATATAATAGACCGTCACCTAGTAGAAGTACGAATAGAACATTAAGTCTTAGAACGATAGATTCATCACAAGAAGTTATAGATGATTTTAATCGAAGAAATTTATTAGCAGAAAGACCGATAAGCTCAAATTTAAGAGAAATTACACCTCTAAATGAAAATTATATAAAATTAGAAGTAAAATATGATATGTCATGGAAAGAAGTTATAGAAAAAATTGATGAACATTTAGAAAAAAGTGGAATAGACATTGGATTTACAGAAGATAATCTAATATTAGAAGGAAATCAAACAAAATCTAATGTAGTATTAAGATTTAATAATAGAGATACGATCAATTTAAACTTATTAGTAAAAGAAAATTTAGGATTTAATTATAAGAGAATATTAGGAAAATATTTTCTAGAATTAGTAAAATCATATAGAATCCAAGATACAAGAATAATGATAAACTTAAATCATCAAACAATTATAATACCAAAATTATCATGATTTATGAAGATATAAGTATTGAATGGGATGAAAATAGAAATAAAATGGTATTTATATATAAAAAGATTTGATCAAACAATGGAAATAGATGAAACCACATTAGTACCCGATGCAGGCATAAATTTAATAAGGATATTAATAAAAAAAATTAAAAGAAAAGATTAAAAGTATAAAATAGTACTAACACCTGAAAATCTTATTCATCACCTAGTTTATGCTGATCATATTAGAACAAGACTAAATGAATGTAAAACTATAAAATATCACTTGAAAGACAAATTGGAATTACTATCTCGAGTATGAATCAAAGACCTACACTAACATATGTTGGAAGAAATGTGCAAACAAAAATATCATCAGCAGATAAAAGTTTATTTAGATTAGCTCTTAAATTAATGAGAGATGTAGATAGAATAGAATATAAAAGAGTATTAGAAGTATATAATAGGTTTATAAAAGCACAGGAACCTTATAATCCAATAATAGCAAACCAAGCTATACAACAAATGGAAGAAGCTTATGAATTCTTAGGACAAAGAAATTGTGTTAAAAATGTAATTAAAAAACATTTAGAAGTATTATCTAGAGTATAATAAGACATTTATTTATTGAACAGGATATGGAAAAAAATAGGAGTATCATACAAGAAAATAGAATAGTTGGAAGACCAAGAAAACAAATAATAGTATGGCAAACATATTATAAATGTAACAATGATATAACTAAAGTTTTAGATACAGATATAACATTAATGAGAATTATAATTAAAAAAGTAAATAGATCAGGAGCACTCAGCACCCAAAAGTTTTTTTTGGAGCAAAAATGCCCCAGAAATTTTAAAACGTAGCAATCATGCCTTTCCATTAATTTTGACCGTTAAATTGTTGCTCCAACTTGTAAACTTTCAGGGTAAAATTGCTTCAAAAAAAACTTTTAGGGCAAAATTGCTCTATTTTATTAACTTCCGGGGCATTTTTGCTCCAAAAAAAACTTTCGGGTGCTGAGTGCTGTTGAACGAAAACTTTCGTGGAAAATAAGACTGTAACATCCCATTTTCAAAAGCAGTATAATTTTTTTTTCATCAGAGTAGAGCATCGGAGCAATTGAGTAATTGATATATATTCAAAATACCCACGGTAGTATGTTTGGCTGGTTTTAACAGCGGTACATTGAAAGTGGAGCTTGAATCACCAAGAGGGGGGTGAATTGGGGATTCTCAAAAACTTTTCGATTACTCTGTTTAGGATGTGAAACTGAAGATAAAACAGAGTGAAGGAAGAGAAAGCAGGACACAGGATTTTATACTGGTTCGGTCCAACACTTGACCTACGTCAAGTCCCCAGACTCTCTGGGATTTTTCACTCACAATATTGATTACACACTCTGCACTCAAGAGTAATTCTCTCACTAGAACTTACTCCCCCTTACAAATTGTAATCAATGACCCAATCTTCAAGTCCCCCTGACTTGAGATAACTTTACAAGAATGATTTACAATCAAGAAAAAAACTCTCTCTAAGAGTAGATATGATAATCACTGAAGAATAAATGTATCAACAGATACTTTCACAAGTAAACTCAAAGAGTAAATGAAACTATCTTAATTTTCGTTCTTGCATAGGTTAGTTGTTGAGAAGACTTCAATGCATCTCTATTTATAGGTAGAGAACATTAATTGACCGTTGTAATCCCAATTATAACCGTTGGTGAAGATGGGAGGTGTTTAGATGAAGTTCTGGTCTTCTTCTCTCTCAAGCATTAACTTCTCCAAAACGTGTGGAGAATGTTTTCCCAAAAGCATGCAAGGTTTCTTCACTTTTGCATTTAATGTGCTGACATGCTTTATGCTTTTTGCTTAATCTCCATTTAATCCTGTCTAATACCATCTGAAACTCACCAATAAACTGATTAAACATAGTTAAGAATAGTTATGAGTACTGGTAAAGAGTATTGAGATCAAACAGAAACATTTCACGAATTCGTTCAAATCGAAATTCAAATTCTGCGATGGAAACTCGAGTTAGTTCTTCGAAACTCGAGTTTTCATGTTTCAGTGAACTTTTAACAAAAGACCGAAACTCGAGTTTTCAATCCAAACTCGAGTTTCTCTTTGCAGAGACAAACATCGCGATTTGGCATTTTGGACAAGCGTTGTGAATAGTGCAAAACTCGAGTCATTAAGTGACTAACTCGAGTTTTGGACTCTTAGATATAAAATCATGTTTTAGTCCAAAAGCTTAAAACTGGAGTTTTCAAAACAAAACTCGAGTTTTCAAAGGTTCAAAATAGGCAGAGCTGTCTGCCTGGCCAAAACTTGAGTTTCCAAATTTTAACTCGAGTTATCTCATTCGTTGAAAACTTTGAAAACTTCTCTATAAGGCCGAAACTCGAGTTTCGAAAAAAAAACTCGAGTTTTCTCTTCTATGAGAAAACATTGAAAAGTTGGTCGATTTGAACACGGGAGGTTTTGCAAGGTCAGAGATGAGCATTATTCTCAGGTGATGGAAACTCGAGTTTTCTAAGGTTAACTCGAGTTTTCATGAATTTCGAAAACTTAGAGAATACTCAGGAAAGCCTAAACTCGAGTTTCCCATGGAAACTGGAGTTTTGGTTTTATCGAAAAAACTTGATTGCTCTCTGTCTTGTCAAAACTTGAGTTTTCTAAATCAAACTCCAGTTTGCTTTGTCTGTGAAAAACTCAAATGCTCTCTGTATGGCAAAAACTCGAGTTTTCAAATCCAAACTCGAGTTTGTCTTTCTTTATAAAAATATGAGCATTTCTCTATCAGGCCAAAACTCGAGTTTCCAAACTGAAACTCGAGTTTGCCTTAGACTGTAAGTTTTTCAACTTACAAAGACAAACTTTAATTGTGTTTACAATTGTCCGTTATCATCAAAACCAATTGAGAACTAACATACATTAAACGAGAGGTTCAAAAGTAATATACAACAAAAGTGTCTCCCTGGAGATCCCCACGTCGTGACAACAAAAGATAGTTTTCAGCTGGATCTCTAAGCTTGCTGCTTTCCTCTCTCCTCGGTCCTCGGTCCTCCTGACCTTGACGCTATGTTAAGAGCTGAGGTCCAATGCATACGGACCTCAGGTAACGATTAACCTCATGTTTACATACACACATATGGATTACAGATAATCACCACCTTAACAGTACATAAACACAACAAATGAATCACATCCAACCAATGCAAATGTATCGCTCCCAACATATCAGATGTATCGCTCCCAACATTTCAGATATATCGCTCCCAACATTTCATATGTATCGCTCTCAGCACGTATACAGATATCTTCTAACACCCATATACATTCAATACACATACCATCTCTACGCATACAATACACATAATACATATACGCATACCATAACCATTAGAGTTAGTGTTACTAGTACGCGAACGTACCTTCGTTGACGATATACGGTACGTGTGATGATCAGAACGTGATCACAAATATCCTATAAGGGTAACAACATATTCATTAATGATCAATCATCATAATGGACATTTTAGTCGTAAATGACCATTTTACCCCTGACTTTACTAATTTACTAAATTTCGCCAGAGCTTCGCTACTTTGACTCTAATCTTCCAAAATTTTGCCATAACTCTTTCTCCCACATAATTTTCGAAATATATATCATATTTAACCCTAAAACATGATATCTACAATATATTGGAAGATTAAAGATCAAAACAACATCTACCCTAGAACTTCAAGAACTACCGAACTAAAACCAAGAACCGAAGAACTTACCCTTGAAGAATTTCCTTCAACCTTCTTGCTTCTCCTTCTCTCTAAACTCTCTCTCTATTTCAAAATGGATCAAGAGGAATTGGTGAGTTTGAAGTGCAAATGGAAAGGTCTATTTATAGGCATTGTTGGGGGCAAATTTGCACTTTCTCTCCTTAATTCCTAACCCTTGGATCTTGGTTTTTCATCAAGCTCAAATCTCCACCACACACACATAGGTGCGGACCTCCATGCCCCATTTTTCAACAAAAAAGATGTCATCCCATGTCACCTACATGATGTCATCCCCTTGCTTTATGGATTCATCCGATAAAATCCCATGTTCGGTGTTCTAATCGCGTAATCTTAACTAATCTAAAAAATTCCTCGATGTCACCTTGGAGATCTATTCTTTCTCTTGAGAAATGTTTGGATTAACAAAATTTATGATCCCATTAAGGGTATTTCATAGCCTGTTAACCATTTTAGGATAAACGTCGTCGGTTACGGAAATAACTTCGGGTAACACCAACTTCGGGACAAAAATTCACTGATTCATAATATGTCCAGATGTTTACCACTTAATCCAAGGATTTCAAGATAGGATTTAATTTCTATCGGTTCTCATTTATCCTATTTGATTTTTCACCAAAATATCTAAATATCACTACTTTATTCACCCACTTGCATTTTGCTTTCACACTCACACACATTTAATCATTTCTTATTTCCTTCCCTCTTCATATTTCGGCTGCATACACACATACAACAATCAATTTGGTTTCCCACCCCTCTTTGTTGACTTTTCAAATTGCTTTTGATTACTTTTGATTAATTGATTGAGAAAGAACTCCTTTATGCTAGCCGACCTCACACTTTGATCAATCAAATATGTTTTTAACAAATATCCATAATATCATAAGTTAATATACTTCTTCTTCCATATTTTCAAATCCAATGCCTCTTTTTGGTCAAAGAATATGCTTTAATTATCTTACTTTATCCAATAGTTAATTAAAGAGAAATTCTCCCATTGGTGGATTAGGGTCCACATGGATTGAGGTTCAATTAATTAGAACCATTTAGATTCACCTTATTAGATTCAATCTTGGCCTTTCATTGGTTAATAACCTTTAATTAAGGGTTTTACATAGTTAACTTTGGATATTACCCTTATTCATGCTTAAACAATTAGCCATTAATTATTTATTTAATCACTTACTAATTGTTAATAATTTTCTTAATTAGGATTAATCATTTTCTCACAACTATTTTATTGACATTGGTATTTTATGTCCCATGTATATATTAAAAATCATGGGGTCACTTATGATCCCCAAAATAATATTTAATTTCACCTTATTATTTTCCAAGGAAAATAATCCCAAAAATTATCTAAATTAGAGACAACATACTTTCCTATTTTTAATAAATATTTATTTGTCTCTTAAGATTTATCACAATATTTTCAGGGTATTTTATGACCCATAATTGCATTTAGGGCTTTCCAGCTCTTTATTTTCTCTAATTTTAATAGAAAATACCCTAGAAAAATAAGGTAAATATGACTCAAGATTTGAGACCACATATTCACCTGTCTCCAATAGGTACTTTTACTAATTTATGATATTTATCATAAATATGATTTTTAGGGTTTTACAAAGACCCTTATCCCTAGATCAAACAAAGAAGTTTAATTAAAAGAATGGGATATCCAGACTTATATGTTAGATACCCAGGACTTCATCATCTAGTTATAGATAATATTAGAATAAGGATTCATGAAAGAGAAATGAGTGAAAGACCATTATATTATGCATTAATAAAATTTAATTATGAAAAATATAGAGCTAGAAAGTATCATGCTTTAGTAGATATAGAGCAAATCTAACAATGGCAAAATATAATGTTTTACCACAAAAAATGTGGAAAAGAAAAAATAGAATCATAAGAATGGAATCAGCAGGAAGAGAAATACATATGATAGAATTAGAAGTAAAGAATGTAATGGTACAGATAGGAAGTTATGAGTTAAAAATCCAAGAATTAAACCAATATAATGAACCTCAATGTAATATAATATTAGGATTAGACTTTTTAGAAAAATATTATCCTTTTACTTTTATAGAAAAAACTTTAGTATTAATAACAGCTTGTAAACATGAAGCTATAGGAGTAAGAATAACAAGCCCTTATAAAAGGAAAGATGAAAAATTTCAAAAGAAAAAGCATAAAGAAGAAGTGCAATTCTTACAAAATAATGAACCAATGAAAATAGAGCATATGTTAGCCACGTTAACAATAAGAGAAGAAAAATCTATAGAACAAAGAATATTAGAAAATTTTAGTGAAAATCCATTAATACACTGGGAAAAATCTAAACCAATGGCAAAGATAGAATTAAAAGATTATAGTAAGGAAATAAATTGTAAACCTTATCCTTGGACAGTTGAGGATAAAGAAGAATTTGTAATGCATATAAATGAAATGAAAAAATATGATTTAATAAGAGAAAGTATATCAGAATACTATTCACCAGCAATGAATGTTAAAAAACTTAGTGAAGAAAGAAGAGGAAAAAGTAGAATGGTTATAAATTATAAGAAATTAAATAGTATAGCTATTAGAAATAGATATCCAATACCTAAAATGGAATTATTATTCAATCTAATAAGAGGAAAGAAAATATTTACTAAATTTGATTGCAAATCAGGATTTTTTTTCAAGTAAAACTAGAAGAAGATAGTAAAAAAATACATAGCTTTCAGTACTTCTGAAGGGTTGTATGAATCGAATGTCTTACCCATGGGATACCATAATAGTCCCAGCACATTTCAAGAATTTGTATCTAAATCACTATTACCTATAAGAGATTTTGTCGTAATATATATAGATGATATATTAATATTTTTCAAATAATGCAGAAGAACATGAAATACATTTAAATAAGTTTGTAGATTTAATAGAGGAAAAATGATTCAATATATCACCTAAAAAATCAATATTAAGAAAACAAGAAATACCTTTCTTAGGTCAAATAATAACTACAAATGGAATAGAATTACAAGATCACATAAGTAAAAAAGTTTTAGAATTTGGTAAAATAATTAATAAGAAAGATTTACAAGCATTTTTAGGATTAATTAATCAAATAAGAAATTATGTTCCAAATTTAGCAAAATTAACGTCAAAAAATTCTAAATTAGCAGGAGAAAAAACATAATGGAAATGGGATAATGAAACAATTAAAGTAATTGAACAATTAAAGAAAATTTGTCAAAAATTACCCAAATTAACAATACCATAACAAAAAGATGTAAAATGGATAATTTATACTGATGCATCTGATCAATATTGGGGTGCAGATTTATATCATGAAAATGAAAAAGGAGAAGAAATTATAACTAGATATGCAAGTGGAAAATTCTTAGAAGCTCAATGGAAATATCATTCAAATTGGAAAGAATTATTCGCAATAGTTAAAGTAGTAGAGAAATTTGAATTTTTTATAGTTAATTCACATTTTATAATTAGGACTGATAATGCACAAGTCACTACTACAAAACAGGGCTACGACGTCCTATTTTTAGCACATTTGACGTCCTTTTTCCGCGGGACGCCTATCTGGGGGGCGCCGTAGGTAAAACTTACGGCGTCTAATTTTTAGAATTAGACGCCTTAAGTATGGCACAAATGACCTTCCAAAGTATACTTAAGGCGTCTAATTATCAAAATAGGACGTCATAAGTTAGGACTTACGGCGTCTAATTTTATTAATTAGACGTCGTAAGTCTATTTTTTTGAAAAAAAAAAATCAGCTCTTTTTTGCAAGGAACCAGCTTAGAACTAGGCGAGGATTTAGGCCAAAATATCCTCCCTCAAGCAAGGAAATAGCAACATGATTACAGAAAATGGTCACTTAGTTATTCAAATTATGGTGAAGATAATATCAATGGCTAAAAACTAATAAGTACCTAACAATTTCTCCCACAAACTCACACACAAATGCACCTTTTGGCAGCTCCTCTAAGGTACGAAGACCCCATCCTTTTCCTTCTGAAGTAAAAACACCTAAAATACAAAAGATTGAGAGAAAAGATGTATGAGTTCAAATGCATTTATGAACAACCGATCCATTAATGTCGTGTCAAAGTAGAAGAAAATACATGTGACAACTAAGCACTATTTTGCAAAGAAAAAACAATTAAATCAGCACTTGTATTCCTTCACACAGCCACACTTTACCCAACAATCATCATTCTTTGCTCTTTCAAGGGGCGAGTTTGCGTAGAACCGAAGTTACAAAATAGCTGGTTCTAAGTCGGTTCCTTGCAAAATAGCTGGTTCCAATTCATATTTATCACAAGAGCAGCAAAACAATTTCTAGTAATTCAAGAGGCAACAAATTTAGCGAATTGAATCGATAAAGATTACAAAATCTGATCCAAAACAGCAAATGAGACCTCACTATGACAACAATTATTTCTTCAAAGTTGCACATGAAATTCACAATGAAAACCTCAATAACAACATGAAGAAACTAATTAGAGAGAAATGCATGTAAAAGAAGGATGAGATTTCTTCTGCAAAGAATTTGATGCAGAAGAATAGATGAAAAGGAGCAAGGGGAGGGCAAAGGGAGAGGAAGGAAGTTGGGAGAGAAAACTTACAAAAATAGACTGATATCTTCAACGAGTCTGAAAGATACATTATGTAGAGCTATTAATAAAGAGCCCATAATATAAAAAGAAAATAAACAGAAGTTGAAAATTACATCATTAAATAGAAGTCAGAAAATGCTTAGAACTAAAAGATCTCTAAACTAGAGTTTCCTATGCCAAGAATATATTTTCTATAATTTCACATCAAGACATAGCTAATTTATGCAACAAACAAAGCTTATGTGTAGATTCTTGGGACAAAATGACTAACCAAGACCTATATCAAATCAAGATTGAAACCTTATACACGCCATATCTTTCCATGGCAACCGTGGCCTCCCGAACCTTGTACCCCATCTTCACTAAGGTCTTCAATTTAACCTTTTTCTCGATACGAGTTTTGGAATTTCTTGCAAGACAGAATTTTAAATATAAGATCCACAGTTAAAGATTGCTCCAACCAATCCATTGCCAAATATCTGATGTCCAAAATGAATAAAAGAAAACATGCAAAAGAACTATTTTTGTAGATTCAGCTCACTTATATCTGCAAAATGTTACACTTCACTAACATAAATTGTTGTGACAAAGAAATCACATAAGCTAGTTCAAAAAATGCTGTAATGAGTTTTTCATGAAGAGCAACTTATAACTAACTCGAGAAACAATATTATTGTTGAACTCATAGGTGACAAAGAATTACAGACATAGCAGTACCATGACCACATATCTTCATAAGCATGCAATGTTTATTAACCAAAGAAATAATCCTAAAAAAAACAAAAAAACAAAACTCGGTGTGAATCACTAAATGTTCTAAGCATAAAGCCATTGATACCTTTTATGGGGGAAATAAAGCTGCTTATACCATCCAACAAAAAATTTACTTTTCCAATAACATGACAATGATCAAAGAAAAGAAAATAGAGTATTAATGGTTAGGAAGTAGAAATAGTCATTCTGATCCACTACCTATGTCACTAGAAAAATAGTCATTACCAGCAATGCCATACCTTCTTTAGTTTTGCATTTTATATCTCACTTCATGGCATTTATGATCATCTGAGTAATTATGAATTCTACAGCCATTGATAACCATAGATTATCTTAAAAAAAGTTGGAGTACCTTCACTTCCAAGTTGCAGTAAAACAATGCATTTGCCAGTGCAAATGAAAAACACTTCAAAAAAGTTGGAAATCTGAAGTACCTGATAACTAGCAATGTCCTATATAGACACTTTTGCTTCATCTGCATCCATATTCTCTGAATTAGAAAGATTCGAAACAACCTCACCATCAGATTTAGCTGCCCCCAATGTTCTCATGTAAGCCGGCAGTTTTCCAGTCCAAACTCCAATACCATCTTCCTTCTCGATATCACCCGACCAGCCAAAAGCATCTTTGACTTTCATAATAGTTGAGATCAAAATTCTTCCAACTGTCCATATAAAAGATTCAAACAAGAAAAAACTACTCTTTAAACCAAAGGTACACTAAACCATGGAATAATCAGTAAGCATATGCTATGAGAAATAAAGGAATAAAAGCACATGAAGTTTTCCCACAAGCAATTATATCAGGGTGCTTCCTAAGTATATTTAATAGCACACAAACAGCGTCAGAAATAATAATGACAGGGCATCTGCTGTGCTATGATCAATACAGATTTTGATATTATGGATTTGTTTAGACTATTTCAACACTCTCCCACGGTTTCTATAAATATAATTTAGTGCTTAACAAAAGCTCAACATGATCTAGATACAATCTTTTGAAGCTAAATCATCAATATGAACTTCAAATATTCCAGCTGATAGACTAAAGACCATCTAGAAGCATAATGGAAAAAACAGAAAATGAGGTGCTACATTTCTGAGGAACTTTATAGCTCCCAATTCTTTCAGCAAGCAAGTTTAGTATATATCAAATTTACCACATAATCATAAGAAAGGATAGATTGCTAACCTTATTTGCATCCAAAGATTCATATAATGTACTGTGGACTTCAGATGATGACAGAGATCTAAGTTCCCCAAGGTGTTTTCCTCCCTTGGGTAAATGAGGCAAAAAAAGTTGGCCAAGAGCATTGATTGCTACAAGTAAGATGCCACTTGCAAGGGTGACTGACAATAGTTTCAATAAAGAGCTCCCCTGAATAAAACCAAATAGTTGAAACAACAAAAGTCTAAAGTTGTGTTTATTATTAATGAAATGAAGAGATTAGTATGAATCAGTTGAACTTTGCCCAGATTTTCATATAGCACATGTATAATTCACTGTAGCTAACCTACACTTGAAGAATAAGACCAGGACAAAGCATGGATGGCTATAGGTTATAGAGAGAGCTCTAGCAGGCTAGAAATAACTATTCATAATTAAATTATAGATAAGGGTACAGGGAACTATAAACCATAATCATTATTTCAAACGAGGGGAGATAGCTGAAATTAATGATAAGTGATCAATGTTCTCTAACACAGACAAACAACAACAACAACAAAATACTAAAAGAAAGCACAAAATTTTCAAGTTTTTGTTTCAATGATTCTAAATATGCTATTGCATCTTGATCACAAACAATGAGGAGATCACTGTAGCCAATACTTCACCCAAAAAGGCACCTACTCCGCATTTGGTAACGTCCCAACAAAAGCATTCCTTTTCCATTGAAGAAAAAATATATGTAATATCCCTTACACTCTTATTGTCATTACTCAACAGTGATTTTAATCATTATTTTATTCAGGAGCACATTTAAACTACAGAATCACGTTTTTTAAAATTTCATTTTCCCTTCCGTTTCATTCGATTATGCACACTAGAAAACCCCTTATCTCCCATAATAATATTGTACTGTGAAAGATCAAAGTTTCAAATGCTAATTTTTGCTAAGACTTAGAAAACAAACAACAAGCATTTGATTACCTTTTTATTTGACACTTTAGCAAATTTGGCAGCCATGCCACAAGATAATTGCTTATCATGAAGAGTGTAAGGATCCTCATAGTACATATCCAATGCTTCTGCCAATCCAATCTGCAATTTTGTTAAACTATATCAGAACCAGCATCAGTTGTATACAACATAGTAGAAGCATCGATTTCACATAACCTAAGGAAACACTAAGAATTGCATCCAGCCATAGCCGTATATATAATAAGAAATAGGATATAAACATACAAGTGTAATCATTAACAAGAAGTTCAGCCAGCATCAAATGTGAAATGACCAGTTTTTCATAGTTTCATTCCATTTTCTCTCTCTTTTATTCACCCACATCTTTAGCACTTTCCTGTTTATTCATTTTCTCTCTCCAATATAAAACTTCATGAATCAGCTTTGGAGTACAAAACGCACATAAATACATTCCTGAGATTTGTTTACCTTATCTGTCTTCTGAGTTTATTGTTAATATCCTTCAGCTTCCTCATGGTTTCGAGCACCCTTTGCCAGATCTGTAGATCTGCAACCCAGATCTGCAACCCAAAGACGCCGTCGTTGTAAGGGATGAAGAGGGAGGCCGCGACCGTCGCCGTTACTGGTGGGCTAGTGGGTCGCGGACGCGGACGAGATTTCGGAGCTTTCTGGAGCACGCATCTGATTTGCGACTCGGTGGCGACGGCAAAGGAATCGAAGGCAAAGGCGAAAATGAGAAAGGCTCTGAAAATGAGAGAGGGTCACGGCGCGGGAATGAAAAGAATTGAGAATAGAAAGTGCTGCGCTCTGTTTGCGTCTAATTTTTAAACTTAGACGCTAAAAGTGTCGTCAGTGCTAATTAATTATATATTTTGTGTGTTAGAGACTACTTTTGGCGTCTAATTTTTAAACTTAGACGTCAAAATTGTTGCTTTTGGCGTCTAAGTTCAAAAGTTAGACGCCAAAAGTAAACTTTTTTTTATATATAATTACAAAAATGCCACCGCCTTCCTTTTTTACTTCCTTTTTTTAAATTAGGACGTTAATTTGGGAAGTAAAAGCTATTTTTTGTAGTAGTGAGTTAAATCTTGGCTTGATAAAGGAATAAAAATAGAAAAATTAGCAAATAAAATGTTATTTAAATGGCAAGGAGATTTGGCTTATTATGATTATATTATTGAATATGTTCCTGGAAAGAATAATCTTATTGCAGATTTCATGAGCAGATGGAATCTAACTCTGGAACCGCAGGATCCAGTTCAGAAATGAATTCTAATCAGACTTGTAATACATGCCAGACAGCATTAGCAGATTTAAACATTCTAAAAATGAATGTTAGTCTATTAAACAGTTAGTGCAATTCAACCATACAAAATCTTCTAAGCAATATTGCTCATCTAAACTAACAAGTAGAAACTCTATTCAAAAGAATAGAGAAGTTGGATGGAAAAAGAAATATAAGTACAACTGAATCAGCAGTACAAACTGACATGGAATTAAGCCCTCTAAATGAGTCATACACTCAAATTGGGTCATCTACCCAAACCCAAAATAGAAATGGGTCATCTACCCAAGAAAATGTTAGTGGGCCTACTGCCCAAACACTTCAAACTATAACCCCTCTTAATGAAATCATAAAAACCCAAATGCAAGAAGAGGCCAGAAGAAAAGAAAAAAGAAAGATAGTTGAAGCCTCAACCTCAACCCCTAGAATTACCAGAAGTAATTCCTTTGATACTTATTCTAAATTCCAATCCTTTAGAACCATTGTTAGAAAAACTGGAAATATGGAAATTTCTGATCCACATGTTAAATATACCTCCCATTTTGCTTTTAATAAAGTTGTAGCCTACCCAGGAACTTCACCCGCTTTAATAAAAATCATATACCAATATGGTATGTTACATGCCATTTATTTATCTAATGATCTTAGAGAAATTACAAAGTTGTCAGACGCCTTGCAAAATGCAGTCAAAATATATGCTGGAGTTGTAACCCAATACAACGTATATATCATATTCTATTCAACAGTTGTAGAGATCACACCAAAGAAGTTTTATCCCCCGATCATTTTAATCCAACTTGGAACAACAAAGAAGCCCATAGAAACAGAAGCAGAGATTAAAGAAGACATTGAAGATGACCAAGAATTTCAGAATAAGATGTCTAACATAGGATATCAAAATTATCATATTATCTTTCAGGAAATGAAAAGAGCTATTAATTCAACCGAGAAACAATGGGTGTATTATTGTGAAATGACAACAATCATAACAACATTTGGAAAAATAGCACCTGATCAACCATTATTCATACAGTGGTTGACAGACTTAGAAATAATAAAATGGAAAATTCAGAAAAAACAAAGAAGAAGATATGTAATCTCTTAGCAGAGTACTCTATGTTGGGATCCGTACACGCAGCGGAGTTAAAACTTTTACGAATCTCATTCAAGGATCGCTCAACGACATTTAAATCAAGGTTTAGGGTTTCTGAATTGTACCTTTGCAGAACAATTTGAACTGGTGGGCTACCTTCTCGATCAGCAGAAGTCGACTCTTAGAATCGTCTTCCTTTACCGGTATCCACACGAACAGCCTTCAGAAACACAAACGGAAGCGTGATAGCGCCTTTGAACTGTGCGTCTTTCTATTATGTTTCTCTCTAGGGTTTCTCGCGGCTTTTCTAATACACTCGACAAAAAGTCTCGTAGGTTTTTCTAAACTTAACAGGCGTATTATATTCAAAATTAATCCTCATTATTTTGAAATTCAAATTTTGAATCTGGATTAAAAATATATTAATTAAATCTATCTGATAGATTTAATCTAATCTATTTATTTAATCCAAATTAAAAGCCTTCTGATTTAATTTATCTCTATAAATTAAATCTGATAAATGATATCTATCTATTTAATTAAATCTGAGATACTATATCTCAATTTAAATTAAATTAAATATATGATATCTTTATTCGAAAGTTAAATCTGAGATACAATATCTCTATTTGTTTTAGATATTTAATTTATCAAATAAATTAAATACAAACAAATATTATATATAATAATATTATAATCTTTATTAAATAATATTATTATATTAATTTAGAATTTAATAATATATATATATATATATATATATATCCATCCTAGATTAAATACAGTATTCATTAAATCTTAGACACATATAAGATTCAATGAATCTGACACTTTTGCTCCTGTTGGGTTATTTTTGTGTGCGACCCTGCAGGCCCACATGAGATTGGCAGTGGGCCAATACTGTACCAGCCCACAAGTTGCAAGCGGCCTCTAGCAAGACATTGCGACTACCCAATTCATATGGGGATCGATGATACAATACAACCTATCGTACAACCATGTCACGTCCCTTTTGTCACGCGATAATTTGGTCAAGGATGAGGCATGGAGAATGTCAACTTCCTGTTCTTGACCATTACATTCTCGATTCTTGAGTAGTCTAATTGAAATGGAAACTCCTTTCCATCGTAGTATGGCCATACATTTCTCAATCATAGCCTTTATCATCACCCGGTCAAAGGTGACTTTTGACTAAGTCAAAGATCAGCGACTCATCATGTAGGAATCCATGATGATCTCAGGTCGACAGGCGTTGTGACGCAGTTATACATGAGAAAAGCTTATGACTTATTCCATGCAGCTTTCTCATAGTAGGTCGGTCCAGCACCTTGTACTCTTACAAGTGCCCGTGACTTTGATTTGTATCTCCATGTTGGAAATTATGCCCTAGGGGCAAGTCATTGTACTTATCAACGATCCCCATATGAATTGGGTAGTCGCAATGTCTTGCTAGAGGCCGCTTGCAACTTGTGGGCTGATACAGTATTGGCCCGCTGCCAATCTCATGTGGGCCTACAGGGTCGCACACAAGAATGGCCTAACACGAGCCAGAGTGTCCAGATTCATTGAATCTTAAATGTGTTTAAGATTTAAAGAATACTTATTTAATCTAGGATGTGTGTGTGTGTGTGTCTATATATATATATATATATATATATATGCATATATAAATATATTAAATTCGAAAATAATAATGATATTATTTATTGACAATAATATTATTATATATAGTATTTAATTCATTTGATAAATTAAATAACTATAATAAATTGAGATATTGTATCTCAGATTTAATTTTCGAATAAAGATATTGGATATCAGATTTAATTTGAACAGAGATATCGGATCTCATTTTAAATTAAATATAACGATATCATATCTTGATTTAATATATAATAAATTCGAAAATAATAATAATATTATTTATTGATAATAATATTATTATATATAGTATTTAATTTATTTGATAAATTAAATAACTATAATAAATTGAGATATTGTATCTCAGATTTAATTTTCGAATAAAGATATTGGATATCAGATTTAATTTGAACTGAGATATCGGATCTCATTTTAAATTAAATATAACGATATCATATCTTGATTTAATTTATAAATATATATTAAATCAGTGGGCTTTTAATTCGGATTAAATAAATAAATTTGATTAGATCTATCGATAGATTTAATTAATATATTTTTTAATCCATATTCAAAATTGGTTTTGAATTTAATACGTCTGCTAGGTTTAGAAAACCTACGGGACATTTTGTCGAGCGTATTAGAAAGCCGCGAGAAACCCTAGATAGAAAATAGAGAGACGCACAGCTTCAGAGGCGCTAGCACGCTTCCATTCGTGTTTCTGAAGGCTGTTCGTGTGGATACCGGTAGAGGAAGGCGATTCTAAAGAGTCGGCTTCTGCTGATCGAGAAGGTAGCCCACCAGTTCAAATTGTTTTGCAAAGGTACGATTCAGAAACTCTAAATCCAGATTTAAACGCTATTGAGCGATCCGCCTAAGGGATTCGTAAAATTTTCATTCCGCTGCGTGTACGGATCCCAACACTCCATACCTCATCAAAGTCATAGTGGTCTTATTTCATCTTCGCTCCTGCGCAGATGACCGATCAGGGACATTCAGGTTAATCTATAAGATATATCCAAGGATCAGTTATCACTATAAACATGCAAATGAAATTATAACTAAAGTAGAATACTTTAACATAAACATCTAAAGTACAATGACTTGCCCCTAGGGCATAATTTCCAACAGACTCCCACTTGCACTAGGTGCAATCATTAATTACCCTAATTCTCATTGCCCTAACATGACGCTCATGTTTTACTTGTGCAAGTGGCTTAGTAAGAGGATCAGCGACATTGTTTTCTCCTGATACTTTGCATAATTTTTGTATCACCTCTATCATTGATTTCTTTGATAAGATGAAATCGCGTGAGTATATGCTTGGTCCTTTGATGTGACCTAGGCTCCTTGGTCTGCGCAATAGCGCTGCTATTGTCACAGAACAAATCTATTGGATTTGAGATGGTAGGAACCACCCCTAGTTCATAAATGAACTTACTAATCCAAAAAGCGTCCTTAGCTGCATCTGATGCTGCTATATACTCAGCTTTCATTGCGCAGAATCAGCTACAGTGCTCTGCTTAGAGATCTTCCAGCTTACCGCACCACCATTCAAAATGAATACATATCCAGATTGCGATCTCTGATCATCTTGGTCAGTTTGGAAACTCGCATCTGTGTAACCTGTCACACAGAGCTCATCTTCCAATCCACCATATTCCAAGAATAAGTCCTTAGTCCTTCTTAAGTACTTTAGGATATTCTTGACAGCAGTCCAATGACCCTCACCGGGATCTTGTTGATATCTGTTGGCCATACTCAAGGCATATGAAACATCCGGTCAAGTACATAACATGGCATACATGATAGATCCAATGGCGGAGGCATATGGAATCTTACTCATGCGGTCTCTTTGATCTTGTGTACTAGGACACAAATCCTTACTGAGATGAATGCCATGAGACATGGGCATGTAACCCCTTTTGAATCCTGCATACTGAATCTATGCAGTATCTTGTCTATGTATGTGCTCTGACTTAGGCCTATCAGCCTCTTGGATCTATCTCTATAGATCCTTATCCCAAGGATGTAAATGGCTTCGCCTAAATCTTTCATTGAGAAATACTTTCCTAACCAAGACTTGACACTCTGCAAGGTAGGAATGTCATTCCCAATGAGTAGGATGTCATCGACATAAAGCACAAGAAATACAATTGTGCTCCCACTAACATTCTTTTAAACACAAGGTTTGTCAATGTTTTGAATGAATCCAAACTCTTTGACTACTTCATCAAAACGATGATTCCAGCTCCGAGATGCTTGCTTCAATCCATAAATGGATCTTTGAAGCTTGCAAACTTTACCAGAGTCCTCTGGACGCACAAAACCCTCAGGTTGTGTCATGTACACATCCTCAAGGAGCTTTCTGTTAAGAAAGGCTGTTTTGACGTCCATCTGCCATATTTCATAGTCATAATATGATGTAATGGAAAGAAGGATTCTGATATATTTGGCCATTGCAACTGGGGAAAAGGTTTCATCATAGTCCACACCATGAGTTTGAGTGATCCTTTAGCAACCAGTCGTGCCTTGAAGATATTTACTTTGCCATCCATGTCAGTTTTCTCTTTGAGAACCCACTTGCACCGAACGGTTTTTACACCTTCAGGTGGATCGATTAAGGTCCATACCTCATTGTCGTACATGGATTGCATTTCACACTTCATGGCATTAAGCCATCTTTCGGAGTTTGGTCCCACCACGGCTTCTCGATAGGTAGTTGGCTCATTATGCTCAATGAGCAAAACATCACGGCTTCCAGTAATCAGAAATCCATATATCTGAGGCTGTAGTCGTGTTCTATCGGACCTTCGTGGGCCTTGTGTTACTTGAGTAGGCTCAACAACTTGTTGTGAGTCTTCTCCGTTTTCCATCTGTGGTTCTATGTCGTCTTGTGGATCTCGAACTTCTCCGAGGTACACCTTACTCCCACTGGTTCTTTTAGAGATGAACTCTTTCTCCAAAAGGACACCATTCTGAATAACAAACAATTTGTGATCGGTAGGATTGTAGACATAGTATCTTTTAGTTTCCTTAGGATACCCCACAAAAAGGCATTTTGAGGATCTGGATGATAATTTATCAGAGGCTTTGTGTTTAACGTAAACCTCACATCCCCAAATTTCAAGAAAGGACAAACTGGGTTTCTTCCCAGTCCATATCTCATATGGTGTCTTTTTCAACTGCCTTTGATGGAGCACGATTCAGTGTGAACGCAGCTGTTTCTAGGGCATGACCCCAAAAGGAAGGAGGAAGATCTATTTGACTCATCATAGATCGAATCATATCTAATAGAGTTCGATTCCTCCACTCAGAAACACCATTCAATTGAGGTATTCCTAGAGGAGTAAGTTGTGAGATGATCCCACAACTCCTAAGATGGTCAATGAACTCTTGGCTCAAATATTCACCACCCCGATCAGATCGAAGGACTTTAATTGTTTTGCCAAGTTGGTTTTGCACTTCATTTTGGAATATTTTGAACATTTCAAAAGATTCAGAACTTTGTTTCATTAGATAGATATACCCATATCTACTAAAATCGTCTATGAATGTAATGAAGTACAAATGACGCCCTCTGGCAGATGTATTCATTGGTCCACACACATCAGTATGTATGAGGCCCACTAAATCAGTGGCTCTCTCACTATGCCTAGTAAAAGGAACCTTTGTCATCTTTCCCAATAAACAAGACTCACATGTATCAAATGATTCAAAATCAAATGAGTTAAGAAATCCATCTTGATGGAGTTTCGAAATGTGTTTCTCATTTATATGGCCTAGACGACAATGCCATAGGTAGGTCGGACTCAAATCATTTGACTTGAACCTTTTAGTAGTTATGTCACAGATTCGTCCATCCAGTTTTCTACTGTCCTTGAGACCCTACATTCATACAAATGTGAGATCCACATGTATTATCTAATACCCATGTTGAGGAAGTTGAAAAGTGAATACCTATGACATAGATACTTGAAGCGATAGCCCCGCTATCCTTATTGTTCTTCTCCAGATCTTCAAGGTAGAGTTTGGAATTTCTTTTCAAATGACCAAGTTCATTGTAACAGAAGCAGACTCTATCCTTCGGAGGTTTTTCCTTCTTGGCTTTCCGTTTCATACCCCTTCCTTTCTGAAAGGACAAAACAGTACTGGGCCTCTTCTTAAGGCTCAGCTCAACAATTTTGAGCATCCCTTGCAGTTCAGAAATTGATTCCTCCATGTTGTTCATGTTGTAATTCATGACAAAGTTATCATAACTTCCTGAGAGTGAGTTCAAGATCACATCTGTAGCTAACTCCTGGGACAAAGGGAATCCAAGCCTCTCAAGGTGATCAATGTAGCCTTTCATCTTCAAAACATGAGGACTAATTGATGCACCCTCAGCCATCTTGCAGGAATAAAAGGCCTTTGTGGTCTCATACCTCTCTTGCTTTGCCTGTTACTGGAACATTTCCGTAGGATGAATAATCATCTCAGAGGCCTCCACATGTTCTAGATCTCTATTGAGGTCTAGAAGCATAGTGGCAAGCTGTTAGAAATTGTGCCCTAGGGACAAGACATTGTACTTTAGACATTTATGTTATTTAAAGTATTCTCTTTTTGTTATCATCTTGTTTACATGTTTACATTGATAACTGTATCCCTGGATATATCTAATAGATTATCCTAAATGTCCCTGGTCGGTCATCTACGCGGGAGAGAAGATGACATAAGACCAGTGTGACTTTGATGAGGTATGGAGATACGAATCAAAGTCATAGGCACTTGTAAGAGTACAAAGTGCTGGACCGACCCACTATGAGAAAGCTGCATGAATAAGTCATAAGCTTTTCTCATGTATAACCGCGTCACAACACCCTTTGACCAGAGATCGTCATGGATTCCTACATGATGAGTCGCTGGTCTTTGACCTAGTCAAAATTCACCTTTGACCGGGTGATGATAAAGGCTTGGATCGGGATCAGTGGTTTTCATGCAGAGGAATGTGAATGGTCAAGATGGAATTTGTCCCTCACATTTGTAGAGAGATAATATTGGGCTCCTTGATGAGTGAGTCTGAGAAATGTATGACCATACTACGATGGAAAGGAGTTTCCATTTCAGTTATTAGATTACTTAAGAATCGATAAAGTAATGGTCAAGAACAGGAGGTTGGCATTATCCATGCCTCATCCTTGACCAAATTATCGCGTGACAAAAGGGACGTGACATGGTTGTATGATAGGTAGTATCGTATCAACGATTCCCATATGAATTGGGTAGTCGCAATGTCTTGTTAGAGGTCGCTTGTGACTTGTGGGCTGATACAGTATTGTCCCACTGCTAATCTCATGTGGGCCTACAGGGTCGCACACAATAATGGCCCAACACGAGCAAGAGCGTCCAGATTCATTGAATCTTAAATGTGTTTAAGATTTAATGAATACTTATTTAATCTAGGATGTGTGTGTGTATATATATATTAATAAATTCTAAAATAATAAATATATTATTTGTTGATAATAATATTAATATATATAGTATTTAATTTATTTGATAAATTAAATAACTATAATAAATTGAGATATTGTATCTCAGATTTAATTTTCGAATAAAGATATTGCATATCAGATTTAATTTGAACTGAGATATCGGATCTCATTTTAAATTAAATATAAGCATGTCATATCTTGATTTAATTTGTAAATACAAATTAAATCTGAAGGCCTATTAATTCGGATCAAGTAGTTAGATTAGATCTGTTGGATAAATTTAATTAATATTATTTAATCCAAATTCGAAATTAATTAGATTAATTTTGAATTTTTTAATATGACAAATTAGGTTTTTAGAAACCCTATAACAGATGTTGATCTAGTCGTATTAAACTACAGATGAATTAGACGGCCGCAAAACACAAAACCCTAGAGAGAAAAAGAGAGAGACACAAGAATACTGAGGCGCTAGCAGCTGCCGTTAGTGTTGAAGGCCGTTCGTGTGGATACCGGTTGAGGGAGAGGACACGCGAAGTCTTCTCCTATTTGATCGAACAAGAAGGCGTTAGCCCACGTGATCAAGAAGCACGAAAAGGATGCCTCCTCGTTCGACGCGTACAACGTCTGCAGCGCTCGAGGTTCCAGGCACAAACGCCAACGGAACGTTGAACCCTCCGCATAGGTATGATTTGAAAACCCTAAATCCAGATTTAAACGCTATTGAGCGATCCTCCTAAGGGATTCATTAAAAAATTTTATTCCGCTGCGTGTACGGATCCCAACAGTGGTATCAGAGCCAACTCAACGTGCGTTTAAATTAAGTTTTACGTATGCTTTATATATGTGATATATATAATTTAAACCGAATCTTGCATGCTTAAAATCGAAATATATGATAACCCGATTTTGAAGCGTTCAACTTTTATCCAAAAGATCATCCTTTTTTGAAAAGATCGTGTTATGAATACGGTTGTTTCGAGCTAGGGTTAGGTTCGGATTTTGTGGCTTCTTTGATCACGTTCTGAAAGGTTCAGATCGGAGATCACGCTGAAGTCGCACGATCAGGTTAGGGTCGAATGTTCAAGCACGATCACGTTCTGAAAGGTTCAGATTCGTTGATCAAGCATGGATGCTGATTAGGGTCGAAATATTCAGAGTCGCTAGGACGTTAGGGTTCGTCCTTGAAGTTCGTTTATTTTTCTGAACTGTCCAGATTTAATGATGGTCAGGTTCGACTTGACCACGTTCGGACGTTCAAGATCAGACACGTTCAAGTTCGTTCCCTCTCATTCGCGCGACCATACTCGAACAGAGAATCTGGGGGTTTGAAATTTTGGGAAATTAATTTCGAAAACAATAAGTTATTTTGAAAAAAAAAAAATCTAACGTATGGATCGCCGTAGGGATCCCGGCTGATTGTCAGTAGCGCGAGAATTTAAATCATGAATATAAATTAGAGAATTTATATCATGATAAGTTTAACCATAATATTTTATTGCATATCTGTATGAATTAAATATATGGTGTGATTTAACTTGTTTGGGTATGGTGAACAATATGGCTCTAGAATTTACAAGTGTTGTATTTTTTTAAATATGGCCTGCGAGCCATGCCTATCTCTAAACATTCTCTATGTAAAATTCTCATCTCATCCAACTCCCCTCGTATGTTGAAACGAGGTTTCTGAAGTATTTTTCTTTAATTTTATCTAGAGAAGTCCTCTCATTGGCTTGAGGGGATTCTAGGTTAGGTGAGCCATGTTGTGTCACAGTCCTTAATTATGTTTTGGTTTTGATCATTGCATGATTTAATTTAGAAATTATATGAGATACAATAGGAATTGCACTCATATGATTGATAGGATTAATTAGATTAAATAATACCCTCTAAATAAAATCTTAAGCCATAATGCCGTCAATTAATGAATACTTGTCAAAACCTATATCACCCATTTGTATGTTCCACCAAAGTGGATGCATCTGAGTTATCTTGGTGAGACGAGAGTGAGTAATGGTGATACTCAATATTCATTAATTGTCTTGACTTAATTGAGATCATCAAAACGGTTTTGGATCTCAAGGCATTAGATGGGATTAAACGTGCCGGTCATATGATGATCGAATCCCATAAAGATCTAAGAATTACATATGATGTAATTGGCAACTGGTTTTCCTACCTAAATAACTTAAATTTAAGCGTCCTGCCAAAGCGGACTTAATTTTAAGCCAAATATGGGTCTTAGCCCACTAATTATAATGAGGGTTGTTAATTCAGTGGGAGATTATTAACTAACTTTGCATATCTTTTAATTGTGGAATCATTGTGCATAGTAACACTGCAATGCTATCACTGCGATCTATCCTTGAGAAGGATAAACTGAATGGGACAAACTTTCTTGACTGGTTTAGAAACTTGAGAATTGTTCTCAAGCAGGAAAGAAAGATTTATGTCCTTGATCAACCTATTCCTGACGAGCCTACGGCTGATGTTCCAAGAGCTCAGCAAGATGCTTACATGAAGCATATTGATGACTTTGTGGATGTAGGATGCCTGATGCTTGCCACTATGGTTCCAGAGCTCCAAAGATATCTGGAACACATAGAGGCTTTTGGGATGCTTGTTCATCTCAAGGAAATGTTCCAGTAACAGGCAAGGCAAGAGAGGTATGAGACCACGAAGGCCATACATTCCTGCAAGATGGCTGAGGGTGCATCAGTTAGTCCTCATGTTATAAAGATGAAGGGCTACATTGATCACCTTGAAAGGCTTGGATTTCCCATAAGCCAGGAGTTAGCTTCAGATTTGATCTTGAACTCGCTCCCGGATAGTTATGACCAGTTTGTCATGAACTATAACATGAACAACATGGAGAAATCAATCTCTGAACTGCATGGGATGCTCAAAACAGCTGAGCAGAGCATTAAGAAGAAGCCCATCACTGTTTTAATGGTTCAGAAAGGAAAGGGTATGAAAAAGAAAGGCAAGAGCAATAGAAAGGGTAAGGGCTCAGCTGGTAAGACCACTGAGTCAAACAAGCCCGAATCTAAGCCTGCAGCCTGGAAGGCAAAGCCTCCAAAGGATGGAGTCTGCCACTTCTGCAATGAACCTGGTCATTGGAAGAGGAATTGCAAACTCTATCAAGAAGATCTTAAAAAGAACAAGAAGGATGGCAAGGCTATCGCTTCATGTATCTTTGTCATAGATATTCATTTTTCTACTTCCTCTACATGGGTATTAGATACTGCATGTGGTTCTCACATTTGTATAAATGTGCAGGGTCTAAAGGACAGTAGAAGATTGAAGAAGGGCGAAGTGGACCTACGGGTTGGAAACCGAGCAAGAGTTGCTGCTTTAGCCGTAGGCACTTATGAATTAATTCTGCCCAGTGGCCTTTTGTTATTGTTGAACAATTGCTTTTATGTTCCTGCTTTGAGTAGCAACATTATTTTGCTTTCTTATTTGGATAAGGAAGGTTTTACTTCCATTACTAGGAACCGTAAATGTTCGATTAATCATAATGATATTTTGTATGCTCATGGTGATTTGCATGCTGGTCATTATGTACTTAATTTAGAACATCCTAATAATGGAAATATCTATGACATAACTACTAAGAGGATCAAGTCAAATGATTTGAATCCGACCTATCTATGGCATTGTCGTCTAGGCCATATAAATGAGAAACACATTTCAAAACTCCAAAAAGATGGATTTCTTAACTCATTTGATTTTGAATCAATTGATATATGCGAGTCTTGTTTATTGGGAAAGATGACAAAGGCACCTTTTACTGGACACAGTGAGAGAGCCACCGATTTATTGGGCCTCATACATACTGATGTGTGTGGACCAATGAATACATCTCGCGAGGAGGTCATTTGTACTTCATTACATTTATAGCCGATTTCAGAAGATATGGATATATCTATTTAATGAAACATAAGTCGGAATCTTTGAAATGTTCAAAATATTCCAAAATGAAGTGCAAAATCAACTTGGCAAAACAATTAAGACACTTCGATCTGATCGGGGTGGTGAATATTTGAGCCAAGAGTTCATTGACCATCTTAGGAGTTGTGGGATTGTCTCGCAACTTACTCCTCCAGGAACACCTCAATGGAATGGTGTTTCTGAGCGGAGGAATCGAACTCTATTAGATATGGTTCGATCTATGATGAGTCAAATAGATCTTCCACCTTCCTTTTGGGGCCATGCCCTAGAAATGCTTGCGTTCACACTAAATCGTGTTCCGTCAAAGGCGTTGAAAAGACACCATATGAGATATGGACGGGAAGAAACCCAGTTTGTCATTTCTTAAAATTTGGGGATGTGAGGTTTATGTCAAACAACAAGCCTCTGATAAATTTTCATCCAGATCCTCAAAATGCCTTTTTGTGGGGTATCCTAAGGAAACTAAAGGATACTATGTCTACAATCCCACCGATCACAAAGTGTTTGTTATTCTAATGGTGTCTTTTGGAAAAAGAGTTTATCTCTAAAAGAACCAAGTGGGAGTAAGGTGAACCTCGAAGAAGTTTGAGAGTCACAGACAATGTAGAACCACAGATGGAAACCGGAGAAGACTCACAACAAGTTGTTGAGCCTACTCACGTAACACAAGGCCCACGAAGGTCTGATAGAACACGGCTACAGCCTCAGAGATATGGATTTCTGATTACTGGAAGCTGTGACAAAAGGGACCAAATTACGAAAGTGATGGTCAAGAACAGGAAGTTGACTTTCTCCATGCCTCATCCTTGACCAAATTATCGCGTGGCAAAAGGCGTGACATGGTTATACGATAGGTTATATCGCATCAACGATCCCCATATTAATTGGGTAGTCGCAACGTCTTGCTAGAGGCCGCTTGCGACTTGTAGGCTGATACAGTATTGGCCCGCTGTCAATCTCATGTGGGCCTACAGTGTCGCACACAAGAATGGCCCAACACAAGCAAGAGCGTCCAGATTCATTGAATCTTAAATGTGTTTAAGATTTAATGAATACTTATTTAATCTAGGATGTGTGTGTGTATATATATATATTAATAAATTCGAAAACAATAATGATACTATTTATTGATAATAATATTATTATATATATTATTTAATTTATTTGATAAATTAAATAACTATAATAAATTGAGATATTGTATCTCAAATTTAATTTTCGAATAAAGATATTGCATATCAGATTTAATTTGAACTGATATATCGGATCTCATTTTAAATTAAATATAAGCATATCATATCTTGATTTAATTTATAAATATAAATTAA
Organism: Acacia pycnantha; assembly: GCA_025563575.1. Classification (NCBI taxonomy): domain Eukaryota; kingdom Viridiplantae; phylum Streptophyta; class Magnoliopsida; order Fabales; family Fabaceae; genus Acacia; species Acacia pycnantha. The sequence goes on along the minus strand of JAMWYP010000328.1, from coordinate 242,028 downwards.
ATCTGAAGGCCTATTAATTCGGATCAATTAGTTAGATTAGATATGTTGTACAGATTTAATTAATATTATTTAATCCAAATTCGAAATTAATTAGATTAATTTTGAATATTTTAATACGACATATTAGGGTTTTAGAAACCCTATAACAGATGCTGATCTAGTCGTATTAAACTACGGATGAATTAGACAGCCGCAAAACACAAAACCCTAGAGAGAAAAAGAGAGAGATGCAAGAATACTGAGGCGCTAGCATGCTGCCGCCAGTGTTGAAGGCCATTCGTGTGGATACCGGTAGAGGGAGAGGACACGCGAAGTCTGCTCCTGTTTGATCGAACAAGAAGGCGTTAGCCCACATGATCAAGAAGCACGAAAAGGATGCCTCCTCGTTCCGCTGCGTGTACGGATCCCAACACAAGCATTAGGCATCCTGTATCCACAGAGTCATCCTTATGCTTCATATAAGCATTAGTCTGAGCTCTTGGATCAGCAGCTACAGGCTCGTCAGGAATGGGTTGATTGATGAGATACTCTTTTCTTTCATGTTTAGGATCAACGCTTAAGTTCCCAAACATGTCAAGAAAACCTGTCTCATCGAGTTCGTCCTTCTCAAGGACTGATCGCATTGATGGTGTTGAAGTATTACTAGACTACATGATTCTACAACTAAAGATATGCAAAGTTTATTTAATAATCTCCCACTAAATTAACAACCCTCATTATAATTAGTGGGCTAAGATCCATATTTGGCTTAAATTTAAGTCCGCTTTGGCAGGACGCTTAAATTAAGTTATTTAGGTAGGTAACGTCTTTGCCAATCACATCACATGTAACTCTTAGATCTTTATGGGATTCGATCATCATATGACGTGGCATGTTTAATCCCATCTAATGCCTTGAGATCCAAAACCGTTTTGATAATCTCAATTAAGTCCGGACAATAATGAATATTGAGTATCACCATTACTCACTCTTGTCTCACCAAGATAACTCAAATGCATCCACTTTGGTGGAACATACAAATGGGCGATCTAGGTTTTGACAAGTATTCATTTATTGGTGGCATTATGACTTAAGATTTTATTTATAGGGTATAATTGATATAATGTAATTAATTCTATTAATTCTACTTATATGAATGCAATCACTATTGTATCTCATATAATATTTAAATTAATTATGAGTGATCTAATCAAATCATAATTAAAATTGTGACACAACATGACTCACACTTAACCTAAAATCCTCTCAAGCCAATGAGAGGACTTCTCTAAAAACAAAAAGAAATACATCAGGAGAAACCTCGTTTCAACATACGAGGGGAGTGGGATGAGAGAAGAATGTGCATCAAGAGTATTTAGAGAAAGAGGTATGGCTCGCAGGCCATATTTGAAATTTACAACAATTGTAAACCTCTAGAGCCATGTTGTTAACCATACCCAAACAACATTTGAAAGGTAAATCACAACATACATTAATTCATACATTTATGAAATAAAATATTATGATTAAACTTATCATGATTTAAATTCTCTAATTTATATTATATTATATACTATATATAATATAATATCATGATTTAGATTCTTTAATTTATATTTTATTATAAATACAATATAATATCATGATTTAAATTCTCTAATTTACATTATATTATATACTATACATAATATAATATCATGATTTAGATTCTCTAATTTATATTATATTATAAATACAATATAATATCATGATTTAAATTCTCTAATTTACATTATATTATATATTATATATAATATAATATCATGATTTAATTCTCGCGCTACGAACAATCAGTCGGGATCCCTATGGCGGTCCCATTAGAATTTTTTTTTTCAAAATAAAATATTGTTTTCGAAAATAGTTTCCCCAAAAAAATGATTTTCAAAAATTTCAAACCCTAACGTGATCGCACGAACTGAACGTTTCAGATCCACGCGAATCAGCTACACAGTCCGACTTGGAACCCGTAGAAACCCTAACGCGAGTTTTTGAATTTAAATACATTACTCGATTCAGTTTTAACCATATATACATCACATATATATAATCTCATATAAACCCTATCGCGTATGAACGTTTTAAATGCATACAGGATTCAATTAATCATATATCGATTTAAAACACATACATGGATTCGGCTTAAGCATACTTGTATCACATACATAAACACACGTATAAAACCTAATTTAAATGCTCTGTTGACCTGGCTCTGATGCCACTGCTGGGATCCGTACACGCAGCGGAGTTAAAACTTTTACGAATCCCATTCAAGGATTGCTCAACGGCATTTAAATCAAGGTTTAGGGTTTCTGAATCGTACCTTTGCAGAACAATTTGAACTGGTGGGCTACCTTCTCGATCAGCAGAAGTCGACTCTTAGAATTGCCTTCCTCTACCGGTATCCACACGAACAGCCTTCAGAAACACGAATACGCTCTAGGGTTTCTCGCGGCTTTTCTAATACGCTCGACAAAAAGTCCCGTAGGTTTTTCTAAACCTAGCAGGCGTATTATATTCAAAATTAATCCTCATTATTTTGAAATTCGAATTTTGAATCTGGATTAAAAATATATTAATTAAATCTATCTGATAGATCTAATCTAATCTAATCTATTTATTTAACCCAAATTAAAAGCCTTCTGATTTAATTTATCTCTATAAATTAATTCGGATAAATGATATCTATCTATTTAATTAAATCTGAGATACTATATCTCAATTTAAATCAAATAAAATATATGATATCTTTATTAGAAAATTAAATCTGAGATACAATATCTCTATTTGTTTTATATATTTAATTTATCAAATAAATTAAGTACAAACAAATACTATATATAATAATATTATAATCTTTATTAAATAATATTATTATATTAATTTCGAATTTAATAATATATATATATATATATATATATATATATATATATATATATATATATATATATCCTAGATTAAATACGGTATTCATTAAATCTTAAACACATATAAGATTCAAGTGAATCGGACACTTTTGCTCGTGTTGGGCTATTCTTGTGTGCGACCCCGCAGGCCCACATGAGATTGGCAGTGGGCCAATACTGTACCATCCCACAAGTTGCAAGCGGCCTCTAGCAAGACATTGCGACTACCCAATTCATATGGGGATTGATGATACGATACAACCTATCGTACAACCATGTCACGTCCCTTTTGTCACGCGATAATTTGGTCAAGGATGGGGCATGAAGAATGTCAACTTCCTGTTCTTGACCATTACTTTCTCAATTCTTGAGTAGTCTAATTGAAATGGAAACTCCTTTCCATCATAGTATGGCCATACATTTCTCAGACTGACTCATCGAGGGACCCAGTATTATCTCTCTACAAATGTGAGGGACAAATTCCATCTTGACCATTCACATTCCTCTGCATGAAAACCACTGATCCCGATCATAGCCTTTATCATCACCCGGTCAAAGGTGACTTTTGACTAAGTCAAAGATCAGCGACTCATCATGTAGGAATCCATGATGATCTCAGGTCGATGGGCGTTGTGACGCTAGATTATACATGAGAAAAGCTTATGACTTATTCCATGCAAACTTTCTCATAGTGCGTCGGTCCAGCACCTTGTATTCTTACAAGTGCCTATGATTTTGACTCGTATCTCCATACTCATCAAAGTCATACTGGTCTTATTTCATCTTCGATCCCGCGCAGATAACTGACCAGGGACATTCAGGATAATCTATAAGATATATCCAAGGATCAGTTATCACTATAAACATGCAAATGAAATTATAACTAAAGGAGAATGACTTGCTCCTATGGCATAATTTCCAACACACTAATCACAGGTGTAAGCATTGTGACGAAAGAGAAAAAGCCATGCAAGATGTTGAAGATCCGAAGATAGATCTCAATGTCCTTTGAAGATTTGAAGTCAAGTAGAAAAAGACAAGGAAGCTTGCCGACATTGACAGAGTGCTGACAGGTTGAAGATTTTAAGCAGAGAAGTGAAAAAGAAGATGCTACGTGTATAGTGGAAATTTTGCCAACATTGGCAAAAGTTTGTAAAAAAACAAAAATCAACAAAAAATCACATTTGTTTGTCTTATATGCCTTATATGTGCAGAAGCTGACAGTGGAATATCACCTAGAGGGGGGTGAATAGGTGATCTAAAATTCTTTTTCGAAGATGCGCATGAAGAAAAAATTTAGTCTAAGACAGAAAGAGTAAATGAACACTGAGCGATTTATACTGGTTCGGTTAACTACTTCGACCTACGTCCAGTCCCCAAGAACACCTTGGGATTTCCACTAATCTTTTCAAATACGATTACAACACAAGGATGATCCTTTCACTCTTGGACTCACTCCCCCTTACTGGTTGCAAACGTACATCCACTCTTAAGGTTCCACAACCTTAAGCTATACCAGCTAAACTGTAATCAAATAAATGTTTAAGAAACAAAACTCCTCACTGTGTAGATAAATGATAATCACTGAAGTGCTAGATATCCGAAGATACTAATGAAACAGTTGAAACAATAAATACAGTAGATTCAAATTGAATGCGCAAGATGTTTTGGTAGGTGGTGAAATTGAATGCGATGGCCTTTTATAGTGAACGCCATTAATGCCGTTGAGAGGCTTCAAGAAATAGCCGTTGTGACTCTGTATTTCCGTTAGACACAGAAGCAGAATGACTAAGGATATTCGAACGTTGCTTCATTAAATGCTCTCGGCGGTGACGACCTTGTGCAGAGAATCCATGACTCATTCTCGAGAATCAACTTGTTATTCTCGAGAATCATGTAAGGCAATTTTGATCATTATAATTTTGCTTAGCATTCTTGAGTATCCTTGGCTTGTTCTCGAGAATCACTTCCATTCTCAAGAATCAAATTCTTATTCTCGAGAATCAATCGTTGGGAAGCAACTTTAATCTTTCATTGAGTATTCTCGAGAGTCCATAAATCATTCTCGAGAATCACTTCCATTCTCACGAATTTAAACACATTCTCGAGAATTACACTTACAACTTGAATTCTTTCTCTTGATTTGCCAGACCATTCTCGAGAGCTATAAACACATTCTCGAGAATCACAAATGCATTCTCGAGAATCAGAAGTCTATTCTAGAGAGTGATTTGTTTGTGATTTACAATTACTAGCTTGCTTAGCTATTTTTGCTTTCTGTTTTGAAACTTTTAAATCTTTTGTTATCATCAAAACACTTGGGATCTAACAGAAGCTTTACGTAAATGTTATCTTGTGCAAATAGTTGTAGTAAATGAAAAGTGCATATATGTAAAGTTGTAATAAATGCTAATAGACAAAAAGTACAAGCTAGTTAGATAGGTTGAAATAGGTTGTTAGACTTTTTGTAACTTTACGTAAATATGTATGTCAAAATTAAGAAGCAGTTGGGATGCCGACTGTCTATATAAAGCCATGTAATCTCACATTGCAACACATACCGAGTTTGAGATTTCATTCAATTCTCTACCTCTCTTGTACAATTGCTCTTGTGTTCGTGAAATAAAATTTCAAATTAGGGAGTAATATTATCAGAAGTTCGTTAGTTATGGTCCTGTAAGACACACATGGTCATATGTTCAAATAAGGTTAAGGTTTGGTTATGATCATATAAAAACCATAAAATCAAGTTTTCGCTACGCCTCCTGTAGGAAATGAAGGAAGGTTGTGATGAATGTGATCTGAAGGAGAAAGGTCTAAGAGATGTATACTTTATGTAAAAGTATTCCTGTATGAAAGAGGACAGGTATCCTTCCATGACCCGGATCATATTTAGTCAAACCCTAAGGCTTGATGGTTGGTTACAGTATCGTCATACCCATATCTTCTCTATATTTGAGCATATAACCTGGTTGTTCGCTTATATGGTGTGTATATATATATATATATATATATATATATATATACATATTATATATATGTGTGTGTGTGTGTGTGTGTATATATATATATATATACACACACACATACATATATATATGTGTGTGTATATTTATGTGTGTACATATGTATATATATGTACACACACACACACACATATACATATATATATATATACACACACACACACATGCATATATGTGTATATATATTTTAGATGATTCAAAATTATCTTTGACAGCCTAATCTCTTGAATTTAAAATTCAAATTTAAATCTTAAAATTAAAATTCGAATTCCAAATTCAAATTGGTCTAAGACCTTGTTTGGTCTTGTAACATATTTGGGCCTATTAGTGGAGAAACTAATTTCCCACTAAGGAACCATATATGGCGTCATTTTTGTATATTGGGCTTGGAGTCCCACTCCAACCCAAATACACCTATTATCTCGAGAAAGCCCAATAACAATTATTGGCCCAAGTTTGCTAATTCTAAACAATCAAGAATAACCTTTGTGTGTGACCCATTAGGTCCAATTAATCACTAACATAAATAACCTTGGACCAATCAAACTTCTTTAATGGGCCCAAGTTATCTAATGACCACATAAGATACTAGCAATACTCTGTGGCCCTAGAATTAATTAAGTTACTTTTGCGATCCGTACACGCAGCGGAATGATTTTATCCATTAAAATTTTACGAATCCCGAAGAGGATCTATTAACGGCGTTTAAATCGGGTTCCTTAGAAAACTGTACTAATACAAAGTCGTATGCGTTCTTTGCGAACTCGTGGGCTAACACCTTCTTGCTCGATCAATCTCTAAGAGCCGACTCTACGAATCCACTCCCTCTATCGGTATCCACACCGAACAGCTCTCCAACACGTATAACATCGTGCTAGCGCCTTCTTACTTTGTGTCTCACGTCTTTCTCTCTAGAGTTTCTTTTGCGGCTTGTCTCTCTTTTAATATGACTAAACCTTCATCTAGTATAGAGTTTCTAAAACCCTAATGGGCCATATTAAAATATTCAAGATTAATCTAAATTAATCTTGAAATTCAAATTTGGATATTAATTAAATTTGTCCAACAGATCTAATCTAATGTATTCAATTAATCCAAATTAAAAGCCTGCCTAAAATCTGAGATATGATATCTGTCTATTTAATTAAATCTGAGATACTATATCTCAATTTCAATTAAATCAGATATATGATATCTCTATTCGAAAATTAAATATGAGATATGATATCTGTCTATTTAATTAAATCTGAGATACTATATCTCAATTTAAATTAAATCATATATATGATATCTCTATTTATTTTAGTTATTTAATTTATCAAATAAATTAACTACTATATAATAATATTATTAATATTTCGAATTTAATATATATATATATATATATATATGTATATGTATATATCCATCCTAGATTAAATGCAGTATTATTCATTAAATCTTAGACATATCTGAGATTCAATGAATTTGGACACTATTGCTGGTTGGGCTATTCTTGTGTGCGACCTTGTAGGCCCACATGAGATTGTAGCGAGCCAAAACTGTACCAGCCCACAAGTCGCAAGCGACCTCTAACAAGACATTGTGACTACCCAATTCATATGTGAATCGTTGATACGATACTACCTATCATACAACCATGTCACTTCCCTTTTGTCACGCGATAATTTGGTCAAGGATGAGGCATGGATAATGCCAACCTCCTGTTCTTGACCATTACTTTCTCGATTCTTAAGTAATCTAATAACTGAAATGGAAACTCATTTCCATCGTAGTATGGTCATACATTTTTCAGACTCACTCATCGAGGAGCCCAGTATTATCTCTCTACAAATGTGAGGGACAAATTCCATCTTGACCATTCACATTCCTCTGCATGAAAACCATTGATCCCGATCAAAGCCTTTATCATCACCCGGTCAAAGGTGACTTTTGACTACGTTAAAGATCAGCGACTCTCACGTAGGAATCCATGATGATATCAGGTCATAGGGCATTGTGACGCGGTTTTACATGAGATAAGCTTATGACTTAATCCACGCAGCTTTCTCATAGTGGGTCGGTCCAGCACCTTGTACTCTTACAAGTGCCTATGACTTTGATTCCTATTTTCATATGTCATCAAAGTCACACTGGTCTTATTTCATCTTCACTCCCACGTAGATGACCGACCAGGGACATTTAGGATAATCTATAAGATACATCCAAAGATACAGTTATCATTATAAACATGCAAATGAAAAGATAACTAAACGGAGAAATACTTTATATAACATAAGCGTTTAAAGTACAATGACTTGCCCCTAGGGCATAATTTCCAATAAACCAAGTGATCTACCTTTTCTAATTTGGATACCGTGCCGGTATCATCCCTCACATCGTCATTCACATTTAGTTGAGAGCAAAGATAGAGTATCATCTCTATTAGTTGACTAAATATAGCTTTTCACCGAATTAGGAATCTTCTTTTATTGACTCTAAGATAGATCATAACAATTCATGATCGCTTACTGTGCACAGATTCCCAGGTCAGCTAGAAGTCATCTAGGCCCTACTAGTTTTGTGAATGAATAATCCCTTGTAAGGGACAATGAGTCCTTTCGACATGTCTATCTACACTCATGTATTCGAGTCATACCTGTTGGAAATTATGCCCTAGGGGAAAGTCATTGTACTTTAGACATTTATGTTATTTAAAGTATTATCTTTTAGTTATCATTTCGTTTGCATGTTTACATTGATAACTATATCCCTGGATATATCTAATAGATTATCCTAAATGTCCCTGGTCGGTCATCTACGTGGGAGCGAAGATGAGATAAGACCAATATGACTTTGATGAGGTATGGAGATACGAATCAAAGTCATGGGCACTTGTAAGAGTACAAGGTGCTGGACCGACCCACTATTAGAAAGCTGCATGGATTTAGTCATAAGCTTATCTTATGTATAACCGCGTCACGACGCCATATGACTTGAGATCATCATGGATTCCTACATGATGAGTCACGGATCTTTGACCTAGTCAAAAGTCATCTTTGACCGGGTGATGATAAAGGCTTGGATCGGGATCAGTGGTTCTCGTGCAGAGGAATGTGAGTGGTCAAGATGGGATTTGTCCCTCACATTTGTAGAGAGATAATACTGGGCCCCTCGATGAGTGGGTCTGAGAAATGTATGGCCATATTACGATGGAAAGGAGTTTCCATTTCAATAATTAGACTACTCAAGAATCGAGAAAGTAATTGTCAAGAACAGGAAGTTGACATTATCCATGCCTCATCCTTGACCAAGTTATCGCGTGACAAAAGGGACGTGACATGGTTGTACGATAGGTTATATCGCATCAACGATCCCCATGTGAATTGGGTAGTCGCAATGTCTTGCTAGAGGCCGCTTGCGACTTGTGGGCTGGTACAGTATTGGCCCGCTGCCAATCTCATGTGGGCCTACAAGGTCACACACAAGAATAGCCCAACACGAGCAAGTGTCCAGATTCATTGAATCTTAAATGTGTTTAAGATTTAATGAATACTTATTTAATCTAGGATGTGTGTGTGTGTGTGTGTGTGTATTATTAAATTCGAAAATAATAATGATATTATTTATTGATAATAATATTATTATATATAGTATTTAATTTATTTGATAAATTAAATAACTATAATAAATTGAGATATTGTATCTCAGATTTAATTTCGAATAAAGATATTGCATATCAGATTTAATTTGAACTGAGATATCGGATTTCATTTTAAATTAAATATAAGCATGTCATATCTTGATTTAATTTATAAATACAAATTAAATCTGAAGACCTATTAATTCGGATCAAGTAGTTAGATTAGATCTGTTGGACAGATTTAATTAATATTATTTAATCCAAATTCAAAATTTGAAATTAATTGGATTAATTTTGAATAATTTAATACGACACATTATTAGGGTTTTAGAAACCCTATAACAAAGACTGATCTAGTCGTATTAAACATACGAATGAATTAGACGGCCGTGAAACACAAAACCCTAGAGAGAAAAGAAGAGAGATGCAAGAATATTGAGGCGCTAGCACGCTGCCGTCAGTGTTGGAGGCCGTTCGTGTGGATACCGGTACAGGGAGAGGACACGCGAAGTCAGCTCATGTCTGATCGAACAAGAAGGCACTAGCCCACATGATCAAGAAGCACGGATAAAAGATGCCACGTCATTCGACACGTACGACGTCTCAGGCGCACGAGGTTCGAGGCGCAGACGAGAACGGAATGCAAGCAAGCTCGCATAGGTATGTTATTAAATCTAACCTTGATCTAAACGCAGTTGAGCGATCCGCCTAAGGGATCCGTAAATTTTTTTTTATTCCGCTGCATGTTCGGATCCCAACAATACCCATGAGCACATTGCTCTCCCCCCATTCTCAGGCAGACAGAGTTGTACATCAAAGTATAATCTTAGGACATAGTGCTCGATGACATCCTCAAGTCCAGGATGATCCGCACTACCCAACGTTGTGAGACTTTACATATCCAATGATACTCTCTACAATGAATCTTTGTGGAGTCTCTTGGCAGGTCGTTCAATGCTATTTGTTCTCGAACAGATCTACCCATGACATCAGCTAAGGCATCACCATACATGTATTCCATGAGGTCCCTACCTTGTATCTCTATACAAGTAGATGATGTTGAAATAGTCTTATTGAAATCACCAATGCCCTTTCTTGGTGATTCAAGACTAGGAACAAGTTTCAGGCAATAGATATGCAGTGTCCTCGAGTCCTCATGATCATGATTCCTATCATTGATCCTCAAGTGTACACCTATTCTATTCCTAGGGCTTTTATCTTTAAACACATATTAACCTTAAATGAAGGCAAGACATGATGAGCACTGGTTATGCCATGTTTTCCCTATATTATATGACTGTATTGAATGGTGAATATAAGCTTAACTACATTTAATCTGAGCAAAAAAGTATTAATTCATTATATAGGGAACTTAAGGATGAAGCTTACAAACCAAAATAAATTGCATACGCATCCTAAACATGTGCTAAGAAAAGATCGAGTTTTGAGATTTTGTGTGAAAGGTGCACAATATGGCTGATGCAATGCTATAGCATCAGGACATCCTCATCGAAGCGCAATACAATGCATCCCTGAAGCTATAGCAAAGTAAGTGAAGCAATGCTATGCGAAATTTGTTCTAATCTTTTGTCAAGGTTGTTTCAAGAAATATAGTGCAAGTCGTTAACGGTTAGATTGCTGACGTATTGAAATAGAAGATGCAGAGAATCAAAAATAAGATTTGAAGAATCCCGCAGGATCAGAAGAATCAATGTACCAAGATCATGATTAGACCCCGACAGATTTGGAAAGGCGCAGTTCGCTAAATGTACGCCGCAAGTAAACCTGATTATATAAGGAAACAATGGCCAACCCTAAAGAGAGTCAAAGTCGTCGAGAGTCAAGGACCATTCCCATACGACCAAACTCGAAAGAAGAGAGAGAGAAGTTACAAGGCATGAGACCTCCAAGAGAACCTAGCATCCTTCCTTGCAGTGAGACAAAGATAATAAGACGTGGAGTTGTAACGTGGCAGGGCTTCTTCCACACCGTCAGAACCTCCATCAAGCTTGCTGTTTTTCTTCTTTAATTAATTCTAGTTAATCTTTTGATCATGGGCTATTCTGTTGTGCTCTGTTTAGTGATTCCCTCATCAGTCATGAACTAAACTTTCTATGGATGAGCGAAGATGATTTCCTAAGTTTAGAATGAACCTAGTTGCTAGTTCTTAATTCAATACATTCATTTTGCTTATCAGTAATTTAAATTCTTGTCGATTAGCGAGAGATAAGGGCTAGATCAGTGGCCTCGGCTTACTGAGAGGGAGTCGGGGCTAGACATCTGAGAAACAGTGATTGCTAGGCAGGTTGGTGCAAGGCTTGACCTATTATTGTAGGCTTTAGGAATGGGTCTACCACTCATAACCATAACACCTTGATTTGTAATGATAACCTAATTAGAAAATCTATATAGACATATGGGAGAAGTAAATTAGGATTGTACGTATCGGACGCGAGAGCTTCGGTAGATTATAGTGGTGGGTTAACGAAATAACATTGTAATAGGTGTTCATGTTGTAGCATTGCGAGAGCTGTGCAGCATAAATGCTATAGCAATGCGTATAGACAACTGGGGGATTAATATGCTTGAGAATGACTCTGAGCTCAACCTAACTTTTTACTGATATCCTCTTCGACTACGATCAATTGTTTATTTTCTAGTTTATTAGCATAACTATAGAAAATCCCTAACTTTATTACTTGTTTGACTGGTTCACTTGCCATTAAGGAAATCTACCAACAAGACATAAATATGATAATGATAAAAGATGCTCAAAAATAATAACCATGAAATACTAAATAGAAAAAGATGTTCCTCTATCAAAATAGATTTTCTCTAGGACACCTATTTACTAACAATCTCCCACTTGGCCTAGAGTCAATCAAGTCTTCATGTTATACCCAAAGACTCATAATGACTATCATATTTTCTCTGAGAAATCCCCTTTGTTAGAGAATTGGCCAAGTTATCATCGGTGGGGATGTAGTCCATCTTTATATCTTGTCTTTCGATAATCTCTCAAATGAGGTAATACTTGCGTCACACATGTTTGAATCTCTGATGAGACCTAGGTTCATTGCCTTGAGCCATAGCTCCAATGTTGTCACAATACAATGGTATTGGATCAACAATGTTGGAAATCATTCCAAGTTCATTTATGAACTTCTTGATCCATACTGCCTGCTTAGCCACTTCTGAAGCTACTATGTATTCTGCCTTGGTCGCAAAGTCTGTTGTGGTCTCTTGCTTAGAACTCTTCCAAAAACTTGCTCCACCATTTAGGGTGTAGATGACTCCTGACTGGGATTTATAGTCATCTTTATTACTCTGGAAACTTGCATCAGTGAACCCTTTCACTTTTAGCTCATTACTACCACCATAAACCATAAACATATCCTTAGCCCTTCTTAAGTATTTTAGAATTTTCTTTACGGCTGTCCAGTGACCCTCTCCTAGGTCAGCCTAGTATATGCTCGTTATGCTTAAAGCATAAGAGACATTTGGTATCGTACAAAGCATAGTATACATGATGGATCCAATTGCTTATGCATATGGAATTCTCTCCATGCGTTCCCTTTCAGCCGATGTCTTGAGACACATAGCCTTATAAAAGTGAATGCCATGACTGATGGGAAGATAACCCTTTTTCGACCCATCCATGCTAAACTTCTTTAGCATTTTGTCTATATATGTGGATTGGGATAATCTCAGCAACCTTTTGGATCTATCTCTATAGATCTTTATACCAAGTATATAGGTCACCTCTCTCATATCCTTTATGGTGAAGTTCTTTAATAACCATATCTTTGTGGACTGTAACATGAAAATGTCATTTCCAATGAGCAATATGTCATCCACATAAAGCACAAGGAAAACTACTGCACTCCCACTAACCTTCTTGTAAACACTGTTAGATATGATTAGTTTTGATGATGTCTTATATAGAAGTCATTATTAAGAGCAAAAAGATTGTATAATATATTTATCTCCTACTTTGACTAACTACTATGTATTTAATGTAGATTAGTTCAAGAATAATTATAAAGATTAATAAAAAAGGAGATAAGGGATTTTAGAAAGAAGAAACTAGAGAGAATGTCAAGTTCAAGAAGAAGATGAGATATTGAAGAATTAAATTATGAAAATGATCAAGAGAAGAAGAAAGAAAGAACAACTTGTTAAATGGAATGAGAAAATCATTATACAAGTTTTTAGATTGATTCTAGAAGTCTCCACGATCAAATGGAAGTTGGAATGGATCAAATCGGGAGGACTTGTTAAACACCTTCATTATTTCAGTTGTTCAAACTTAAGGTTGTGGAACCTTAAGTAAGGGTGTACGATTACAACTTGTAAGGGGGAGTGAGTCTGAGTGTGAAAGGATCATCCTAAGTTACAGAGTGGGTAATTGTACTTGTGTTTGAAGAGTTAGTGAAAATCTCAAGGTGTTCTTGGGGACTAGACGTAGGTCAAAGTATTAGACCGAACCAGTATAAATCTCTTCGTGTCCATTTCTCTTCCCTTACTCTGGATATTTATTTTCAAGTGTATCTTGTGAAAAGTTTGCTAAGATCACCTATTCACCCCCTCTAGGTGATATTCCACCGTCAAGCACAAGGTTCATCTTCATTCTTGATAAAGTCCTTACCTTTAACGACTTCATCAAAATGAAGATTCTATCTCCTGGATGCTCGCTTGAGCCCATAGATTGATTTTTGAAGTTTGCATACCATATGCTTTTGGCCTTTGGACTCAAAAAAAAACCTTTAGGTTATGTCATATACACCTCTTCCTTCAGGAAACCATTCAAGAAGTCAATTTTGACATTCATCTGCCAAACCTCATAATCATGATATGCAGTTATAGCCAGCATAATGATAGATTTGATCATGATAACAAGCGAGAAGGTTTCCTCAAAGTCAACTCCTTACCTTTGACAATAACCCTTCGTAACTAACCCAACTTTATAGGTTTGTTTGTTGCCATCTGTATCAGTCTTTTTTTTTTTGAAGACCCACTTGCACCTAATGGGAACTATTCCCTTAGTTAATGGAACCAAGGTCCATATCTTGTTCTCATGCATCGGATCTATCTCAGATTCTATGGCTTGAAGCCATTCTTAGGAGTTAACATCCTTGACCGCCTCAGTGTAAGAAGTAGGTTCATCGTCTTCAACGATTTGTTGACTCTCAATCACAAAATTGTGCCTCTCAGGTGGATAACTAACCCTAGAAGTCCTATGAGGCTGATTGTCTACAGCCTCTACTTGAGGCAACGCCTAATCAACAGACTCGAGCTCTGATATCTGTTCCTGTAGGTCTTGAATTTCTTCAAGTTCTTCGTTACTTCCACTATCTACTTGAGAGAGTAAATACTCCTCAAGAAAAGTAGCACTCTTTGACACAAACACTTTCTAGTCCTCAGGGTAGTAAAAGTACTATCCCTTAGTTTCCTTGGTATAGCCTACAAAATAGCACAAAGTGCTCCTAACTCCTAACTTATCTGATGCTAGGGTCTTGACATAAGCTAGGTAGCCCCACACCTTGAGGTAACTTAAGTTGAGCTTTCAGACCTTCCATATCTCATATGGAGTGGTCTGAATAAATTTCGATGGAACCCTGTTAAGAAGGTTTAGCGTTGTATTGAGGGAAGCACTGTTTCGAGGGAGAATCCCCAAAATGATTTTGGGAGCTTTGTTTCACTTATCATTGACCGTACCATGTCAAGCAAGGTTCGGTTCCTCCTTTCAGACACACCATTTTGATGTGATGTGTATGGAGCCGTCAATTGTGAGAGAATCTAATTCTCTCTTAGATAATCTTCAAACTCTTGACTCAAATATTCGCCACCTTGATCAGATCGAAGTATCTTAATCATCTTGCCAAGTTTTTTTCTCTACATCATTCCTAAAACTCTTTGAACTTTTCAAAGGCTTCAGATTTGTGTCTCATAAGATACAGATATCCATATCTTAACTTATCATCAGTAAAGGTAATGAAGTAGGAGTTCCCTTTTCTAGCCTGAGTAGACATGGGCCCACAAACATCTAAATGAATGAGTTCTAACAACTCATTGGCTCGATGACTCACAAGCTTTTCAAGCTTGGTCTTCGTCATATTACTAGCCAAACAAGATTCACAAGGTCTATAGGATTCGAAATCCATGGAATCTAGATAACCATCATGATGGAGTCTAGACAAACTTGCATCATTTATGTCTCCCAACCTACAGTGCCAAAGAAAGGATAGATTATCTAACCTCGGTTTCTTAATTTGAAGGCTAAGATGTTCACTATTTGAATCCAATCCAATCTTATCCTAGGATTATTAAGTACCAAAGGTAGAAGCATCACCATGCTTCTTTACCTTGAGGCTCACATGGTACAATTAGCAGTTCCTCCTCCAATATCTGTCCTTCTGATAATGGAAGCATACAACAATAGTAGTGACCTTAGACTTTGCATTTTCTTTCTCCTTTCCTTTGCCCTTGTCCTTCTTCTTCTTGGGCTTGGGCTTGCCTTTGAGTAGGGCCAACAACAATTGGAGAATCTAAAACCTAAGTTATATTCTCAAAAAGCAAAACAAATTTTTGCATTCCGATACTAGTCCTTAAATTTGGGTCTAGCTAACTTATTAACTAGTCCAGAATAGAGCAGAATTAAAGTTTCCGGCTATGACTCAAATGTTGAAAAACAAAAGATGGACTTATAAGTATTTCATGAATTTAATTAACCATATACGAAGACTTTTTGAAATGTATGTGGCCTTCCCACTATATTCTCTAAAATCAATGACCCTCAGTTAATTGATTAGGGTTATCCTTCACAAGGATATCCATAGTAGGCTAAGAGAAGGATTGGAATCATTAGTTTCTGACTAAGCCTGCAAAACTAACTTATTCAGTGGGTTGATTTGATTAGCAACATCTCCATGTCTTCTCTTAGATCATCATGTTGACAACACCTTGTCACTTAGTATCACATGACTATGTAACAACCTAACATCTTTGCCCTAAATATGTAGACCCGGCTGAGCCTGCAAACTACACATCCAGTTTAGCACGAACAATCATCCTAAGTGTCATACACTTCTAATGACACCGCTTCCCGGCGAAACAGTAAGTCTTAGTTGAGCTAGAGAGAACTACTATGTAGAAGGGATTTAAGTGTCACTAATGATAGGAGGAAAACAAATGCGCTAGATAATTTTCCCTAAATGTATAGACCTGGCTTAGCCTACAAACTATACATCTAGTCCAAAATAAACAAAAATCTCAAGTGTCATACACTTTGAATGGCACCGTTACCCCACGAAACAGTAGGTCTTAGCTGAGATAGAGAGCACTACCATGTCGAAGGGTTTTAAGCACCACCAATATGGGAGGTAAATGTGCTAGATAATTTTGTGAGGGTTCATTTCAGTTTCATCCATATTAACTAACTAATAAAGCATTTAGTTAATTTTCTAAGCTAGATCGAATTTTATCTTGCATGCATAATTTAGGCACACAAATAAAACAACTATCATATAGTTCAATTTTAAGCGGCTTGTATCTATCATGCATGATAGTCGTATGGTGATCACATTCACTATTACCATGCATACTAGTCATACTAATGCTATGCATAATAACACAATTATTTTGTGGATGATCACGGTGCCTTCCGATTTTTCTTCCAAATTAAACATCTTCATGTCTTAGATTCTTGAGGACTTCTAATCTTCTCTGTCCTCTCATTATTCCCGAATGATCTCTTGGTAAAGGTTTCTCGTAAGGATCCACAATCTTAAATTATACATATTTATTCCTATTACAATCCACTATGTAATATTAAATTGGGACAAAGTAGTCCCATTTACCAAAAAATAAAAATAAAATAAAATTTAAAATCGAGACAAAACAATCTCATTTACCAATACGAATATAATTTAAATAAAAAATTTAAACATTCATTCGAGGCACCATGACCATCCTTTTTCTTGTACCTACAAAAATGTTAGAAAAACACATGAAAGCATTTTTCTACAAATCCTAAACTATTATGGAATCGAATTCAATAATGTGCATGTTTAGTATAGCTTATAGGAGGGGCTTTTGGGGCTTTTGGGTTTTTCTTCTTATTTTTTCGTTTAGATGAAAACTGTGGGCAATCGAACTTATGGGCGAAAATGAGCTTATTTGAAAAGCTTGGTTTCCTGGTTTTTGAAAAAGCTATAAGCTC
This sequence comes from Acacia pycnantha, assembly GCA_025563575.1. Taxonomy (NCBI): domain Eukaryota; kingdom Viridiplantae; phylum Streptophyta; class Magnoliopsida; order Fabales; family Fabaceae; genus Acacia; species Acacia pycnantha. Next base: position 224,238 of record JAMWYP010000328.1, on the reverse strand, counting down.
CTTATTTACTATTTCAATCAGATGCTACTTTCATGGAAGCTGAAAATGGGAATATTAGTGTAGATGAAGAGTCTCCATCGACTAATTCTGTTGAGGAATCTTCAACCAAAATAAATTATCCATCTTCAATTGAAATGAATTAGATTCATGACACAAATTGTACGGGACATAAGTTCCTTGTTACTTATGTAGTATTTATTTGATCAAATTATGTATTGGGTTAAGGTGCATATTTACCAACGAACTATTACAAAAGGAGCATCTGACACAAATATTAATTAAGGGTACCTTAAATACAAACAAACAATTAAAAATGTGCAGTCAACACAAAAAACTTTTAAAAATGTGCACTCAATACAACGCCGTTAGAAAAAGATAACGTCCGTTATCTAAGGTGCAGATTGGCTAACAAACTTTTACTCCAGGAGCACCTAGCACAAAATTCTTAATTTCACTAAATTAAATAATTTTTTTTCTCAATTGTCATTATTCAAAACTACTTGTATAGATATCTATGGACAAAAATTACTCATTTGCTAAAATAAACAAACTTTTTAATTAAAAATATAATTATATGATTTAAATAAAACTCAAGGTATTTTATAATTTATTATATATGTTAAACAAAAAAAAAATTATATGATTTATTTTTATTTTAGAAAAAAATTATGTGAGTTAAAAAATTCATTTAATGTTAATAAAATTTAAAAAATCTATTATATCCAGAAATATATGAAATGAGTTTAATTTTTATTTTTATAAAAAGAGTTTAATGGATATCAACGTTGACACTTAATAATATAAATCCGGCAACTTGATGATATTTTTGTTAATTAAATTATCTATTGATTATATGAGTATGTGACTTGTTGGAAAAAAAAAAGTGTTGTTAATTAAGTACTCCCTCTGGTCTTTAAACTACTTTCAGAAGTTGGTTCATTCTTCAAATCCTTTTACTTTTTGTAACTATTGTAATCGTAAGGGGCATAACACTTCATCTTGTTTTCATAAGAATGAAAGAAGAGATAGACCCGTTGGTAATTATCAGTGGGTGCCTAAGGGAACCTATGTATTCCTTGAGGCTCGAACTAACCTGAAAGGACCTAAGAAAAGATGGGTACTAAGACTTGATCGTCTCTGATTTGCAGGTCTGTCTGAGAGCATAAAAGATCAACAAGTAGTACATTGATAGCGGGTGCTCTATATACATGACGGGGGATCAATCCAAATTCGTGGCAATGAAAGCTAAGGATGGTGGCAAAGTAACCTTCGGGGGAAACCAAACTGGAAAGATCGTGGGAATTGGCGAACTTGGTGAAAAAGAAGAACCCCTGATTAAAGATGTCTACTACGTATAAGGACTCTGTCATAACCTACTGAGCGTGAGCCAAAGTGCAGGCAAGAACAACTGGATCATTTTCGATTCAGAAGAATGTCTCATCATGAACAAAGATGATCTTATAATCGACAAAGGTAACCTTAAAACTTTGTTTAAGGCACCAAGAGAAGATAACTACTATACCTTAAACCTTCCCAAAATCAATTCTAAAAATTGTTTTGTTAGCAACTTGGACGAAAGTTGGTTGTGGCATAAGCGTCTGGCTCATGTGAACATGTTCCAACTGGACAAGTTGTTAAGAAAAGATTTAGTTCTTGGTTTACCTAAATCACGTTTTAAAAATGATATGATTTATGATTCTTGACAAAGAGGTAAACAAACTAAATCATCTTTCAAAAACAAGTTTGAAATCTCGACTAATAGGCCTCTTCAACTACTCCATATGGATCTAGTTGGACCGGCAAGAGTTAAGAGTCTTGGTGGAAATCTGTATACTCTGGTCATTGTCAACGATTTCTCTCGATTTACTTGGACTATCTTTGTATCTTCCAAAGATGAAACGTTTGATCTATTGGTCGTGTTTGCTAAGAAAGTGCAAAACAAGAAATGTATTTGCATTTCAGGTATTCGAACTAATCATGGAGGAGAGTTTGAGAATCAAGCCTTCGGGGAGTTCTGTAAGGCTCATGGTATTGACCACAACTTCTTGGCTTTAAGGACACCACAACAGAATGGTGTGGTTGAAAGGAAGAAGCAAGTGCTATCTGAAATGGCTCGTGCAATGCTGAACGAAAACAAGACTTCACAAGTCTTCTGGGTAGACGCAATGAGCACGGCCTGCAATGTCTCAAACCAAGCCTATCTCCGAAAGAAACTCAAAAGACTCCATATGAGCTATACAAAGGAAGGAAACCGAATCTAGCTCATCTACACATCTTTGGATGCAAATGTTTCGTCCACAACAATGGTAAGGATAACTTGGGAAAGTTTGATCCCAAATCCGATGAAGGTATATTCCTTGGATACTCTAATATGAGTAAGGCCTATAGAATTTTCAACAAACATACTCGTTTAGTAGAAGAGTCAGTCCATGTTGTGTTTTGTGAATCCAAGACTGATGAACCTTTGTGTAACATCCCGACTTTTCACAAGCAGTATAATTTTTTTTCTTTTTAAAACATCATTTCAAAATGATCAGAGTAGTGCACCGGAGCGATTGAGTAACTGATATATATATTAAAATACCCATGGTAGCATGTCTTGCTGTTTAAACAACGGTACAAGAGTGTTTCAAAAGTATAACAGAAAGAGGTCCTCAGTTGCTACTCCTAAGCGTGCTGCTTGTCCTTCTCCTCGATCCTCGGTCCTCCCGAACCTGACGCTATGTTAAGAGCTGAGATCCAATTTACCACATTGGATCTCGTGTAACGGTTAACCTCATGTTTATATACAACATATATGTACGATGTACATTCAAATATCTTGGCAACATTTACTATGATCGGACATAGGGAATACATAATCGATATGTATGGCAATAACAATACAATCGGATGTAGGGTTAAAGCACAATGAGGAATGTACATAATCGATATGCACGGCCGAACAATACAATCGGGTGTAAGGTTAAGGCATAATGGATAGTGATACAAATCGGATGTATGACATGACAGAATAATACAATCGGATGTATAATGCATAACAATACAAATAAGTATGCATAACAACGTACAATCGAGTACGCACAAAAGTACAATCGAGTACACACATGACGAGAGAAACACACATATTCATACAATAACCATCGAGTTAGTGTTACAAGACGCGAACGTACCTTCGTTGACGGATTACGATATTTCTAGCACGTTTACGGAAAATCGTGAAATCTCCAACAACGGCTCGTCGGCAACGTAACGGCAGCAAATTAGGATTTCGACGTCCTATAAGAGTAATATCACTTCCATTAGTGATTTGATACAATAATCGGCATTTTAGGTAAAAATTACCATTTTGCCCTTCTACCCCTAATTGGCGGAATTTCGCCAAGATTTCGTTACTCGACAAATTTTCTTCCCGAAATTTTGCCGAACTTCGACGCAACTATGATTTTCGAAAATATTGACTAAAATAGTCCTATCATATGATATCTAATCATAAAAATAAAGACTACTCTAGCTTTACTAACTACTTGAAAGAACTACGAAAGCTTAAAGCTCAGTGCACGAAAACTTACCCAGTAACCCACGCTTTTCCCCAGAGCTCCTCTCTCTAAAACCTCTCTAGAACCAAAATTCTCTTCTTGAAATGGTGTGAGAATTGAAGAGAAGAGGGGGCTATTTATAGGAAAATTTGCGAGGGCATTTTGGTCTTTTCTCAACCTTCAACAGAATATTCCACAGAATATACCACAGAATATTCTTTTGTTCCAAGAATATTCTTTTGTCCACAGAATATTCTTTTGTCCACAGAATATTCTTTTGGAATATTCTTTAAACCATTTCCCCGATCGGTACCCGATTCGCGTAATTTCGGAGAAATCTCAAAAATCTGGAACCACAGCTTTGAAAACCTTCTCTTCCATACCAGCCATTTCGGATTGACGGAAGTTTTCTCGAAAACGTGTCCGAACGTGTCCTGTTTGAACGAAAATCCGAAGTTCCAAACTTATAGACATTGATGCACCGATTTCAAATATGTCCATAAAAATTCCCAATTCTTTCTCGTTGTCACAACTCTAATTTTGAAGTCTTTACTTCCAACCTGGCTGTCTTCCCTTTTCTCAGAATTTCCCTATTTCGTCTTATTAGGAAAAAGTCCTATTGACTTCAGAATTAACTTCCGGGAGAGTCTACCGGAAGATAAAAACCCACTGATCAATATTTTACCTTGACTTTGGGAATCCCATTCCTAGATCTCTAGATAGGATCCGTTTCCCAATTTCTAAATTACTATTCATCACTTTTTACTTTAATTAATTATATTATTATTATATGTGCAAGTTGTATTTTAATATCCATATTTTTTTTTTCAATTTCTAATCTTCAACTCTCTTTGAAATTTTCGGTCAACATCTGATCCATTTCTTAATTTATTTTCGTTTTATATTTTATTTAATATAAAATAATTATTTAATAATTATTTTATATAATTTCTTACACAATTTCCCTATTGGTCCAAACTTGTATTTAGGCTTAAAAATACCTAAACTCAACTATTTTTCTCCAAAATTTCCAATTAATTAGTAAACATACTCTTACTAATTTTCAACTATTTTCCACTAATTTTTGAGCTTTACATAATTATTCATGAATTTCCTTTACTTATGCTTAAGTAATTAGCTCAATATTACCTAATTACTCCATTATCACTTGTTGATAATTTTCTTAATTACAATGCCTCATTACCTTATAATTCTTACACTGACATTTCTGTTTCCATGTGTTCTGCTTTATTTTATAATTTGTGAGGGCATTATGATCATTACCATACTTTTTGAGCATTCTTCCTCAATTTCTCCTAGTTTGTAATTTATTAAATTACCAAAATTAGAGATATACGTTCTCTCAATTTAAATAATTATTTCATTGCCCTTTAAGATTTTTCACCATTTTCCTAAGTTATTTACTCCTCCCAGGGGTATTTTGGTCATTTTGGCACTTTGGCCCCCTTAAATTCCCTAATTCAAATTTCGGGGTATTACACTTTGGATGATGATGAGGAACCTATTTACAAGAATCAATTCTTTTCAAAAACTACCCCTGCCTCCATTAAAAATTGAAAATGTTTTTGAAAGTAATTCTCAAAATTCTTGTGAAAATCCTGATCAATCTCAACCTAAAATTTGGAAGTTCATTGGGAATCATTCTTTGGACCAAGTGATAGGTGATGTGAATCAAGGTGTAAGGACCAGAAAAAGTACATTGAATGATGTTACATTTTGTGCCTTCATATCTGAGATTGAGCCCTCTAAAAATGACGAAGCCCTATCAGACAATGATTAGGTTATCGCAATGTAAGAGGAATTACATCAATTTCATAGAAATCAAGTTTGGGACTTAGTACCTAGGCCTAAAGACCATCCGGTCATTGGTACTAAATGGGTATTCAAGAACAAACGTGATGAATCTGCAATCATAGTTCGTAACAAGGCTAGATTGGTTGCCGAAGGCTATAATCAAGAAAAAGGTATTGATTATGAGGAAACGTATGCTCCAGTGGCTACATTGGAAGCTATATGAGTACTCTTAGCCTTTGCATGTATCAAGGGATTTAAAATCTATCAAATGGATGTTAAGAGTGCTTTTCTAAATGGTTTTATTAAGGAGGAAGTTTATGTTGAACAACCTCCTGACTTTGAAAATGATCATCATCCAGATCACGTTTACTGTATCAAAAAAGCCTTATATGATCTTAAGCAAGTTCCTAGAGGTTGGTATGAGCGGTTAAGCAAGTTTCTTCTTGATTAAGGTTTTGTCAGAGGAAAAGCAGACACAACTCTCTTCATAAAGAGTAACAAACACAATGAGATTTTAATTGTGAAAATTTATGTTGATGACATAATTTTCGGTGCTACTAATGACACTCTGTGTGAGGAATTTTCAAAGAAAATGCAGGGCAAATTCGAGATGTCCATGATGGGTGAACTAAACTACTTCCTCGGCTTGCAAATCAAACAACGGAAGAATGGAATTTTCATATCTCAAGCAAAGTATCTCCGTGATTTGCTCAAAAAGTTTGGGATAGAACATTGTAATGGAGTCGACACTCCACTGAGCTCAACTACCTCTCTAGATGCCGATGAAGAAGGTAAGGATTTCATCATAAACAAGTATAGAGAGATGATCGGATCATTGCTATACTTCACCGCAAGTAGACCCGACATTCAGTTTAGTGTGGGTATGTGCGCAAGATTTCAAGCTGCTTCAAAGGAATCACATGTCGAGCATGTGAAAAGAATTTTTCGATATCTTGCCGACACAAAGGAGCTTGGACTATGGTTTCCAAAAGGTCAATCGAAGTATTTGGTAGCTTATTCAAAATCATATCATGCTGGCTATAAGACCGATAGAAAGAGTACAAGTGGTCAATGCCAATTTATGGGTGGATCACTTGTTTCCTAGTTTAGCAAGAAACAGACTACGGTTTCTATTTCATCAACCAAAGCTGAATATATCGCTGCTTTAAGTTGTTGTGCTCAAGTTCTATGGCTCAATCAACAACTTTTTGACTTAGGAACCAACCTAAAGGAGATTCCGATCCTTTGTGACAACACCAGTACAATAAGCTTGGCAAAAAATCCCATTCAACATACAAGAATCACGCATATTGATGTGAAACATCATTTCATCCGAGATCACGTTCAAAGAAAAGATGTCAATGTGATGTTCATTGTTACACCCCTACCGGCCTCGCCCTTTCGGGTGGCGGGTTAGAGGGATTCCTTTTACTTATTACCATTCTTCTGTTAATTAGTCATTTTAATATACATCAGAGTGCAAACAGCAGAGCATATGATCGGTTTGGACAACTTACAATGTACTTGGTAAAGGTACAATAATCTAAGTAAAGTCCTTGTAGGGTTAAGGGTACAATCGTCCAAAATAAAAACTATACAAAACATGATAGGGCATCCCTATTTTCTCCAGCTCCGCATACCATGCCCTTACCTTCTCAACAGTCCAACCAGCCTCCTTCTCTTACTCCGTATCTTCCAGTGAACTGGAGTTCAAAGTTGAACCCAGAGTAACTGTTAAACTCAAATACAATATGTATGCAATGCATGTAATGCAAATCACAACCAGGAACATAAACATGGCATGTACTCCGCAGGACCGCCTGGTCAAGACAAGTCCCCGAGCTTAGCGTGCAAAAGGCCTCAGTAGTCAGGGTGGCCAACCCCAACCACCTAGCCTAGGGCCTCAGTGGACACCTATAAACACACAGTTATATAGGCTCCACCTAGCCAACATACCTCGGGCCTCAGCAGACACCTATGAACACACAGTCACATAGGCTCCACCTAGCCTACATGCCAAGGGCCTCAGTAGCACCCCTATAGGTACTACCTAGCCACCATGCCTCAGGCCTCAGCAGCACCCCTACAGGTACTACCTAGCCTGCATACCTTGGGCCCCAGCAGTAACCATAGAACAAAAAGTCCCATAGATACCACCTAGCCTACATCCACAATCATGATAACACATAACATACAAGAGCAACATAGGGTATGCAAGTTTACAGTTACTACCTGGCACTCCTTGAAAATAGTAAACTCCTTCCCCGTGTTCGAAATATGATCCACACGTGTTACAACCCTAGATTACAGAAAAAAATCACACATTCAATCCCTTATACAAGCTTAACTTCAAGTTCCATAAATTTCGCCTATCTCCAGAATTTCCCAGAACCTCTGACCCAACTTCACCGATTTTTGATAAATTCCAGAAAAATCATATTGACATGAAATAAGAGTCGATTGAACCCTTAGAATGTCTAGTTTACTATAAAAATAATTTCCAAGGTCTCTCGGGTTCATATCCTCTTTTTATATCCAAAACCAAGCCGCTGGTCCAGAGAAAATTCCAGGTTTTTAGGTCCTTTTCAACTTTAAATAACTCTCGGTTGGAAAATCCAAATGACACAAAATATTATATCAGAATCATCCTTAGGATGTCTACTTTCACCATGTAAAATTTAAAAGCCATCATATTGTATGTAGTATTTTAAATACACCGATTTGTCTTTGCTGCCCAGAAAATACCAGAATCGGCAGATTTACGTAGTTTGAAGACTTAAACTTTTCGGGTTCGGAACAAGTAACCTTGACTTATCCCCACACAAAATCACGTTTTAGACTCAATGGAAACCTCAAAAATACAAAAATCCTACTGCAAATCTACGAAAATCACCATAGGGTAGAAACAAGAACTTCTAGTTTGTCGGTGAGAGGCTTACCTTGGAATTTTGGTTGCGTATGACCTGCTCTCCTTCTTGAACCAAAACTTCAGATGCTCCCTCTCATCCCACACCTTGAGAACGTCCTTGGGCAGGTGTAAATGAGGGGAGGAGGTGTCCTTTATATAGACCTCATGGGTGAAGGCTATTATCCAACTTTGGTTATTGTCCATTGGTTAAAAGGGTGCTTCGGGTTTAAATATAATTTATTTACTTGGTTCTCAAGGGTTCTAGAGAGTTCCTTGGGCAGATGGGTGGCGCATTCCAAGACCAAAAATAAGATTCCAAAACTGCCCTTGGTAGTTGTCTCTCGAATTGCTAGTTGTAGGTTTTTGGCCCAGGGGTAATTACATTACATGACCTTTTCTTTCTCCTTTGGGCCCACCAAAATTTCGTCCCTTTTCAATGTCCTGGGCCTGGGCCCGACTCCGGGAAACCCTAACCGGTCCCGCTTAGCTCCTTTTTGCCGGTTACACTTTTCCTCGTAACTCGTGCCCTTCAACTGGACTTGTGTGGGCCCGGATCATCTGTTCCTTTTTCCCGGAGGTGGCTGCACGTTTTTGTTCATTCTTGGGGAGTGAGAAATGCATATTTTAATGTCTCATAATTACCTCGTACTTTGTGGTGCCAAAAAGTCAAACATCCAACCCAAACACGCCACATGTCCTACTAGCATCATTACTCTTTGTCTTTTGTGATCATTGTAACATCCCAACTTTTCGAAAGCAGTATAAAAATTTTTCATCAGAGTAGAGCACCAGAACAAGAGTGTAACTGATATATTGATATAAAATGTCCACTGGCTAGTTACATAAACGGTATATTAACCGAGAGTTTCCAAAAAGTAAAGGATAAGCATACACACATAACCTCTAACCACTATATGCATTCAAACAGTATAACATCTATACAACACACCTACCACATATATGCATACCATAAACATCAGAGTTAGTGTTACAGTACGCGAACGTACTTACACCACATATACACATACAATAAACATAACACATATACGCATACCATAAACACAAGAGTTAAGGTTACCAGTACGCGAACGTACCTTCGTTGACGGTGTTAAGTACTTCTGGGCTGAAAACGTACTTTTTACAGAAAAACGTGAAAACGTCCAACAGCGGCACGTTGGACAGCGTAACGGCAGCAAATCAGGATTTCTGACGTCCTATAAGAGTAATATCACTTTTATTAGTGATTTGGTACTATATCTGGCATTTTGGGTAAAAATTACCATTTTTACTTTAATTAATTATATTATTAAAATACTTGCAACTTGCAAAAATTATTTTTCATTTCATTTCCATTTTTTTTTCTTTTTTTTTTCTGCCCATTTTTTATTTATTTCGTTTTTATTTATTTTATTTTGATTAATTATTTAATTAATTATTTAATTAATTAAATAATTATTTTTACATAATTTTTACAGGATTTTCTCATTGGTCTATTCTTGCATTTAGGCTTAAAAATACCTAAACTCATCTATTTTTCTTCAAAATTTCCAAGTAATTAGTAAATATACTTTTACTAATTTTCAACCATTTTCCACTAATTTTTGAGCTTTACATAATTATTTCATAATTTTCTTTGCTCAAGCTTAAGTAATTAGCCAATAATTTCCTAATTACTTTCTTATCACTAGTTGACAATTTTCTTAATTATAACACCTCATTACCTCATAACTTTTATACTGTTAAATATATTTTTACTTGCCTCTTTTATAGCTTTCACAGGGTATTTATAACCCATAATGTATTTAGCGACCTATTTGCAAATTTTCAAACGTCTTAGGGACCTAATTGCAAATTATCCTTTTTCAAGGGAAATTACCCTAACAACATGGTAAACCCAATACAAGGTGTTTGAGACCCCATATTCACCTATTTTTAATGGGTATTATTTACTCATTTTATGATTTTACCCTAAGTCAGATTTTAGGGTATTACAATCATGAAGGGACATGTGTCACCATTCTATTTGGCCAACTCAAAAGTATGTCATTATTAGTCATCATGACAGTACTTTATTAAAATTACTTTATTGGTACTTGCTCGGGATTCTGCCCGGGTTTTACTCGAGCTTTGTTCACGAGTACCGATGTCTTCTAAAAAAACGCAAGGCATACCCAACTGCCCTGAAAATGTCGTGTACTTACTTATACCGGCATATTTTCACTCAACTAATTGTCCTATACCTCAGGACATAGTTGGGTGGCATCCTTTCCACCGAATTTATGCCGTATAGGCCTTTTGTGCCCCTCTTTCATTGGCACTTTAATTCCACGGCTTATACTTACTAGGTCCACTGACCCGTATGGCCAAGTTACTTAGTCCCAGAGAGGCTTCCTAACTCTCGACATTCTTGGGACTCTTCCCGAACTGGGCTTAATCGTCCCCCTATTTTAGGCTTATTCCCAGTTCTCGGGGTTCAGAATTCGGGGTGTTACATTTCTCCCCCCGTTAAATAAATTTCGTCCTTGAAATTTGAACGCCCATACCTTGGGAAATCATTCTAGGCATGCCAGGTTTCTCTTTCCTATGCATGCTCACTAAGCACACATCTTACCATACCACAATCTTGTATATTTTGTACCTAGGCGTGGTACTTAACCATCCAGAATCAATTGTTCCATCCTTACAATGTATGGTTAGCAGGCCTTACTGCCTTACTGATTCATCCTCTCAGCTTATCACCTACTGGCCTTCTGGCTCATTTTATTACCATAACGCTGAATTTTCTTGCCTCATTGACCAGGGAATCGCCCTCAGGCCTTAAGCATCTCATCTTCGACCTGGTACAAATCATCAGTTTTGGCAATCTCAATATGCACTCTAGACACATTAGACTAAAGTCACCATGCCAGTAAGTATTCCACACCGTGCTAAGCATCATAGGTCTTACAGCCTAGGGACACTGCCCCATGCAAACTTGCATACTGGGCCTTACCGCCCTGAGCCTCTGCTCGTTTATTATGTTTGAGCTTCCTTGATTCTAAGCTCTTGAACCATTTTCCTCTTGCTTAGCACGGTAGCTGGCAAATACTGTCTGACTTAATTGGTTCAGATTTCTAGACCAATCTATCAGTTTCTGTTCCTGTATCCACATAACCACTAATTGCACCGCTTTTCATTTCAATACAACAGCGACGAAAATCATGTCACCGCTTACTATGTTGTCTCATACTCAAAATTTCAAATTTTCACACATTTGAAAATCCCTGTGGTCACAGTACCTTTTCACAAACAGTATTTTCACATTTCCAAATTCAATCACTGCCAGCTCAAATTTTTATGAAAACAAATCACTGCCGGACTATTTTCAAAAAACATTTACTACCGGAACACATTAATGAGCGTGATTATTCATTTCAAAAATTCAACATTTGAAAGCTCTCGCCACTACTTCAACCTCTCAGTATAGTGGCACATCCCAATCCTTTCAACACCTACCACCGAAGTGGCAACGCACTTGTCGGCCAATGTGGGAGAGTTTTCGTCCCCTCCAGGGACCCATTGTCCGCACTGGCACATACAGTAACTGGCCACCCACCGGAATCCCATACCTGGGACAAAGGACCTCTGTCCAGGAGCCTCGCTCCATCCGCCTGCGTGGGTGCCGGCCCGACAAGGCAAACACACGCCTTTACAAGGCGAAACTACTCAGATTGGGTGCATACACTGTTGGTGCGAGTATCATCTTCTCAAAAACTAATCCCCTCAAAACTTTCAACAATGGCCAGCGATTTCAAAATATTTTCAAAGCATAGTTTTGTACTGCTTCCACCACAGACATGATTCACAATCCGATTTCAAATCGGGGTCCCATCAAGACCCTATCTATGAGACAACATGGTTCAAAAACAATCATTTCAAACTGTTCCCAAATTTTGAAAAAACATTTCATTCGAAATTTCAGTTTAGAAAACTCAATTTCAAAATTCATAAATACAGCAGGTGCATTGGTGAGTTCAAATTCAATTTCCATATCTACCAGGAACTAGACAACTGACATAGAAGGTCGTCATCACTCCAATTACATCTCAAGCTTTATTTTTGGCTACTCAAGCCATCCCCAGGATACTCAGTCCATTCATTTCATTTGTCAAGTCATTCTAGATACAATGCTTGTAACCCTCAGGCTTACAACTTCTCCGGCACTCTGCTCGGTATTCAGGGTTTAAAGGTCATGAATTTCTGCCAGTCTATGGACATACTAGTCGCATAGGACTTAGACCTTTCATCAAACACATATCAAATTCAATCACCCCAAAAATCATACCAATCTAGTAGGTCTCCATACCTACTGAATATTCATGCATCAAAAATACACACAGCACTGGAGCACCCTATGGCAGTACCTTGTTATCGCATCAAATAATCCACATTTGGGGTCATTTCGTATATGAACTTTCAATAACAATCCAGCTCCAAGCATAGTCACAGATTTATATTCCTCTATCAGGTATTTAATCCACATCTTTCTGGGAAACCACTAGCCACTAACGTATCTACATCTATCGATCCTAACCATAAGACCGAAACCTGTGGCTATCGAGGTTGTAGCTATCAACTAATTCTCAGTCAACTACTTCTCAGGGAATATTCTATATTCAAGATCTTTCCCTATGCTGAAACAGCAACTAACAACCTTAAAATACCTTATATCATATAGGTAATATCCTCAAGTATACCTCAAATAACATCATCAATCATTATCAAGGTTTCTACTCTCAATCATTCATTCTAAGGGAATATCATGAGATTAAAATCATTCCCTAGCAGCTAGTAACCTCCAAATACCTCATACATATGGGTACTATGCCTCAATGCATTTAGATCAATCAAATGCCTAAAGAATCCCTCGTTATCAAATCAGATTCTTAGGTTCATTAACCTAATACTAAAACCACGACCATACCCAATAAACATGCTACGATCATCATCATTCATAACCTATAACATTCGGTCACTATCCTCAAATAACCTCAAATCAATTATTGTCAGATTCACAATCGACTCCTAGAACCTCAACATCTGTTAGGCTAAGGAATCATATCGCCCCAGAATACAACTAGGATCATAATTCATATTCCTAGTCTAAACCTCAAAGCGTTCGAATCACATCAACACTGTTCACAAGGTTCTAATCCTCAATATCACAGGGTATATCCTAATATCATTCTATTACCTCAAGGTTAATCCTCAATCATACCCAAACAATTCAGTATCGATCAATATTCACAGGGTTCCTACTCTCAGGTACTAGAACCTTAGTTCAACCTCAATCACATTTTCGATCAGATTCAAGCCTAGTCTCAATCATATTCTAACATCCTCAAAGCATTTCTAAGGGTCATCATATGTCATACCTCAAGGGATGCAAGCCCTAAATCAAAGGAACCTCAAATTCTTATAGTACTTCCCAGGAGGTCACCCATCTCGAGATTTTCCTTGCCTAAGCACACTTAACCTTAAAGCTCTGTAAGATTTGGGGATCTAAATCATATCTCAACTCATTATCAAGAGCCCTAGGATTGGCAACAGAGTCTACATTCTGTGCTCCCTCAACTATTCCCCAAAGTCTCAACTTTCAGAGTTTGAACCCTACTCCTCGGGATATATCTTTACTACTCCATTTCCAGAAATAACGGTTGGTCTCCTCTTACTATAATGCCTTCCTTTTGTATTCTTAAGTTACTCTTCTTTTCAATTTCATTTTGGGAATTTCATTTAGACCCTGATTTTCCATATCAGAGGTCTTAAAGTCAGTAGCAGAACCCAAATTTTGTGCTGTCTCATCTATTTGTGGAGATTTAACTCCTTAAAGCTTAACCCTCTTCCTTAGGGTATACATCCTCTCTGCTCCACTTGCCCAAACTATATCAGTACCCTTAACCATTTACCTTTTACCAGTACCGTCCAAACCATGCTCTGATACCAAACTGTTATACCCCTACCGGCCTCGCCCTTTCGGGTGGCGGGTTAGAGGGATTCCTTTTACTTATTACCATTCTTCTGTTAATTAGTCATTTTAATATACATCAGAGTGCAAACAGCAGAGCATATGATCGGTTTGGACAACTTACAATGTACTGGTAAAGGTACAATAATCTAAGTAAAGTCCTTGTAGGGTTAAGGGTACAATCGTCCAAAATAAAAACTATACAAAACATGATAGGGCATCCCCTATTTTCTCCAGTCTCCGCATACCATGCCCTTACCTTCTCAACAGAAGGCCTCAGTAGTCAGGGTGGCCAACCCTAACCACCTAGCCTAGGGCCTCAGTGGACACCTATAAACACACAGTTATATAGGCTCCACCTAGCCAACATACCTCGGGCCTCAGCAGACACCTATGAACACACAACACATAGGCTCCACCTAGCCTACATGCCAAGGGCCTCAGTAGCACCCCTATAGGTACTACCTAGCCACCATGCCTCAGGCCTCAGCAGCACCCCTACAGGTACTACCTAGCCTGCATACCTTGGGCCTCAACAGTAACCATAGAACACAAAGTCCCATAGATACCACCTAGCCTACATCCACAATCATGATAACACATAACATACAAGAGCAACATAGGGTATGCAAGTTTACAGTTACTACATGGCACTCCTTGAAAATAGTAAACTCCTTCCCCGTGTTCGAAATATGATCCAAATGTGTTACAACCCTAGATTACAGCAAAAAAATCACACATTCAATCCCTTATACAAGCTTAACTTCAAGTTCCATAAATTTCGCCTCTCTCCAGAATTTCCCAGAACCTCTGACCCAACTTCACCGATTTTTTATAAATTCCAGAAAAATCCTATTGACATGAAATAAGAGATGATTGAACCCTTAGAATGTATAGTTTACTATAAAAATAATTCCCAAGGTCTCCCGGGTTCATATCCTTTTATTATATCCAAAACCAATACGCTGGTCCAGAGAAAATTCCAGGTTTTTAGGTCCTTTTCAACTTTAAATAACTCTCGGTTGGAAAATCCAAATGACACAAAATATTATATCAGAATCATCCTTAGGATGTCTACTTTCACCATGTAAAATTTAAAAGCCATTATATTTTATGTATTATTTTAAATACACCGATATGTCTTTGCTGCCCAGAAAATACCAGAATCGGCAGATTTACGTAGTTTGAAGACTTAAGCTTTTCGGGTTCGGAACAAGTAACCTTGACTTATCCCCACACAAAATCACGTTTTAGACTCAATGGAAACATAAAAAATACAAAAATCCTACTGAAAATCTACGAAAATCACCATAGGGTAGAAACAAGAACTTCTAGTTTGTCGGTGAGAGGCTTACCTTGGAATTTTGGTTGCGCATGACCTGCTCTCCTTCTTGAACCAAAACTTCAGATGCTCCCTCTCATCCCACTCCTTGAGAACGTCCTTGGGCAGGTGGAAATGAGGGGAGGAGGTGTCCTTTATATAGACCTCATGGGTGAAGGCTATTATCCAACTTTGGTTATTGTCCATTGGTTAAAAGGGTGCTTCGGGTTTAAATATAATTTATTTACTTGGTTCTCAAGGGTTCTAGAGAGTTCCTTGGGCAGATGGGTGGCGCATTCCAAGACCAAAAATAAGATTCCAAAATTTCCCTTGGTAGTTGTCTCTCGAATTGCTAGTTGTAGGTTTTTGGCCCAGGGGTAAAATGGTGATTTGCACTTCACTTCTTCCAACCCGCGGGACCCACGTGATCTGCCCTAGGATGTGTCATAATTACCCTTGTGATGTCATAATTACATGTCATTCATGTTGTCATGTCAGATTCAAATGTGTGGTCCATATTAATCCTAATTACTTTATTATTTCTCTCTCTTCATAATTACATGATGTGACTTTCTCTTTCTTCATAATTACATGACATGACCTTTTCTTTCTCCTTTGGGCCCACCAAAATTTCGTCCCTTTTCAGTGTCCTGGGCCTAGGCCCGACTCCGGGAAACCCTAACCGGTCCCGCTTAGCTCCTTTTTTCCGGTTACACTTTTCCTCGTAACTCGTGCCCTTCAACTGGACTTGTGTGGGCCCGGATCATCTGTTCCTTTTTCCCTGATGTGGCTGCACTTTTTCTTCATTCTTGGGGAGCGAGAAATGCATATTTTATTGTCTCATAATTACCTCGTACTTTGTGGTGCCAAAAAGTCAAACATCCAACCCAAACACGCCACATGTCCTACTAGCATCATTACTCTTTTTCTTTTGTGATCATGAAGGGACATGTGTCACCATTCTATTTGGTCAACTCAAAAGTATGTCATTATTAGTCATCATGACAATACTTTATTAAAATTACTTTATTGGTACTTGCTCGGGATTCTGCCCGGGTTTTACTCGAGCTTTGTTCACGAGTACTGATGTCTTCTAAAAAACGCAGGGCATACCCAACTGCCCTGAAAATGTCGTGTACTTACTTATACCGGCATATTTTCACTCAACTAATTGTCCTATACCTCAGGACATAGTTGGGTGGCATCCTTTCCACCGGATTTATGCCGTATAGGCCTTTTGTGCCCCTCTTTCATGGGCACTTTAATTCCATGGCTTATACTTACTAGGTCCACTGACCCGTATGGCCAAGTTACTTAGTCCCAGAGAGGCTTCCTAACTCTCGACATTCTTGGGACTCTTCCCGAACTGGGCTTAATCGTCCCCCTATTTTAGGCTTATTCCCAGTTCTCGGGGTTCAGAATTCGGGGTGTTACATTCATCCCCACACATTTGCAACTTGCAGATATTTTCACGAAGCCTTTGGCCAAAGAACAATTCATGTTCATCCGAAGAGAATTGGGTTTGGTTAATCCCAATGAACTGTAAGCAATCACTTTCATTAGTCATTTATAAGATTTAATTGAATTATGATTACTAACTTCAACATCAGAGCTTCTAGATTTATTGTTTGCAAGATGCTCTGTTCACTTGATTAAAAACAGAGGTAAGAGTTACTTGAGTAATATAAATATTACTTGCGAGTAACTATGAGGGAGAACAGTCAGAGTTATGAAGCAGATAATATTACCCAAGTAATGTACCAATTACCCGAGTAATATTGCTAGTTAATATGTCTAATAAATGCTTTCAGATCGCATTACTCGAGTAATATAATTGTTACCCGAGTAATGTAGTTATTTAACTTGATCGTTGAAGTGTTTCAGAATAAATTACTTGAGTGATATTAATATTACTCGAGTAACGTCAAGGAAGAAGCTTTTAATTTTGAAGCAGATCTCAACTTACCCGAGCAATTTATTCTTGCTCGCGAGTAACGTCAAAGAAGTACCTCAGTATGAAGCAATTACTCGAGTAATGTCAAGTATTACCCGAGTAAAATTCGTAAGACATTGTGGCTCTCAGTTGCTTGAGTAAGATAATATTTTACCCGAGTAATATGATTATTTGATTCTGCTGGTAAGTGTTTCTGGAACACATTACTCAAGTAATGGAAACTTTACTTGCGAGTAACATCGAAGCAGAGCTTAACTATGAAGAACATTACAAGTTTACTCAAGTAAAATAAATATTACCTGAGTAATTTCGTGAGTGAAACGCTATCTCAGAGTCACAACACAATTTACCCAAACAAACAGTCAGAGTTGCTCGAGTAACCATGAATGAACCTGAGAAGAAGATGAGTTTGAATCTGCAAATTAATTCATAAGTATCAATTTTCATATAAGAGGATCTCAAGTGTTCACTCAACATACTTGAAAAGAGGTATTTAGGGTAATATAAATTTTTCAAATTAAAATTACCCAAGTACTTTTTTTTTACCCGAGTAATATCTGTGTTGAGCGTTCTTGTAAAATTTTGATTTTCGAAATTACCCAAGTAATAATGTTAATACCCGAGTAATATCGTCTTCCGGCGTTGTTCAAATCCTTTTAAAAGAGAATCATTACTCGAGTAATAAAGACATTACCCGAGTAATGTCGAATGCATCATGCGTTGTTTTAGTTTTTAAAAAAAAAATCGGACGCTACTCGGGTAACAAAGAAGCTACCCGAGCAACGTCGAGCTTAGCCATTTTAAGTCAGTTTTGGATAAAGCTTTGTGCAGCGTCAGTTTTTTTTTATGCGCATTTCTTAAACTATTTATTGTAGTAACGTTTATATTGAATGAAGCTCAATAATTATGTTCTTGCATATCTCTTTGACTTACTAATTACTAATATCAAAAACTTTTTCAAACTTGTTTCAAAATTCATCAAGTGTTGTCATCATCAAAAAGGGGGAGAATGTTGGTTCTCGGAGTTTTGATGAAAACAATACTTAAATAATTAAAATTTTTTATATTGAAAAATGGTTGAGTTTTTGATACAGTAAATATTGATTATTTTTGTATTACTCAAGTAAGGATTTATGTTACTCAAGTAACCTCAATCTAATGCATTTTTTAAGTGTTCACAGAGCAACTAGTTTAAGAACACTTGCTGCTTCGAGTCACACCTCTATTTGTCTCAAGTCAAATTCGCTCAACAAGAAAATTACCTCGGCTATCCAAGATGGAACTTCGGCAAGAACTCGGATTGTGCTTCAAATGCGGCGACCGGTATGGTCTAGCACATACTTGCCAAAATACGCATTTGTAAATCTTTTTACTTGATGTTGATGCTGGCATCCCGGCTAAGGATCCCGGCGAAGCCTAGCAAGGAGTAGAGGAGAGTTTTGAGGCCGACAAGCACCTCGATTCAACCTTCCTCGTTACCAGATGATTATTCAAAGTTCATTAATCTTGCTTAATTTGAGATTA
Organism: Acacia pycnantha; assembly: GCA_025563575.1. NCBI lineage: Eukaryota > Viridiplantae > Streptophyta > Magnoliopsida > Fabales > Fabaceae > Acacia > Acacia pycnantha. Next base: position 205,170 of record JAMWYP010000328.1, on the reverse strand, counting down.
GCCGAAAAGCCGTTCGTTGTGTCAGAAGCATTTAATGCTCGCCTTAAACATAACCTACAATCAGAGTGTATCCTCATAGCAGACGAATTCATTCCTTCGAGGCTTACTTATTCTGGCAATTATTCTAAGTCAACTTCTGCACAATCGACGGCGAATGCATTTAATGAAGCAACGGTCGACTGTACTCAATAGAATTCATTTGTACTTAACGAAAGTTTGAAGAGACTCAACGGCTATATTCAAAGCTTCACAACGGAATTAATGGAAGATCGATATAAAAGCTCATCACATTCAATTCCACCAACTACCGAAACTTTGTGCATTCAATTCTGTATTATTGCGATCAACTGTTTCATTAGCTTCATTTAATATCTTCGGATATTTTCTATACTTCAGTGTTTATTATTTATCTACTCAGTGAGGAGTTAAACACTTATTCAATTCTTTGTTTAAATCTTAAGCTTAAGGAACCTTAAGTGTAGGTGTACAATTACAACTTTAAGGGGGAGTGAGTCCTAGTGTGATAGGATCATCTCGAGTACAGAGTGTGTAATTGTAACCGTGATTGTGAGTTAGTGAAATACCCGGAGTGTCTGGGGACTGGACGTAGGTCAAGTGTTGGATTGAATCAGTATAAACTCTCTGTGTCCATTCTCTCTTTCTCTGTCTCAACATTTATTGTTTATAGTTTTTTTCAGAAAAAGATTTTTGAAATCCCCTATTCACCCCCCTCTAGGTGATATTCTCTCTTCAAATTGGACTTTTCCATAAGTCATTTTGCCCATCAATATCGCAAACAAGCCCAATGGCACCCCATGTATTTTCAGTAACGAGCCCAACTCTGATACTACTTGTTAGTTAATTTTGGGTGCTGCCTGACGTTCAAACGCAAACACATGTGTAGGAAAAACAAAAAATTTGTTCTTCACTATTTGCAGCGGTATTTATAATTCCTCGTGAGAACCCGTAACACTTTACGGTACTTGTGAGTTAGTTAAATAAGTTAATATATGAGAACCTGTAACTCTTTACGGGTGCTCATGGAACTAAATATCATAAACACAAGAGTTGTGACTCTTTATGAGCACTCGTGAGAACCCGTAACTCTTACGGGAGAGCATGAATCTAAATACCATGATAAATATAATCATTATAAGATATATGAGTCTTAATGGGCACTCATGAGAACCCATAACTTTTATGGTACTCGTGAGTTAAAACCCATAACTACTCACAGTATCATGTCACTCTTTAACTACATCTTATGAGGTTTCCCAAATTAAACGATAAAGTAAAAACTCATAGGTTCTTTCAAAAATATTGATCATGTGATTCTCGTAACACTTTACAGGAGCTCATGGGATATTCCTTTTCAGGATCTACTCATTAAAATACATGAGGGGTTTTAGGATTATCTTAGATCACGACAAAGGTGACATGGAAGCGCCAAAACCCTATCCTGAACGATCCCATGGAATTGGAAAGTTAGGTTAGAGCTAACCCAAAAGAGAGGGCACCCACCGAAAGCAGAAAAGGAGATACAAATTCTAAAACATGGAATTGAGCTGGTGCCTAAGCCAAAACGTCTTTTTCTCAGGGATTAAAACCCAGAGCTGGTGCCTTAAACATGGATTTGTTATAAGGGAAATGTATGTGTCTTCTTCTTGGTGATTAAAACTCAGAGTTGGTGCCTCAAGCTAGTGCCCGTGACTTTGCCAGTGTCTTCTTCTTGCCCGTGACGTTGGCTAGAGGGAAATGTTAGCCACAAGACTATTAAAAAGTAGTCTTCTTCTTTGTTCTACTTTGGCCCGTGACTAAGCCATCCCATTGCTGACCCATTAATTGCATGACACGGCTGAGGAGAAGCTAGAGGCATGAATATTTTATTTACTCAAAATTCGGCCCAACATAGCTACAGTCGTTGAGTAGATCGACTTGAAAGATGAGATATATATATATTGTGACCCCATTTCTTAATTTTTTTTTAAATCCAATTTATAAAAATTTTATCTCCTCTCTCTTCCCCTCTAAATCCCCCATATCAAATAGACCCTTAATATAAGAACTAGTTTGAGGTTAGATTTGATAATTAAAATACTTCAATTTAATATTTCTCAAGTTTATAATTTTTTTCCAAGTCATATATATTAATGGGATATATTAAGTTTTTTATTTATTAAAAGCTAGTTATGACACACACAAAATCTATTTTAAGAAAACCAACCTATATGCGTCACATGAGTAACCCAAGAGTGATGACCTTAATTAAGCCCACAGTCAACTTGCTCTTGAATTGGGGGCAAAAAAAACATTCAACTTGTTCTTGCCCACCGTAGTACTTAAGCCGAGAATCAAAACTGGCCCTTTTAGGCCTGGGGTAAGAAGAACCTATGTTTTCAAGGCCCATCCCAAGAGCATGTGGGTAGGGCCGGAAGCCATTTTTTCTAAATTTTAATTATTTTTCCTGCGTTTTTTAAGAAATATAATTAGTAAATTACAATAACTAAAGTTCTAATTTATCAAATAAATGTTGTCAAGATTAAGGTCTAAACAACACACATCATGCAACAAACAAACATAGTCACTAATTCATGATCAAAAGTAAATTATTGTCCACCAATAACTCACACAATGCATAGAAGCTTACCACTAAACAACATGAATATGATGACTATCATTTTAATCTTCTTCGCTACTATTATCAATTTCAAAGACATTTATTGTGCTTCACTTCGAGTAGTAGGCTTTGCTTTATAGGTAAAAATATCAAGAATTTCTTTTCTCGCGGTATGAATATATCCATAATCTTTATTTGCAACAAATAATAAACCAAATCATAAAATCAAAGTATAGTTAGATGGAAAAATAACTCTATAACAAAAACAAAATACATTTAAATTACCATCACGGTCAGACTCGGTCAACAGGGTAAGTAGGCAACTACCAACTAAGTAAATTTTAAAAAAATAATGGACCTAATAAGTCGACCCTTAGTCTTATAAGGCCGACCTTTTTAAGCAATCAGCCCATTTTAGACCCTTCTTCATTTAACGACTCCATATTACATTTTATAAGCACCGTCGATTTCCTGGCTCTAGTAGTAAGGGCCCGTTTGGTACAAGGAATTGGTAGGGAGGGAAAGGAACTTTGGTAAGTTCCTCCGTTTGGTACACATTTTGCATAAATCTTCTCGGGAACCCAAGTTCCCGGACCCACCCCGGGCCCACCAATCTTCCCTTATATGTGGGAAGATCAGATCCCATCAAAATTGGTGGGATCTCAAGTTCCCACGTCACTGTTCACATTTTTGAATAAATTTACCCCTCAAATTCAAACTTGGCGAGAAAGTTTGAACTTGGCAGCTGTTAAAGACCTAGATCAGGCCCAATAGCAGGATGGCCCAACAATAGATATAATGCTTATCAGAATCTATCTAATATAAAGGAGGATCCTAACTCACCCATAATCAAGGAATATCTTTAGATATGATATAGCAATTAGGATGCTCGGGCCAAAGATCATGTGAGGCCCACGATATCCAACCTTAGGTACACTCTATAAATACAGATGTCAAACCCTAAGGTACACACATTCTAAACTCTAAACTATTTAATATTGTCACACTATGCACACACATCACCCCCATTAGCGAAAGCCTCGTTTGTGTATAGTGATCTCACGCTCTCCTGGATACTTGCCTCATAGATATTCAGGAAGAGCCTATCGATCCAATATCAAAGCACTAGCCTACCAAGCTAAATATCTATGTTCTACACCAAAACATTAGCGTCGACCGTGTGAAGGTGGGGCTGAATCACCAAGAGGGGGTGAATTGGGGATTCTAAAAACTTTTCGATTTGCTCTGTTTTTTAACACTAAAACAGAGCTAGACAGAGGATAGGGAAGAGAAGCAAGACACAAGGAATTTATAGTGGTTCGGTCCAACCTCTTGACCTTCGTCTAGTCCCCAAACTCTCTGGGATTTTTCACTATCACAATAGATTACAAACTCTGTAACTCAAGAGTAATTCTCTCACTAGAACTTACTCCCCCTTACAAGTTGCAATCAATATCCCAATCTCCAAGTCCCCTGACTTGAGATTCTTACAATGAATGATTTACAATAAATGAACTCTCTCTAATAGTGGATAATGATAATCAATGAAGTACAATGTATCAAAAGATACTTTACACAAGAAAACTCAAAGAGTAGTTGGAAACTTGAATGATTTTCATTTTCTACATATTAGTTGTTGAGAAGAATTGAATGCAACTCTATTTATATAGAGAGAGCATTAAATGACCATTGTAATCTTCAATGTGACCGTTGCCAACATTAAGAATGAATTAGATGAAGGTTTGATCTTCTTCTCTCTCTACTCTTTGGTTAATCCATCTGCACAGAAGTTTATGGTTGACTTCTTGAATTTTAATTCGTTGGAAGAGCAGCTACTAGATGTGGAAAGGAAACATTAATCCCTTTGTGTGTAGAACGATTGTCCAAAAGAATGCAATTTTTATGGAATTTGCATTTAATGAGCTGACATCACTTTATGCTTTATGCTAATGCTTCATTTAATTCTCTTTAAATCATCTGAAACTCACTAACAAATTGATTAAACATAGTTAGGAATAGTAATGAGTGATGAAATGAAGTATTAGATTCAAACATAAAGATTTCACAAATTCGTCTAGTTTGAAATTCAAAACCAGTGACACAAACTTGAGTTTGTTCATCAAAACTGGAGTTTTCATTTTTCATTGAAAGCCTAAACTCGAGTTTCAGAAACTAAACTCGAGTTTTCTTCATCCAGAGAAGAATGTCGCGATTTGGTCTTTGAAGCAAGTTTTGAGGCAGGTTCAAAACTCGATTCATTAAGTGACAAACTCGAGTTTTGGACTTTATGATGAAAAACAAGTTTAAGTCCAAAAGCTCAAAACTGGAGTTTCCAAATCAAAAATGGAGTTTTCAAAAGGTTCAAATTTAGCAGAGCTCTCTGCTTGGCCTAAACTCGAGTTTCCAAAGTGAAACTCGAGTTTCCATAACTCTTTGAAAAATGGAAACTTCTCTGCTTAGTCAGAACTGGAGTTTCTAGATTAAAACTGGAGTTTCAAAACTTTTGACACTTTGAGTTCTTCTCTGTAAGTCCTAAACTCGAGTTTCCTCATATGAGAGAAAAACTTTGAAAAACCTTGTCATATGAAAACTGGAGTTTTCACAAGTTCAGAATAGAGCATTGTTCTCTGTATGCTGTAAACTCGAGTTTCCAACAAAACTTGGAAACTTAGAGAACTCTCTGTTTAGCACAAACTCGAGTTTCCAAATTGAAACTGGAGTTTTACTAAGTTTGAAATATTGGTAGCTCTCTATCTTGTCAAAACTCGAGTTCATTAAAACCAAACTCGAGTTTGCTTTGTCTTTGAAAAAACTTAGAAGCTCTCTGTATAGTCAAAACTCGAGTTTCAAAACCTAAACTCGTGTTTGTCTAAGTTTGCAAAAACTTGAGCTACTCTCTGTCAAGTCCAAACTCGAGTTTTCAAACCAAAACTCGAGTTTGTCTTTGACAATAAGTTTTTCAACTTAACAAAGACAAACTTCAATTTGAGTTTACAATTGTCAGTTATCATCAAAACCAATAGAGAACTAACACCGTGGGGACTGTAAATTTCGATCCTTGTGACCAATGATGGTCAATACAAGAAGTACAAGCCAGATGCCCCTCTCCGAAAAAACTAACCAGGCGGAAGAAACACTGCCTAGCCAGGACCCACTGTCGTGGCACGAGTAGCAGCCTGAGGAGCCGGTCAACCCCATCCTTAATAATGGACACTCGGAGGACGATCCATCGAACACGGCGTCCGCAGCAACGACAAACCCTCAACAAGGACCACAGAATTCAATCCCAGAAGCTTTTCCAGTCAAAAATCCAGATATTCTCCGTTTGCAAAACACTCTGAGCTCAATGCTGAGACGAATGGAGACCATGGAGCACCGAACCGCCCTTCAGATGCAACAATTGAAGGAACGCCTCAAGCAAAGGGATTCCATGACTTCCAAGGAAGGTCGAGATAGTGGAACTTGTGGCAAGGAGAAAGACGGAAAGAATTCTCGCGATCTCCAGAGGATTGACGGGTCAGAACATGGCTGGGTTGACACCGAGGCTGTTAATAAAAACAAGGCAATTAAGAGCCCGGGGTACACTAACAAGAGTTTGGACGGAGAAGATCAGAGCCGAGGTGATAATCCTCTACCGCGTAAAACGTAAGGAGCAGCACGGAGAAAATACATTGGATAGCACAATAACAGCCCTTTCTCGGAAGATATTTTGAACGCGCCTTACCCGGACGACTTCGATTTGGCCGACCTACCAAAGTACGATGGAACCTAAGACCCCACATCCCACCTCAAAAATTTCGAGATAGTTATGTTCGTGAGAAGACTCTGAGAGCCTGTCATTACCCAAATTTTTGATGCAACACTGAAAGGAGCAGCACTAAAATGGATCCATACCTTACCTGTGAAATTGATACAACGTTTTGAGGACCTGGCAGAGAAATTTGACAAAATTAAGCAGCGACCAGGGGAGACGCTCCAAAGTTATCTAGACCGATTTAAGAAAGTGGTCTTTTAAGTGCGTGGGTTAAAGGAAGACGTACACGTGCACCTATTAGTTGCCGGCCTAGATGGCAAATCTTGGCTAGCACAGTCGTTTTTCAAGGAACTCGCCAAAAATCTGAACGACTTCATAACTCGGTCGAAGAAGTATCTGGAGATGGAGCAAATGCGCATAGCAAATGCTCCCCGAAGGGAGCCAGACAGGAAAACACCTCCAAGGGATAAGGACCAGTCTGAGAGTCGCATGCAAGACCACCAGGGAAGAAACTAGGATAATAAACCCCGTAGTAGAAAGTTTGAAACAAGGGCAAGGTACGACAAATATACTCCCTTGAACGTCTCGCGTTCTCAGCTGTGGAAGGAGGTATCATTGATCGAGATGAAGAAAATCAAGAGACCTCACCCTCTTAGGAACCGAGCCAGTACCGACCAACCCCGTTTTTACGCTTTCCATGACAGACTAGGGCACACTACGGACCAATGTTATGAACTCCGTGATGCCATCAAGAAGTTCATTAGAGACGGTAAGCGGAAGAGAGACAAGCACAAATAGGGAGACCGAAATGATAGCCCAGCCCCCGAGAGGAAAAAAGACGATAAGCGGCGAAAGCCGGCCAGTGATGAAGATGAATTCCCAGAGGGCGAGTTCGACTGTAACGTGATCAGTGGGGCCTTTGGTGGAGGAGGTGACACGGCAAGCCAGCGAAGGAAATATCTGAAAGAGGTCCTCTCAGTAAGGGACCTCCCAAAGTTCAAAGAGGATCCTGGCAAGTTAGAACCTCCTCAATTGCTTTTCACGAAGGAAGACTTAAAGGACATTGTACCGAGCCATCAGGACGGCCTGGTAATCACAGGAACTCTGGTGAATTGCTGGGTTAAAAGAATTTTCGTTGACGCCGGTAGCTCGGCATACATTATTATCTGGGACTCCTTCAAAATTACCTGGATCAAGAAGACCTGAAGCCATGCAAAACGACCCTCATAGGGTTTAACGAAGAACTTTCCCCTCCCAAGGGATACATTGACCTCAGAATAACTTTGGGGACGAAGGAAGGTTTCAAGTTAGAACAGGTAAGGTTCATCGTGGTCTAGTTCCCTTCTCCATATAATATCATACTAGGGAGGTTGACTATCCACAATTGGGATATGCTAGTGTCCACCAAGCATCAGAAGCTAAAAATAGTGAGTAATAAGAACAAAGTTATCACCATCAAGGGAGATCAAAAAGAGTCGCGATAATGCTATTTCGAGACGGTATGGGAAGGCGAAGGTAGAGCCTCATCACCACCTCGGATTCGCAAAGGCGAGAGCAGCGCGAAGAACCGAGGAAGGGGGAGTCAAGCCAGCCAGCCAGTATGGTGGAATTGGACCTACGAGATGAATCCGAGATCCCACGACCAGAACCAGAAGGAGAGTTGGAGGATCTGATAGTGGGAAATGGGCCAACGCAAATCACAAAAATAGGAAGAACATTGAGTCCGGGCTTAAAAATCCATTAGAGGAATTCTTAACAAAGAATCGAGATGTATTCGCATGGAACTCATCAGAAATACCAGGGATTGACCCTAATTTTTGCTGCCATAAATTAGCCATACGGACGGGGTTATCACCAGTGGCACAAAAAAGAAAAAAATAGGACCGGATAGACAACACGCCCTTGAAAAGCACGTCAACGAACTGCTGGATGCATGATTAATTCGAGAAATACAATACACCACATGGCTATCTAACGTAGTAATGGTCTTAAAACCAAATGGGAAGTAAAGGGTGTGTACGAACTACACCAGTCTGAATAAGACATGCCTGAAAGATTCATATCCAATGCCCAACATCAACCAGCTAGTCGATAATTCATCCAGTTTCTAACTGCTCTCCTTCATGGATGCCTACTCCGGCTACAACCAAATTGCTATGCACCCCGACAACCAAGAGGCGACAGCCTTCATCACCAAAAAAACAAACTATTGTTATAACGTTATGCCTTTTGGGTTAAAGAATGCCGGGGCCACATACCAGAGAATAATGAACAAAGTCTTTGAGGATCAGCTTGGTCGAAACATAGAGGTTTACATCGACGACATGATCGTCAAATCATACGACCCAGACAATCACATCCGAGATCTGGAACAAACTTTTGACAAGTTAAGGAAGTACCAAATCCGGCTGAACCCGGCCAAATGCGCATTCAGAGTCCCTGCCGGGAAATTCCTAGGTTTTCTGTTAACCAATCGTGAAATTGAAGCCAACTCGAACAAGTGTGAGGCCGTACTCGACATGCAAGCCCCGATGAACAAGAAAGAAGTCCAACAGCTGACAGGAAGATTGGCGGCATTGACCAAATTTTTTCCGAGATCGGCAGAGAATGCCCTACCCTTTTTCAAATTGTTGAAAAAGGAGGCGCAAGGAGACTGGAATTCGAACTGTGACGTCGCATTTGAAAAAATCAAGCAGCGCCTGGCAACCCCGTCAGTTCTATCTAAACCACAACTCGGTGAGACGTTGTACCTTTACTTGTCGGTTGGGGAAGAAGCAGTAAGCGCGGTCTTGGTTCGAGAGATAGAGAACGGCTAGGAACCAATATACTTTGTAAGCAAAGCACTATAGAGCTTAGAGCTCAGGTATCAAAAGCTAGAAAAAGTGGCTTTCGCCATACTCACAACGGCAAGAAGACTCCGCCCATATTTCCAAGGACACCGAATAGTCGTTCGAACCAGTCAGCCGCTCCGGCAGGTGTTGCACAAGCCCGACCTGGTTGGCAGGATGATCAGCCGGGCAATAGAACTATCAGAGTTCGACATCGCTTATGAAGCTCGGCACGCAATCAAATCGCAAGTGTTGGCAGACTTTGTCCGGGAACTGACCCCGGCAAGGAAGGACGGAAAGGATGACATCGACTTATGGAAAGTGTATGTGGATGGCTCATCAAATTCCAAGGGAAGTGGAGCTAAAATCATCATCGAAAGCCCAGACGGGGTTGCAATTGAACACTCTCTTCAGTTAAACTTCCCTACGTCAAACAATCAAGCCGAATACGAAGCACTTTTAGTTGGGCTCCAACAGGCAAAGGAGCTTGGAGCCCAAAGAGTTAAGGTCTTTACCGACTCGCAGCTCGTGGCGGCCTAGATTGATGGGACTTACCAAGCTAAAGGCCTCTTGATGGCAAAGTACCTGAATAAAGCAAAGGACGTGGTTTCCAGTTTTGAAGAAGTAACGGTCACCCACATCCTCAAAGGAGAAAATGTCTGAGCCGATATCCTATCAAAGCTTGCGAGTACAAAGGGCCCGGGTGGAAAGAGATTTTTCGTGTCTCCCAAAATAACCAGATTCAGTAAAATATTTGCAGTAATAGGGAACCTGGATCATTTTCCCAACGAACTTGCAGTGGGTTTGATAGGAATAACAGCGAAACAGAAACAGTAAAAATGGGGGTTTTTGATTCAAACAGATTTAAAAAGAAAATAAACTGAAACAGAACAAAATATGCAGAAACAGATTAAAAACGATCAACCCAACGTTTAGATTCCAAAACAGAAATAAAATAAAAGTGGGCTTTAATTACAAAATTCGAGCCCAAATAAAATTCAGAAATATACATCTGACTTTGGCTCCAAAATCGACCGCCCACTTGTCCGAATTTTCTCTTCATGTCTGCATAAAAATTGTAGCTCTCTGAATCATCTGAAACATGAGACAAAAATGAGGCAAATCCGATGTCTGGTTCAAGAGTTATAGAAAAAATAGTGAAGCAATGTAAAACTGGAATTTTATTATTAAAAATGGCTAAAATATAATCTAAGGCCCAAAGCCCAAATAAGTATAAAAGTGATGATTGAATATTATTACACTTATTTGTATCTCTTGGTGAATAAATTTAGGAATGTTTGATTGATAAATCATGGATTTTGTTACTTAATTGGGCTTTGAGCTTTTAATTGGATTGAACTCATTTATTATGATTAAATTCCAGATTTACAATGATTTAGTATTTTCGCCATAACTTTTGATCTAGATATCCGATTAGCCTGATTCTTCTTTCTTTTTTTAGATGATTCAGAGATCTACAATTGTTATGAAGACTTGGAAGACTGATTCGGATAAGAAGATGGACGAAATTGGAGCTAAAGACAGATGCATTTTTCTGGATTTTTATTTTGCCCGAATTTTGTAATAAAAGACCAATCTTTAGAGATTTCCTATTTATTAGAGGTTTCCTATTTGTTAGAGGTTTCCTATTTTTTAGAGATTTCTTATTTATTAGAGGTTTCCTATTTGTTAGGGGATTTCTCGTTTATTTTAATCGGATCCGATTATAATTGCGAGATTAGGTATTAGATTTAATACCTAGATTGATATCCCAAGGACATAGGTCAGACCAGGTTCTAAGAAAGCGTTGTGCGATCGCACAACGAGGTCGCCACGTGTTCGATCAAATGCTAGGCGATCGTCTAGTCGAGGGAATATTTGGACAAATGCAGAGATTTCGGTTTGTCTAGAATCAATCATGAGTTTGGTTATTATCTTTTTGTCCGATGAAGGTTATGGAATTCCAATTCTGGGTTAATCGTTTGTTTATCTAATTAATCTCGTTTTCTTATTTTCTATTTTATCTTTGCTTCATTTAAATTACATTTCTATTTTAGTTTATTAATTTAAAAATCAAAAACTCAATCCCCCTTGTTTTCATTTCATTTGCATGACACTTAGATTACTTAGGATTCAATAAAAGGCTCCTCGAAAAGAGAGAACGATCCTAGGTTTGCCTATACGCAATCCTTGGTTAATTGTTGATTGTGGACCCCAAGGCTAACGATAAAAGGTCTTCATCAAATGGCGCCGTTGCCAGGGAGCTAAGTAATTGGCTCCCTAGGTGATTTAAGTGTCAAATTCACTAACAAAAAAAAGTTAATTCATAGCATACTTGCATATTTTATCATTTTTGAAAAAAAAAAAAATTCTCCTTTTCTTTTTCACTTGCATTTGTATTTTCTTAGATTCATTTTCTTAATTTTTATTGTTAGAAAGTTATCTTGTGAACCATTAGGAATTAATTGTATTAAACTTTCATGGCTTGGTTTTATGGTAATCATGATCTACCTTTCAATTCTCACTCTTTTGTAGGCAATCAAGAATGTGATGGCCCATTCCACCACCAATACCATGAACCATACCAACAACCTTCATTCCAACAATATCATCAACCCTCTCACTTACCATACCATCCTTCATTTCATCCCACTTCCATACCATGCCATCCATCTCATGAATCCCTATACCCATTTGAGCCACCTTATGGACCTCATTTCCAACCATGTGTGCCCAACCAAGAACCTTCCATTTGTGAAGTCATTGGAGATTTCCAAAATCAAACAACTTGGGCTATAAATGAGGAGTGGTCACATAAGGAAAGTTGTCATCAACAAATAGAATCTATGCTTAAAATTATGGAAGAACAAGCGGAAAGGAGAGAGGAATTAGATAAAGAATTTGAGCAAGAATCACAAAAGTGGAAAATGATGTTTCAAGAAAATCCTTCTCCCATGGTCACACATGCACAAGAAGTGAAGCAAGTGCAAAAGCACATTGAAGAGTCTTCCCTCCCATTTGGTAATGATCTTATCCTTATAGAAGGAGACTCTCCTACTACTTTAACTAATGCAACAATTCATGATTTGAGTGATGATGGGGTTGACGAGGAAATCATTGTTGAATCCCCTCAATTGTTGGGAAATGTAATTGCTCAACCAATTGGCTTTAGTAGTAGTGATTTGGTACTTGTTGATGAGTGTGTTCCTATTTCTTCATGTGATGCTTTAACTAATGAAAATGCTTCTCTTCATAGTACTATGGATGAATGCGATAAATTGAATGACATATTTTCATGCTCTTGTGAGGAATATCAAATGTGTGTGGATTGTTATCATGAAAATGTCATTTACTTGTTGAGCTTCAAAAGAAAGCATTTAGTGAAGTGGTTGATTCTACCATTGATCATAATGCACCCTCTTGTTCTATTGATGATAGTAAGCATGTCAAATTTGAAAAGGTTGAATCAAGCATGAATGCCAATGTTTGCACTAATTTGGTTAATGCTGCATTATTTGGTGATTTTGAATTTCTTAGTGATTCTACATTACTTGTAGATTCTGTTGTTGATGTGAGTGAGAATAGTCATAGCATGGAATGTAAGATGCATAAAATTCCCATTGGATTACCTCCTTGTAGTCTTGTTGCTGACAAAGATTCTGAAATTTTGATTGATAAAGTCCTGCATGTTGATGAATCTTTCCAACAAGTACTTTCTTGTGATTTGCCACCTGACTTAGAAAAGAAAAATAATTGTTTTGAAACTTTACACATTCCAGTGGTGATGATTTGAAAAATTCTCTTCATTCTTCCACTCTTTTCCTTCCTCTCTTGTGATTGCAACGATGATGTAGTATACTCCAACACTAAGTTGGATTCCATACCTTCCATTTTGCAAGCACAAGAGAATTTTCACAATATAAATGGTTCCTTGACTCCTACTGATGGGAGTATCATTGATTTCCTTGGATGTGATAATTACTTGGAGAGTTTGGAACTTAACATGCCCTTAATTCACTTGAAATCTCTCCATCTTGCTATTTTTGGATGGGATGTCGCTATTTGCTTGTCTTCTTTGCGGGCACATTGTTGGAAGGATCGTCAGGAGAGTCAATCTCTACCGTACATTCTTGAATCTCTTCCAATAGATCCTGAACCGCCTCCACCAAGGAAATTCAATAGAGGAGAAGATATTTTTAAAGACCAATGCATGATTCTCATTGGTGATGAGAACTTCTCCTTCAAGCGACTCAAGATACTCTAACAAAGGTTGTCTCTTTCCTCACTTATTTTCTTCCTAATTCATATGATTACTTGGGTTTAATTGTTGTATGAGGAAGATAAGTGCGGGGGAGGGACACAATTCAGTAGAAATAATGTAGCCTAGTAGGTAGAATAAAAAAAGTTTTTATGAATAACTCACTCTCTTTCTATGATTGCTCTACCTCTTGTGAACTTTGATATCTTGGTTTTGATGGATCCTTCTGTTTGGGGCTGAATTTCTGGACTCTTGAATTATATTTCTTGATAGTTAATTTTGGGATGCTGGTTGCTAAGTTGGTATTGACCTTGTGAGATTTTGGGCCTACGTGAATGGAATTCATCTTTTTCCATTCTTTCTTTCATGTGTGCATCTGCTCATGATTTGTGTTCTCTAGAACTTGCTCCTTTTCTTTTTGAAACTACATTTTTCACTTACGTGTATAAGTATGATGGAAGCTTGTTTTCTTTCTTTTATTTTCCCCACTTTGGCCAAATAGCCTTTTCCCTTGCATTATGATTCCTTTGCTAGCCCCTTTGTGCCTTCTTGACTCATTCTTTTCTAAACCACATTACAAGCCTAAGCGTAAAACCATTTTATTCCGCACCTTGAAAATTTATTGAGCATTGGTTTCACCTTGGTTGTGTTTAAGTGTGGGGGTTGCTCAGGAGTGCAATAGTTTAAGTGTGGGGGGAGATATTTGATTTTTTCATTGAGATTATGTATATAGTATAGTTTCTAAAAAAACAAAAAAAAAAAAAAAGAAAATAAAAAGAAAGAAAAAGAAAAGGGCTTAAAAAAAAAGAGAAAAGAAAAAGAAAAGAAAGAAAGAAAGAAAAGCAGAAAAAGAAAAGAAAGAAAGAAACAAAAAAGAAAAAAAAATACATAGAGAGAAAAGAGATATATGAGTGAAATAAAAGTTTTCATACATAGAGAATGATTGTGTTAATTAGTGCTCTTTTTAATTTCTTTGGTGCTTAGCCTCTCATTCCATACTATTACCTACCTTCACCTTAGCCCCATTACAACCTTTAATAACAAGCTCTCTTGATTTGTGCATGCATGTGTTATGAGTAGTGGAGAAGTAGAAATTGAGCAAGCCTATGGTAGGACTATTTTCTTGAGTAGAATTTGAGCGATACACTTATTAACCCTATACACTTGAGAGATTGATTGAGGGCATCCCTTGAGAGACCATCTTGTGTGATTAGCATCATTGATTGAGATTGCTAGGATTTGTAATTTGAAATGAAAGAAATTCAGTCTTGATTGGTTGATCTTGAGAAGCTTTGTGACCTTTATTCAATTTTTAAAGTTTGGCAATTATTAGAGAGAAGAAGTTTTTATTTTATTTTTTTTCTTTTAATTTTGCTCAGGAGTGCAAAAGGATAAGTGTGGGGGAATTTGATGATTGAATATTATTACACTTATTTGTATCTCTTGGTGAATAAATTTAGGAATGTTTGATTGATAAATCATGGATTTTGTTACTTAATTGGGCTTTGAGCTTTTAATTGGATTGAACTCATTTATTATGATTAAATTCCAGATTTACAATGATTTAGTATTTTCGCCATAACTTTTGATCTAGATATCCGATTAGCCTGATTCTTCTTTCTTTTTTAGATGATTCAGAGATCTACAATTGTTATGAAGACTTGGAAGACTGATTCGGACAAGAAGATGGACGAAATTGGAGCTAAAGACAGATGCATTTTTCTGGATTTTTATTTTGCCCGAATTTTGTAATAAAAGACCAATCTTTAGAGATTTCCTATTTATTAGAGGTTTCCTATTTGTTAGAGGTTTCCTATTTTTAGAGATTTCTTATTTATTAGAGGTTTCCTATTTGTTAGGGGATTCCTATTTTTGTTTAGTCATCTCTCCTATATAAGGAGGATTAGATGGTGGCTACAAAGACACTCTCACAGATTGTAAATATTCTATATTCTCACATTCTCAATATTATATATTCTACATTATCTTTTCTTCTGAGTTTTCCTAGCCATGCTTGGCTAAGCTTTTGTGGTTGACCCATGGATTGAGAATTCTGTGAATCCAGAGGGCCAGCGCTTCAAGCGATAACGTAATTCATTTCTGTTTATTTTAATCGGATCCGATTATAATTGCAGATTAGGTATTAGATTTAATACCTAGATTGATATCCCAAGGACATAGGTCGGACCAGGTTCTAAGAAAGCGTTGTGCGATCGCACAACGAGGTCGCCACGTGTTCGATCAAATGCTAGGCGATCGTCTAGTCGAGGGAATATTTGGACAAATGCGAGATTTCGGTTTGTCTAGAATCAATCATGAGTTTGGTTATTATCTTTTTGTCCGATGAAGGTTATGGAATTCCAATTCGGGTTAATCGTTTGTTTATCTAATTAATCTCGTTTTCTTATTTTCTATTTTATCTTTGCTTCATTTAAATTACATTTCTATTTTAGTTTATTAATTTAAAAATCAAAACCCAATCCCCCTTGTTTTCATTTCATTTGCATGACACTTAGATTACTTAGGATTCAATAAAAGGCTCCTCGAAAAGAGAGAACGATCCTAGGTTTGCCTATACGCAATCCTTGGTTAATTGTTGATTGTGGACCCCAAGGCTAACGATAAAAGGTCTTCATCAAAAAGCCATTATTTATTAACTAAAGTGTCCTAAATTATTAATCAAGAGATGAAAAGAAGTGTATGAAATATTCAATTATCAAATTCCCCCACACTTATCTTTTTGCACTCCTGAGCAAAATTCAAAGGAAAAGACTAAAATGAAAGACTCTTCTTTTCTAACAGTTGCTAGCAATGCAAAAATTGACCAATGGACACAAAGCTTCAAAAGACCAATCAATCAAGACCAAAATCATTTATCTCAAATTACAATTCAGGGTAATCTCAATCAATGATGCTAATCATAAAAGATGGTCTCTCAAAGGATGCCCTCAATCAATCAATCTCTCAAGTGTTTAGGGTAAATAAGTGTATCGCTCAATTTCTACTGAAGAAAATTGTTCTACCATAAGCTTGCTCAATTTCTACGTCTCCACTACTCATAACACATGCATGCACAAATCAAGAGAGCTTGTTATTAAAGGTTGTAATAGGGCTAGGGTGAAGGTAGGTAATGGTATGGAATGAGAGGCTAAGCACCCAAGAAATTGAAAAGAGCACTAATTAACACAATTATTCTTTATGTATGGAGACTTTTTTTTAATATATATCTCTTTTCTTTCTTTCTATGCATTTTTTTTTCTTTTCTGCTTTTCTTTCTTTCTATGTGTTTTCTTTTCTTTCTTCTTTTTTTTTTTATTTTTATAATCACAATGACAAAATCAAATATCTCCGCCCCACACTTAAACTGTTGCACTCCTGAGCAACCCCCACACTTAAACACAAAACCAAGGTGAAACCAATGCTCAATAAATTTCCAAGGTGCGGAATAAAATTGTTTTACGTTTAGGCTTGTAATGTGGTTGAGAAAAGAATGAGTCAAATAGGCACAAAGGGGCTAACAAAGGAAACATAATGCAAGGGAAAGCTATTTGGCCAAAGTGGGGAAATTAAAAGAAAGAAAACAAGCTTCCATCATATTCATGCACGTAAGTGAAAATGTAGTTTCAAAAAGAAAAGGAGCAAGTTCTAGAGAACACAAATCATGAGCAGATGCACACATGAAAGAAAGAATGGTAAAAGATGAATTCCATTCATGCAGGCCCAAAACCTCACAATTTCAATACCAACTTAAGCAATCAACATCACCAAATCAACCACCAAGACATGTAATCGAAGAGTCAAGAATTGTAGACCCAACAGAATGATCCATTAAAACCAAAATGTCCAAGTTCATAATATGTAGCAATCATAGAAAGAGAGACTCGTATTTATTTTTGAAAAGCAAAGTGCAAAAATGAAAACAAATAAAAGAGAAAGAGGGGGAAGAAAGAAGAATACTCCCCAAGGGTTTCACCAAAGGGAAATATGTTAGTGATCACAAAAGGGCCATCCCATCTAGATTGAAGCTTACCAGGCATAAATTTCAGACGGGAGTTAAACAAAAGAACTTTCTGGCCCACAGAAAATTCTTTCCTTAGAATATGCTTATCATGGAATGCCTTAGTATTTTCCTTGTATAACCGCGAACTCTCATAGGCATCCAATCTAAGCTCATCTAACTCTTGTAACTGCAGCTTCCGTTCCATCCCAGACTTAGCCAAATCCATGTTACACTGCTTAATGGCCCAATAGGCTTGATGCTCCAACTCAACCGGAAGATGACATGCCTTACCAAAGACAATCCGATAGGGGGACATCCCAATCGGGGTCTTGTAGGCGGTGCGATATGCCCACAAAGCATCATCTAGTCGCTTACTCCAATCTTTCCGGGTAGAGTTGACAATGCAAAAATTGAATCAAAATTCTCCAACGATTACGAACTCGCTCATTCTTTTGATTGGAACGGTGACTGTAGCACTCCATAAATAGGATCCATGATGCCGGCTTGCGAAGCTTAGTGACCTCATTAGTCACCACATCAAGGATAAGAGGATTAAGGCGTAATAGAAGGGCTTGCCAACTATGTCGGCCAAGCACCCATGCTTCGATTGCAAAAAAAATGGGAACCAAACTCCATGGAAAGAGTACCAGAATGCACATCTATCTTAGTCCTAGCTTTTTCATGAAAGGTCTCCCTAGAATGATTGGTGACCTATCAGGAGACTCACCCTCCATATCCAAGATGTAAAAATCAGCGGGAATATCAATTCATTAACTTTGACTAATACATCTTCAACTAAACCAGAAGGATGGGCATTACTCCTATTAGCTAGCTGAACAATGACACCAGTTGGACGCAAGGGACCAAGACCAAGAGATCTATAAACAGATGCAGGCATGACATTAATAGAAGCACCTAAATCTAGCATGCAATCATCAAATCTATAGTTACCATAGAAAATGTCCACGGATCTTTGCATTTACGAGGCATGGTAGAATTTGGATGAGTCTTGAGACAACAGTTCAAGCTCACTCGTTCATTTCCCTTGATCGCCTCTTGTTGACAACTCCTTAAACTTGGCATATTTAGGAATTTGTTTGTGCATCTAAGAGAGGAATGTTGATCTCTACTTTCGAGATGTCTCAAGTATATCCTTCTCTTGTGCTATCACCTTGGGTGAAGCGCTCTCTGAGGGAAGGGAAGAGGAATAGGAATGTCTTCCTCTTCACCTTGCTGCACTTGCCTTTTCTTTTAGTCAATCTTCACATTTCTGACTCGTTTCGATGTGGAAGTCACATGCGGCTTGCTTAATTGCTTGCCGACCAGTAGTGATATAGCACTCACATTTCCCTTAGGATTGGGAATTGTTTGTGAGGAAGAGGTGGATCCACGAGGTTGAGAATCTGTGTTTGCAAACTACGAATGGAAGTGTCGGTTCTTTGTTAGGCTGCATATTGGCTGTGACAAATTGTAAGTGAGGAACCACCACTACTACTAGCTTCTTTGTTGTGCCGCTGTGGAGGTGGACGGCTGGTCGAGGAGGTGGTGCTTGCAAGGCAAAGGGGTGCAACCAGTACGGCCTCTTGGTATTCCCAGTGCTGCGATCTTGGTTACTGCGATTTTGGTATTGGTTGCTGGTTCGATTTTGGTTCCGCGAAAGTTGGGGTGATTTCTCCAACCGGGATTATAAGTGTTGGAGAAGGCATTATTCTTTGGTATTGTGGCCTTCTGGAAAAACACCCACTGCTGACTGCTTGTGATCTTGGTAAGTAGGATCAAGGCCTCAACCCATTTCGAGACATAATCAACAGCCATTAGTATGTAAGTATAACCATATGAATCAGGAAATGGACCCATAAAATCAATACCCCAAACATCAAAGATCTCACAAAACAATTAGGGTTTTGGGGCATCTCATGCCTACGGGAAATACTCCATGCCCTCTGACAGTTATCACATGACTTGCAAAACAAATGGGCATCATGAGCATGAGAAAAATGCAATATGGAGTGAAATTCATGATCAGGCACACATCTCCTAACCACCTGGTCACTACAAAACTTCCACAAATAAGGGTAATCCCAAACATAATATTTAGACTCACTTTTCAATTTTTGGGTTTGGGCTCTAGTGGAGTCTACAGGAAAAATACCAGCTACCAAGTAGTTAACCAGATTAGCATACCATGGGGTCTTATCTTGCAGCTGTAGAAGCTGCTCATCAGGGAAATCATCCTGAATAGAAGAGGGGTGAGAGGGAGAATGGGTGATGCGACTCAAGTGGTCAGCTACCCGCTTTGTACTCCACTGTCTCGAATCTCTACATCAAACTCTTGAGCAATAACATCCACCGGATGAGTCGTGGCTTAGCATCTGCCATTTTCAAAAGAAACTTTAAAGCAAAGATGGTCGAGAAAACAATTACTCTACTAGCTAGCAGATATGACCTAAACTTATCAAAAGCAAATACAATAGCCAACAACTCCTTTTCAATGGTGGTGTAATTAGACTGAGCAGAATCCAAAGTCCTGGAAGCATATGCAATGACATGGGAAGCTCTATCAACCCGCTGTGCCAAGATAGCACCAACCGCATAGTTGGAAGCATCGCACATCCACTCGAAAGGGAGGTACCAATCAGGGGGTTGGATCACTGGGGCTGTGGTAAGGCAATGCTTCAAGTGATCGAAGGCCGCCTTGCACGCATCATCAAATATAAAGTCAGTGTCCTTATGCAGAAGGTTGGACAAGGGTCGAGCAATCTTGCTGAAATCTCGAATGAAACGTCGATAGAAACCTGCATGACCAAGAAAAGAGCGAACTTCCCGCACGTAATGGGGTAAGGCAAAGCAAGAATCACATCTATCTTAGCAGGGTCTACCTCAATCCCCAGAGAAAATACTCACCATACAACGCTGAAAGGTGCCAGGTGCATTGCAGAGGCCAAAAGGCATCCTTCGGTAAGCATATGTCCCAAAGGGGCATGTGAAGGTCGTCTTCTCCTGATCCTCAGGAGCAATATGGATCTGGAAATATCCGGAGTAGCCATCCAGGAAGCAGTAATGAGACTTACCAGCCAACCGCTCTAACATCTGATCAATGAAAGGTAGAGGGTAATGATCCTTGCGAGTGGCTTGGTTGAGTCTCCTATAGTCGATGCAAACTCTCCAACTATTCTGAACTCGAGTAGGAATGAGCTCATTCTTCTGATTGGCTACCACATTGACTCCGGATTTCTTAGGAACCACCTGGACCGGGCTAACCCACTGGCTATCAGAAATAGGATAGATGATACCAGCTTGCAGAAGCTTAGTGACCTCCTTCTTTACCACCTCAAGGATAAGAGGATTAAGACGTCTCTGGGGTTGCCTCACCGGCCTAGAGTCTTCTTCCAACAGAATTCGATGCATACACATGGAAGGGCTGATGCCAATGATATCAGCTAGTGTCCACCCAATGGCTTTCTTGTTTTCCCTCAATAAGCTTAGCAGCTTCTCTTCTTGGTCAGGAAGAAGATTATTTGCCACAATGACTGCAACTGCTCATTCACCTCCGTAAATGCATACTTCGGATGGTCTGGAAGGGATTTCAACTCTAGTTTGGGCGGTTGCTCAGTGGAGGGAAGAAGCTTGGGTGGTTGTTGCAACAACTCTGATGTCCTCGCACTGGAAATGCCTGAAACCACATTCAAAGAAGCAGAAGGACTGTGTCTATACAGTTCAATGTTAACATCAGAATTCAGTTCATCAAAATCATAGTTAAGCTCATCAAAATCAGAACCAGGATGTGATAAGTGCATATTTTATAATTAAATAAGTATCAATTCTGAGATATATATTGGATTAAATTTATTACTATTGTATACTTATTTAATTATCTTTTATATACTTTTCCATCATTGAGTCAAACTTAGGATCAAAGAATCAATCAACATACAATCTACTTATTTCCTATTATATCTTGCAGGAGTTATTAGTCGATTGAGAAAGGAGCAGAAAAAGGAAATCAATTTGAATATGATTGATGATGTGGGGGCCACAGATATTGGAGAAGTTATGAAGATAGAGAAAAACAGATTTTTTGAGAGACACACTACATACAAGACGCACAAGTTAAAGAGAGAAATGGAAAGAAGAAAACGGAGGACGAGACGGCTGAAGAAAGAAAGAAGGACGCAAGAACAATTCTGATTTTCATCTCTTTTCTTTTATTTTGTTAACCTAGCCATGCTTGGCTAGTCTTCTTTAGTAGTTAGGGCGAGGATGAACCCTATGCGAATTTGAGTATTTGTTTGAATTCTCTATTGAACGTTATTTACCATGATTGAATGGATTATCTTTGCTTAAAGCTTTCTTAAAGATTGATCACCTTTTAGATTGTTCATAGGTTGGTGTATGACAATAGAGATGTTGGTGCATTTAACTAGAACCGTTAATTCATCATAGAGTTGCATGACCTAGACATAGGCTTACGAGTTTATGCGATCTCATAATTCAGTTTATATAATCTTTCCAAACAATACTAAGACATTAGGTTGTTTTCAAAGATAACGGACTAAGGTAGCGTCAAGACATTGGGACTTAGTCTAATTTTAGAGAATTGATCGTCAATCATGGGAATAATAATCAATTAGGGATTTATTTCAAATACTTAGAGGAACATAGGGGAATTCTATGCCCTAAATTGCGTTTTCTCTATTGATTATCTTTTCAAAACAATCGTTCTTGAGATTCTTAATCTTGAATTCTTGTTCTTGATTAAATTCCTTAAAATTCTGTTTGGTTACAACTCACCCCCTATTACTCATTGATCCAACTAAAGCTGAAATAACGAATTAGTGGTTGGAGTACTATTCCTCATGGGACGATCTTTTTCTCACTACTTTATTACTTGTAACGATCGGTGCACTTGCCGAAGTTGCTATCAGGATGCACGTTAGGATCAGGATGAAGCTCAAACTCAGAATCAATATCAGAATCTACAAGTAATGTAGAATCACCAAGAAAGTCCGAATCACCAAATAATGCAGCATTAACCAAATTAGTGCAAACATAGCACCATTCATTATCAGCACATGCACAAATGGGAGAATCACTCACAAATGCAAAATCAGAATAATCAGCACACCAATCAGTAAAAACATCATCCACAACATCATCAATCACATCAATACAGAAAACAGAGTGCTCTTCCCTAGGATGTTTCATGGTATCAAAAATATTGAAATTCACAGATATATCACCAAAATCCATGGAAAGAGTACCAGAATGCACATCTATCTTAGTCCTAACTATTTTCATGAAAGGCCTCCCTAGAATGATTGGTGATCTACTATTAGAAGACTCAACCTCCATATCTAAGACATAGAAGTCAGCAGGGAATATCAATTCATTAACTTTGACCAATACGTCTTCAACCAAACCAGAAGGATAAGCATTACTCCTATTAGCTAACTGGACAACAACACCAGTAGGACGCAAGGGGCCAAGACCAATAGATTTATAGATAGAGGCAGGCATGACATTAATTGAAGCACCTAGATCTAACGTGCAATCATCAAATCTATAATTACCAATAATACAAGGGATAGAAAACATTCCTGGATCCTTGCATTTCTGAGGCATGGGTGTTAGAAGTGCCGACATATTCTGGTTCAAGCTTACTCTTTCAAATTCTTTCAATCCTCTCTTGTTGGTACACAACTCCTTGAGAAACTTGGCATATTTTGGAATTTGCTTGATGGCATCCAAGAGATGAATATTGATTTCAACCTTCCGAAAGGTCTCTAGAATGTCCTTCTCTTGTGACTTCTTTTTCTGTGCTCTTTCTACCATCTTCTTGGATTGAGAGGCTCTCTGAGGGAAAGGAAGAGGAATAGGAATGTCTTCTTCTTCACCTTGCTGCATTGCCTTTTAATTTTAGAGTCAATCTTCACGTTTCGACTCTCTTTCGATGTGGAAGTCACATCTGCACTGGTTTAGGTTCCTCCAATTGTTTTCCAGACCGTAGTGAGATAGCACTCACATTTCCCTTAGGATTGGGAATGGTTTGCGAAGGAAGAGTGTTGGATCCCTGAGGTTGAAGCTGGTTCAATGATGTTGCCAACTGCCCAATTTGTGTTTGCAAACTCTGAATGAAGGTGTCAGTTTGCTGTTGGAACTGCATATTGGCTGTGACAAATTGTTTCATCATATCTTCAAGTGAGGGACCACCACCACCACTACTACTAGCAGGAGGTGCAGATTGCTGCTGGAAATTCTGAGGTAGACCCTACTGGAAATTCTGTGGTCTGTACTATCTCTGCTGGTAGTTCCCAAAATTCTGCTGGTATTGGTTGCTCTGGTTTTGATTTTGGTTCCAGCGAAATTTGGGGTGATTTATCCAACCAGGATTATAAGTATTGGAGAAGGCATTATTCGGCTGGTATTGTGGCTTTCCTGGAAAAACAGCCACTGCAGCTACTGACTGGTCTTGGTAAGTAGGATCATGCAAGGTAGGGCAAGAGTCAGTAGAATGATAAGGGTCAGAAAAAAACCAACAGGAGTACCCAATCTGAGGAGGGGAAGACTGTACTGTCTGTGTCACTGCCAACTGCCTCACAAGGGAAATCAGATCATCAAGTTTAGTCTCTAATCTCTGAGAATCATACTGGATTGGAGGAGTTTGAATATGGTAAACAGGAGTACTATTGGCCCTGGTGCCAAACTGCTGAGAGTTATCTGCCATAATGGATATCAAGTCTCGAGCTTCTTCAGGTGTCTTGTTACTCATAGCCCCACCGCTAGAAGCATCCACCAACCCTTTGTCTAAGCAGTAGACCATCATAGAAACAGTAATCAAGTCTTTCTCGCTTATCCGATGGTGTGGACAGCTTGCACATAACCTTTTGAACCTCTCCCAATACTCATGCATAGTCTCCCCAGCGATCTGTTTAATGTTGCCAATCTCCTTCTTGATCGCAGTTGCTCTTGAGGAAGGGAAATATTTCTCTAGAAATAACCTCTGAATATCAGTCCAGCTCCCAATAGATGAGGGTTGAAGGTACAACAACCAATCCTTGGCTCCACCATCCAATGAGAAAGGAAAAGCTCTCAGCTTGATATGATCTTCATCAATGGCTTGTGGTTTCATTGTGCTGTACACTACATGGAATTCCTTCAAATGCTTAATGGGCACTCACCGCAAGACCATGAAACTTAGGCAACAAGTGTATTAGACCGATTTAAGCTCAAAGTTAGCAAGAAGGTCGATATTGGATGCACAAAGGTTGATAATTAACATCAAAGTGCACCAATTCCTTTAAAGTAGGACGATCTGCCTGTTCTTCTGCCAACATGTCTGAGTTAGCAAAATTGCTACTAGAATCAGTGGAAACAACAAGACTATCAGAAATACTATCAGAAGTACAATCAGAAAGATCAACAGAATGGACACAATCAGAATGGTCAGGATCAGACTCCAATTGAGTGTCCAGTTCAGTATTAATCTTATGAATTAGCCTAAGAACTCTTCTAGTAGTAATAATGGTTCTTTCTATTTCAGGATCAAATGACAACAAATCTTCTGGATTAGTAGTATTCCTGGTACTCATGCAGAGAAGTGGTAAAAAATAGAAAACCCTAAGAGAACACAAAAACAAAACACAAAAGCAAAAACCTATGTTAGAAATTGACCAAAACAAGTCCAGAAACGCTATCAAATGATTTTTAAAATTTTTGGGACTTGGACAGGGCAACTCCTAGACTATTGGGGGACAAATAAAAAAATTTAAAAATTAAAAAAATTAAAAATAAAAATTAAAAATAAAAATAAAAAAATAAAAAATAACAGCCCAATCGGAGTAAGTCAAACAATTGAAATACCCGATATATCCAGCCGAGACTCAAAAAAAATAAAAAATAAAATAAAACTACTTTACAAAATGGGGGTTTTTGATTCAAACAGATTTAAAAAGAAAATAAACTGAAACAGAACGAAATATGCAGAAATCTCTGCATTCATCCAGAGAATCCCTCGACTAGACGATCGCCTAGCATATGTCCGAACAGTGGCGTCTCACTGTGCAATCGCACAGCAACACTGTAACCTAGTTTGAACTCAGTCCTTGGGATGAACCAAACCGAATATTAAATCTAATATTTGGACTATTTTCAGAAATCGAATCCGATAAGATGAAAACAAAATCAAGTAAAGTTACCGATTAAGCACGAGTCCTCTGGACGAATCATGGAATCCTCAACGTTAGGTTAATCACAGAAGTTTAGCCGAGCATGGCTGGGAAAAACGAAGAATAGACGAAGAACGCGAAGAACATTGCAGAGAAAATAGAACTTCTGTATTTAATCCTAAACCTTCAAAAACGTGAATGAATGAATGTATGAATGTGTTTGCGGCTGCCATCTAACTTAAAGTTAACCTAAAAACGAAATGGGCTCTAATGGTTCAACCCAAAACAGAAATAAAGTAAAAGTGGGCTTTAATTACAAAATCCGAGCCCAAATAAAATCCAGAAATATACATCTGACTTTGGCTCCAAAATCGACCGCCCTCTTGTCCGAATTTGCTCTTCATGTCTTCATAAAAATTGTAGCTCTCTGAATCATCTTAAACATGAGACAAAAATGAGGCAAATCCGATGTCTGGTTCAAGAGTTATGGTAAAAATAGTGAAGCAATGTAAAACTGGAATTTTATTATTAAAAATGGCTAAAATATAATCTAAGGCCCAAAGCCCAAATAAGTATAAAAGCCATTATTTATTAACTAAAGAGTCCTAAATTATTAATCAAGAGATAAAAAGAAGTGTATGAAATATTCAATTATCACTGGGGAACCATAGAACCGTGGTCCAGCAACGGCGTGTTGAGACCCCTCAACATTCCTCCTACCAGACCCACCGCAGAGCAAGGTGGCTAGCCTTTGCTCCTCAGAAAGAGGAGAGCCAAGCAGCCAAAAGCTAGTTCGAGGATAACGTGCACGCAGTGCTTCTTCCTCTTCTGGAGTTAAATGCTGACTCGAAGAGGGCGAGTGGTTAACCTTACCCATCGACACCGGAAGTTGAAACCTAGAGAGACATAAAATGTCTGATAAGGAGGGCGAGGGAAACCAAAACGAGCAAAACTAGACGATGGAAACCCCCACGAACAAGGGCATACGATTATGAGAATCCTAACCAAAACTTACCCAAATAACCCAAAAACAATACTACCTATGATACGGGGAGGAAGAAGCAAAAAGTAAAAATCACAGAACACCAACAAACTTCAAAATGAAAGCAGATAAACGTTGGGAAGTGTACGACATACCTGAGCAATTGAAAGTCGGAGAAGTATGAAGTAGTAGAATCCGAGAGTCGCTGAGAGATTTTTGATGCAAGAAAACCAGAGTTTTTCAGAGTAGAGAAGAGAATGCCAAGAACGAGTGAAGTGGGAAGAATGGAGGGAAATACGAAATGATACTCAAGCAACAAGGGTAAAGGAGACTATTCACGCTAAAAGCAGGGGTGACGTACGATATGCGATGGGTGCATTAAATGCGCACGAAAATCGCAGGCGGCTAGGTGTGGCGGTTATAACCCATCCCCAATCCAAGGAAGCCAGGTGTCAGGGGCAATGATGGCGAATGCAGAAGGGACATTACCTCGAAGTTAAGCAAAACCCTTGTTGATCACCTCGGATCCTTAAAGCCCTCAGCGATTAGTCAACCGAAACCCTTGGCGAGTACCCCAGATCCTCGAACCTCTTGGTAATACCTCGAAACCTTGAACCTTTTGACATTACCTCGAATCCCTGAGTGAATGACTTCCGTAGTCGGGGTCAACGTAACCCAACTCGGCAAGGTACGATATAGTCTTAAGAGAGCTAGGGACACATCAAACTATCTCGGATAACCTGTCTGGGGACAAAATACATCCGGCAGCTCAAAAGCTTGAACTACCGGGTTGGGGGGCAACTGTTATGGACCTAGATCAGGCCCAATAGCAGGATGGCTCAACAATAGATATAATGCATATCAGAATCTATCTAATATAAAGGAGGATCTTAACTCACCCATAATCAATGAATATTTTTAGATATGATATAGCATTTAGGATGCTCAGGCCAAAGATCACGCGAGGCCCACGATATCCAACCTAAGGTACACTCTATAAATACAGAGGTCAAACCCTAAGGTACACACGTTCTAAACTCTGAACTATTTACATACTGTCACACTGTGCACACACATCACCCACATTAGTGAAAGCCTCGTTTGTGTACAATGATCTCACGCTCTCCTGGATACTTGCCTCGTAGATATTCAAGAAGAGCCTATCGATCCAATATCAAAGCACTAGCCTACCAGGCTATACATCTGTGTTCTACACCAGAACCGCGTGAAAGTTCAAATTTGGCGATTTTTTTTTTTACATGAGTTCAAACTTAACAAGAGCATATTTTTTTAAAATATATTCTAGCAAAAAATATTTTCTTTTTTTATTTTGAATTAATTTCTTTTGAGGGTAAAATAGACATTTCTTAATTCTTTACCAACTACTACCCGTCCACCCCTTCATTTTCTTCCTATCAAACAACTCATTTTTTTCAGGTCATCTTTCCTCATCTTTTAAATCTTGCTCTCCTTTCCCCAGGTTCCTTTTACTCCTCAAATTTTCCTTAAGCTATGTTTGGTTCGACGGAGGGAAGGGAGGGATTTTAAAATTACCTTGTTTGGATTGATTAGAAGGAAGGGGAGGGGAGAGATTTTAATATTACCATGTTTGGTTTAGGAGGGAAGGGGAGGGAAATTTTTTTGACATTGACAATTATACCCTTATATTATAAGGAGGGTTTTAATGTTACTTTGATTGGTTGATTCATTTGAAGAGAGAAGACTCAATGATATGCAAAAGAATTAATTAGTCGCTTGTTTCTTACAGGGTGAGGAGCAAGGATGGAGTGGACTTCTCTGTAGCTGGCGCGATTGCTCTGCTTCGCAGATATTGAGTGCACATAAGGCTTCGTATGTCTGACTCTTGGTTTGTTGGGCTTGTGAAACTCAATGCTAGCAGCTGTTCAAGGGAAACACATGTTAGTTTTAACAACGGTATAGCAGCAGAATTATAAACGGACTGTTCGCAAGACATTACCAAAAGTTAATAATCAGCTAAGATGTAAAGGGAGAGCTTACAAAAATCGTTGTCCTTTTCATGGATTTCAGATCCACTGCTGGAGTAATCGTAATCAAGATCATCTTCTTCGTTCCCAGTAGGGTGTTCTAGCACGCTCAATGCATTCCTCTGAAGCTTAACCTCAACCCCATTTTTCAAGACCTTGGATTAAAAGAAAAATTAAGAGCTTTAAAAGTGAATGAAGCCAGAGAAAAATCGTGAAGAACCTCCGCAACGCAAGTAACCAAAAGAATCACAAATCTAAAAGGGCCACAAGGGTATTTTTAGAATAATAAAAAAACTCTAGGGGCATCTTGGTCTACTCACACATCACCTTTTATAATCCCTCCAAATCCGTCCGATTTGGAGGGACTTTTTGAGGGAAGGGAAGGAGAAATTTTAAAAAATATCTCCTCCCCTCTTAAAAAATATTATCTGTCAAATAAGGGGAAATGACTAAAATCCCTCCATTCTCCTCCCCTCTCCCCAATCCTCTCAAACCAAACGGGCCCAATTGTTTTTCTTTTCCTGGCTCACGAGAATGTGACATAAACCCCTGTTCGACGAGATCACCATTCGCTTCGTCGCTCCTCACCGTCGTTTGCTGGTCTCCTTTCCGTCGCCGGTGTGTGTCAGGGACCACCGCCGTCATCTTCCTCATCTGCTCAATATATCGGGTCGCTGCTTCTTTTCCTCCTCTGATCGGCGTTTTAATCCTCTCTTCTCCTTAGCAGACGTTGTGGTGTTTGTAAGCTCATTTCCTTGCATTTGCTTCTTTGATTCGGTCTCTGTCTCTTCTATTCGTTGTGTGTGGGTGTGCTGTAATGAATCTTATTTTCTTCTTCCCTTCGCTGCTGCAAGTGTAGTTTTGGGTAAGCTCTAACTCCTCTATTTGCTAAAATTGTGTGTCTGTGTGTGTAGACTGAAGTTGCGTCCAGTTTCCTCTTTGTTGTTGCTGGGTGGGTGGTGTTAAATCCATTTTTTCTTCTATGTTTCAGCTACTGTGGGTGAATATAGGAGGCCGATTAAGATTCAAAATAAATCAGAGAAAAAAGAAGCTTCTTTTTTTTTTTTCTAATTTCATTCATAAATATGATAGATGTTTTATAAAATGTTTGTTAGGGGAACTAAATTTAAAATGAATAACTAGAGAGGATTAACGTATCATAAACCCAGCTTTGGATTTGAGATGAGATTGATTGCACACCAGGTGTTTGATGGAATGTTTGGAAGAGAAGAGACTTAAGTATCTTGATGGTGAAAGAAGAACTGAAACCCTATTCCGCATGATTATGATGCAAATCTTGTGTAACGATAAAATTTGGAAGTTCCATAATTTTACAATAAATTGTGGTCAGAGTGATTGTTTATGAATAAATTTGAAGATGCACATGAGATGTTTGTTTATGAATAATTAAGATTGTTAAATGTTTATGAGTTGATTTGTGGAATGCACTTGAAGTGTTTGATTTAATACTTGAGAAGGAAACTTTATGTAATTGACAATGAAATCTACTCATTCTTTTTTTTGATAATAGAAATCTACTCATTCTAGCTTTGAGTGAAATTATGATATAAGAATTAATTACTTTTCTATATTGAAAATTGGTATTAAATGATTTGAGGAAGTTTGGAAGATTAAAGGAATTGAGCATTAAGTGAATTAGGCTTGAATCTTTATTTCGGTTTGGTTTAAATTATTTTTCTCAATTGGATGCTCTATATTTATGTTTAGAGTTGTCTCGAATTGCAATAATGTCATACGCAAGCTCATTGTGAATAGAAAGGAGGATTGATTTAAACTACTGAATGGTTAGGTACCATTATGGGTTTAAGTGCATGATCACTTTATCTTGATTTTCATTAGTACTTGAACAATTGATGTATGATGCTTGTGTTCATACACGCTTGAAAAGGGTTCTATTTTGTGGATGAAAATGCTTGAGATACAGAGTTGCAATCGAATGTATTTAACAAATCATACTGATTGAAATATTCATGTGATTATTGTTTTTCCTCGTTCATTTGATAGTCTTGTTTTATATGTGTACTTAAGTAATGCAATTATAAAGTCTAGGAAAGGAATATAAGATATGGCTTATGAATATTTTGCAGAATCTTTACAAGATCAAATTTTCAAAACATACAAGAGCAGTTTTCATAAATTGAAAGAAATTATTTCTTATAAAAATGGGAACACCTTTTCCAGGAGAACTTGACACAAAGCGCTTGTTATTCATATCCTTTGTGTTGCACTTGGCTCATAAATGATTAATATTATGCTACTTGATATTATATTAATGAAGTAGGACTCGTTGATTCTAAATAGAATATAGCAAGTTAAAAGGGCTTACAAAGTTGTTTAATAGATTTTTAATGCTTGTTTGGAAAAACATTGGGAGGCTGAAAACCTTGGTTTTAAAGCCTAAACCACGTTTTGTCAAGAGTGGTTACTAAAAACTCAATTTCCAAAACCACGGTTGGGAAGTTTAAAGCCAAGCAGTGTATTTATTTTCTAAACCGCGTTTAAGACCAAAACCATTGTCAGGAAAGATGAAACATATACCTTCTTTTGGCTAGCCTCCGTTTTGTCCAAGTTCAATTTTGCCTAAAACCAAGTTTGCAGAGCCAATTACACCCAAATCATAGTTTTAGCATATTCAAAAACCAAGCAAGTTCGTAGTAGTTTAAGTGGCATATCAGCCAACTAGATTAAGTGAGTAAATTTGCAATGCTATGTAGGATATTCAGATTTTTCAGGTGCAGCTGAAGGTGGATGGAATGATTCTATGACCATTGATTGATGTGGAATGGCTCTTTTATTACTTATTTGTCTTATGTATCATGTTAGTATGATTTTCTTTTTGGCAATGTGATATTTTGATTTTTATTGTTTCTAGGGCTATGATATTTCATGCTTCTAATAGCTTCGTGAGATACATGATATTAACATATGCTTCATACCTGTATACAGATTTGGATATGCTTTATCATTGATAATTATGAATTAACCCTCATGCTTTCAAGCATGAGTCATGGAAAAGTTATGAAGCTATTTAATGTCTTATTGGTGCATATTTAATAAAAGTGGTTAAAATTGAGCATTTAATTCATGTTTTGGAGTGAGATTTTGTATAATTTATTGGAGGAAAGTCTTATTTTGCTTCACTATTTTGCAGGATTTGACAAGATGCATGCTGATTTAGTTGTTGATGCCAATTGTCCTGATGAAGTATGTTTCAATTGTTTACCTTGATCTTTTAACTTCTATAAAGTATAAACTTTAAATGTCGCAAGCATGTCTATTTGCCAATTATCTATGGAATAGTTTTTAGGTTGCCAGTATCAGTATTTTTAATTGACAAGCTTTCTTTGGTTTGGCTACAGGGTATGTGAGCAAACAATACTTATAAATACCTGCCTGCGACTTGTATACATATGTGAATCTTTTGGATGGTGATGTGTGTTGTCTTCGATCTCCATACTTGTTTTTCCGTAGGATGTGTTCAACAATCTGGTGACAATGCAACAGAACTGCTGCCTTGCAATTCGTGGGCCCCAGTTTCTGATGATGTCCAAAATGGAACCACTGATAGCATCTCAACTGCAAAAGGCTGTCCAAAATCTCCCACTTTAGAAAACTTGAATGATTTGAAGTCTATTGAATTAAATGACAACTTGACGGGCGAATCTTCCAAGTCCACACCTAATACAAAAATGGAGAAGAAAATAATAACGAAGGCGAGTTGTTTCATTTTGTGGGATATTTATTCTATTGCATCGTTTATAATAACTACTATTCACCAAGTTACTTGTTGCATTACGAGCCAGCTCATTAGTTCACATGATTTATGAAGGATAGAAATAATTTATCATATTGTATTTGGTATTTTGTTTGTCACTCAATTTGTTGTTCCAATTTATATAGTAGAAACAATGTACATCAATTGCATTATACATATCTCCCTTGCAAGGACTTTCTCTAAAAGATTGGTGCTTTGATGTCAATATTTTTTGTTGCAGGTGCCTCACTTGCAATTTAACTTCTCAGCAGTTGGCCGTCCAAGGGTCCACAACCCAATAGGAAAACCTACTTCAATGGCCAGGCAAAAACAACCTATCTTACCCCATATTGACTCTCACCATAATGGAAGAACACGAAGTATAAATGACAGACCCATGGTAAGAGATAAATTAACCTGGAACCCAGAGCATGAAAAGTCACAAGAACTAACTCCTGGCCATTTATTAGCTAGCCCAAAACAACATGTTCATCCCCCTACTAGTTGCCAGCCAACTGGGAGAACACAGAGTAGACCCATGCCAAGAGACAAATTAAGTAGGAACGCAAGATTTGAAAATTCACTAGAAGTAACTTGTGGTCCTTCATTAGCTACCCAAAATGTATTTGTTCCTCCTGATTGCCTACCAATTGGGGAAACACAAAGTACAACTGATAAACCTAGGTGGAGAGATAAACCAAACTGGAACCTAGGAGTTGAAAGGTCACAAGAATCACCTCATGGTCTTGCATTAGCCAAACAAAAACATGTTATTCTCCATGTTGATAGCCAGCTAACTAGGAGAGACCCGAGTGGGAATGGCAAAACTATGTCAAAAGACAAGTTAAGTTGTAGCAAAGAACTTGAAATGTCACCAGAACTAACTCGTGGTCCTAGGTGTTTTGATATGAACTTTCAATCAGAGCCATCATCTGTTAAGCAAACGTTTGGTCTTTTTGTCTCTAGAGATAAATATAACCTTCCTGAATTTCAGACTCAATATGAAAATGCTAATTTCTATGTGTTGAAATCTTTTAATGAAGATGACATCCATAAGTCCATTAAATATAATGTCTGGACAAGTACTTCATATGGAAATAAGAAGCTAAACACAGCTTTTCTAGATGCTGAAGCTAAATCATGTGAGACAGGCAAGAAGTGTCCGATATTCCTCTTCTTCTCCGTAAGTTAAATTTTTTTCCATGAATTGTCTCTAATTTTACCTATTTTATTGTAATCTGTTGTATAATGATAATAAAATCATAAGTTTGTTGAGTGTTAGTTAGAAAACAGCATGTTAGGTCCTATCCTAAGCCAATAAATAGGTAGCTTATTCGATTGTAATGTCAAACTTGTCTTAATTATTCCCTTTAACCTATGTCTTTCTTCTTTGATTCTCTCCTCTCTATTACTCTATTTTGTTTCTCTTTCTCTGTGTTCTTCTCTTTTATTCTTCTCTTCCTTTCTTTCTCTTTATCCTTGGCAATTTACATTTTCAAACCAAGTGAATGGTTTAAACCTGAGCACTAAACTAAAGATTCATGGAGGGCCAAATGTAGAACATTTAACAAATTGTGGAAGAATTATGGGAAGTTGTCAGCAAACTCCGTGAGGACGTTATCAACATGACCACGCAACTCTACAATTTGGTGCGTGGCTTTCAAGAAGGCACAATAATTTGACAAGATACCCAAGAAGAACAAAGGGATAAAAATCGTGATAATGAACACGCAAGAAGAAATGGGTGCTAACAACCAACCCGGTTCACCAAGATGAAATTCCCTAAATTCTTGGAACAAGATGTACATACCTACATTCTTAAGTGTGAATGATAGTTTGAGCTTGATGAGGCACCGGCCATGAACGTGAGGCCCCAAGAACCTCTGCTTCTATTGTCATGGAAAATTTGGTGGGGACCAAAAGTGGCCCCACGCTAGAGACTTCAACTATTTTTGAGGAAGAAGTAGAGCACAGAGCCAAGAACCTCTACTTCTATCGTCATGGTAAATTTAGTTCAGACAACAAGTGCCCTCATCATAGACTTCAACTTTACTACATTAAAACTGGCTTGTTTTGTAAAGAAGGGCTTAATGTTTGGTTCTTATTGACAATGGCAGCACCCATGACTTTTTTAGACTTGGGATTAGCCGAAAACCTTGGGTGGTAAGTGATGGAACAACATTCTCTTCAGTGGGGGTAGAAAGTTGAAAATATTCGATTTTTGGAAGGAACTTAGATAGAGGGTGCAAGGCTTAGATTTCGTATTTGACTTAAGGGTTATAGAATTAAACAAGTGGTTTTGGGATTCAAATGGCTCAAAAGCTTCAAGAACGCATTGTAGGACTATGAAACCCTATAGTTGTATTTCTTATATGAGAGGCAGCTTCAGAAACTCTAAGCCAACCTTTCTAATACATGGCAAAAGTACAACCTAAGAAGATTGAGACTCATCACTTGCAAGACGAACAAATATTCCTCTTGCAATTGGTGAAGGAATATGGGGAAGAGATTCAGTGCTGAGCTGTCTCTAATGTAAACAACAGTTCACCGGCAGAAGTCCAAGAAGCATTGAACAGGTTCTAAGACATTTTTTAGGAGCCAAAGGGCCTTCCTCCTTAAGAGATGGATATGGTTGTCCTATTGTGCTTCGAGAGGGAACCAATTTTAAAGCCTTATTGCTACCCAGCAGCTCAACATGACATTATTGACTAGTTGGTTGGAGAATTGGTACAGTTAGGAATCATTCAAGAGTTGGAGAATTGGCATAGTTAGGAGTCATTGTGCCTGTTTGGTGTGAGCGTTAAGAGAGCGTTAGGAGCGTTAGCGGTAGAGTTAATGGGCTTTGGAGAAAAAGCCCAACATGGTGTGTTAGGGTTGCGCGTTAAGTTCACTTAACTTTAAGTCAAAAAAGCTCAAAAAGCCCGTTAAGGAAAAAGCTCCAGAATCCAGCTTTTTCCAAAAAGCTCTCAGCTTTTTGACGTGGGCCCCGCCACTTCTACCACCATCAATCCAAACACAAATCATTATCTATAACCTGACTTTTTTCCTACCGAGCTTTTTTTAAAGTCAGATAGCTTTTAAGCTACCGCTCTTACCGCCAACCCAAACAGGCCCATTCAAGAGCTCCTCACCATTCTTTGCCACTATTGTCCTTGTAAAGACGGAGGGGTCTTGGATGATGTACATAGACCAGGAACTCAATGGACAGACCATCAAGAATCAATATCCCATACTAGGTGGAAGAGGTGTTTGAAGAATTAGGTTAAACAAAACGGTTCCCAGAGCTGAACCTAAGGGGGAGATATCACCGTATTCTAATAGTGCCAATGTGTACAAGACATTCTTCAAAACTCATCTCGGACACTGAGACTGGTCATACACTTTGGTTTAACCAATGCACCTACTATAGTTTAGGGGGCCATGGATGATATTTTTAGATCATTTTTGAGAGAAATTGTTTTAGTTTTCTTTGATGATATTCTGATTTATAGTCCCTCTCTTGCAAATCATGTGAAGCACTTGGAGAAGGTGCTTCAAACCTTGAATAACAATCAATACTTTGTAAAGCAAAGCAAGTGCAACTTCACTGCCACTAGTGTGCAGTACGTGGGGCATATTAACAATGATGGAACTGTCTCAACAGACCCCAAGAAAGTTCAGGCTCTAGCTTGATGGCCAGAACCAATAACCATTAAGCAGTTGAGAGCTTTTTTGGGGCTAGCAGGTTACTACTGGCATTTTATTAGGGGTTATGAAAAACTAGCTAGACCCTTAACACTTTTGCTGAAGACAATTCCCTCACATGGTCTCAGCTTGCAACAGAAGCCTTTGATCACCTCAAGCAAGCTCTCACTACAGCACCTGTCCTCACTTTACCCGACTTCTCTTAGCAGTTTGTGGTAGATGCTAATGCATGTGGCATTCGAATAGGAGCTGTCTTGATGCAACAAGGACTGCCTATTGCATTTTTTTATTTTGCAAAGGGTTGTCACCAAGACGACACCATCTTTTAGTTTATGAAAAAGAATTGATGGTTGTGGTGCGGGCAGTACTTCATTGGCACCAATATCTCAAGAGGAAGCAATTTATCATCTGCACGGACCAGCGGAGCCTAAAATACCTTTTGGGGCAGCAGCTAAAGACATCATTTCAGATGTTTTGGGTTGCTAAGCTAGCTGATTTTGACTATGAGATTCAATACAAGAGGGGAAGAATATTCTGTAGCTGAAGCTCTCTCCAGAATACCAAGGCAGCAACTAATGCAGATGGTTTTAAGCACTTCTTCTCCCGAATTGTTGCTGAAAATCAAGCAAAGTTGGGAGCAAAATGATTTTGTAACTCTACCCATACCTAAGCTCCAACATGCTGGTGGTAATTGGAGTGATTTGTCGTGGGATGTTGATTTATTGAGAAGGACAGGGAAGTTAGTTGTTGGCAATGACCTTTCCGTCAAAGAACAGATCCTAAAATGGCTAGACTCAAGTCCACAAGGTGGACATTCTGGTATTCAAGCTACATATCAGAGGATGAAGGCTTTATTTTGGTGGAAGAAGCTAATCAACGATGTGACTGACTTTGTAAAGTAGTGTATGCTTTCTGTAAGTATGAAGCCATTGCATCTCTTGGGTTATTACAACTTCTCCTATCCTATAATTTGGGAGTCTGTTACTACGGACTTTATTGTGGGACATCCTAAATCTTATGGGAAGGATACCATTTAGGTTGTTATTAATAGAATGAGCAAGTATTCTCACTTTTTGGCACTGTCTTGTCCCTTTACATTAGCCTCTTTGGCTCAAATTTTCATGGATCAGATCTATTAGTTGCATGGAGCACCCACAGAAATCATTAGTAATCGTGACCCTATCTTCATAATTTTTGGAAGGCATTCCTTAGGGTGCTGCGTGTAGAACTAAAGCTTGCATCTGTATGCCATCCACAAACGGATGGCCAATCAAATTCCTTAATCAGTGATTAGAAACATATCTGAGGTGATTGTGTTGGGAAAACCCAAGGAAAAGTGTAAATGGATCTCTCATGCTGAATGATGGTAATATTTCATTCCATACAGCAACAAAAGCACTATTTGCATAGGGAAGAAAATATAATGAAGCAAAGAGCAGATTTACATAGGACTGATCTAGAGGATGCTATGGGGCAGTGGAGTTTTCTTAAATTGCAACCTTATAGGCAGATTTCAGCAGCCTATAGAAGCTCACCGAAGCTTGCACCAAGATATTTTGGCCTTTAGCAAGTCACTGAAAAGGTGGGACCGGCTTCCTACAAACTTCAGACTCAAGGGTACACCCTACATATATATCTCTCTTCTAAACTATTTCTAGACCCTGCAATTAAGCAAAGGCCCACCACCTGAATTTCATGAACCTCCTCCAGCTCTGGAATTGTAAAGCTAGAGAGAGAGAGAGAGAGAGAGAAAATATATACCCAATTGTCTGTCTATTTAAGTATACAATAGGGGTATTTATACACAAGAGAGGAGCCTCAGAATAAATGACTCATTATGATGATTGATTTCCTAATCAATCATAATCTGTAGAATCCCTTATTATGTGCAATACTAACTGATTCTAATATATATTTATATTAATATATTTCCTAACACCCCCCTCAAATTGGAGCGTAGATGTTAATCATGCCTACCTTGTTACAAAGATAATCAACACGAGTCCCATTTAGAGATTTAGTCAACAAATCACCCAATTGGTTGCTAGACCTCACGTCCTATAGAAATGAAGTTTTCCTTGATTTTATCACATGCAAAGTGACAGTCGATCTCAATGTGTTTAGTGCATTCATGAAACACAGAATTGGAGGCTATGTGCAGAGCAACTTTGTTATCATACCACAGTTTCACATGCAAATGACGTGGTAAGACCAACCTCCTTCACTAATTGATGAATCCACACAATTTCTTGTATTGATTGAGTCATAGCCCTATACTCGGCTTCTCCATTAGATCTTGAAACCACATCCTGCTTCTTGCTCCTCCAGGGCACTAAATTTCCACCCACAAGCATGCAATATTCTATGGTAGATCTCTTGGTAGCATTTGGTATGACTAGGTTCTTTACAACAATTAAAGCAAACAATCCCACCAGCACCATAGTTTGGAGGATTGTTACCTAGCCTTGAGAAGCTTGGGTTCCTGTGAGTAACAAAAGCAAAAAATCCCACCAATAGGATTCAGTGTACCATGTCCTTGTTGCGAAAATCCTTGATTCCTGTCATCAGTCAGACCTCGGCCAGCCAAAGTACTAGGATAAAAAGCTGGGTGAGTCAGACTATCTGCATTCTGCACGCAGCACTCGAGAGTGTACATCCTGAAGCGAAGGACGCTTTGAGCTAGACAATATCTGAGATCGAATAGTCTCATAAGCTGGGTTGAGAGCAATAAGGAAACTGATAATTGCCTATTTTTTCATATTATCCACCTGTGCTTGAAGATCAGTCGTTGGTAGCGTTAACCGCCGCATTTCTGCATATGTTTGCTTAAAATCCATGAAGAAATTCTTCAGGAGGCGACCATGCTGCTCAGCCCAATAGAAACCTTTACAGACTTCATGAATGCGAGTAATGTTTCCTTTCCCAGAGTACAGGAACTCCAGGTAGTCCATTATTAACCTACAGCATAATCTTGGTCTGTTTTAGTATTATCTTGGGCAGCATATTATATCCAAATGTGTTGAGAGTGCTATATTGAACAGAGGTTGTTGTCGGTGTTCCAAGAAATTTCATATTTTTATCATATGAAATCTCTGTTCTTGAATAGGATTCTAATAATCCTGTCATATTGGACGTTTATGTTGTTAGTGTTACTTGAAAATTTCATCATGTACAGAAACTACATAGTGTATAAACTTCTTTAATATGAATTATGGATTTTAATCTTTCTTAAGGGTTGTCTTTTCAGTAAGTTCTTTCTTCGATTTTGTTTCTCTAAAAAAGGAGTAATTATCCACTCTCTAGAAAACTAGAGTTCTGTATAGTTTTCTCCCATTTTGAATCAGGTCCGCGAGATTTTTCTCTTTTTTATTAACTACTTTAAGTTTGCAACGTCATATCCGTTAACCTTTATCCTTCAAAACTGTTAAATTTGAATGAACAAGCGTTAGTGAGGACTGAAGTTGGAAAAAAAAAATCTTAGGGACATGATTCAAAATGAGAGAAAACTATAAGGACTTCCAAATTATTTCCCTCTTTTTATTGATTAGGTCTTTCTTAGAAACTTTTAATGAGATAAATTCTTGTGTGAATTTGGAGTGCCACCTCATTTATGGTCTCTCCAATAAAAATGCAAGAAGTCAAATTATAATCTCATGTGGCAGTTACTTAATTTGTTATGATATTTTTCTAGAAAAAACGTGCTGACGTGTTGTGCCTCTTTACCCTTCACTTTCCTAAACAGACGCCATTCACAGATGCCTCCTATTAAAAAGTTCCCATTTTTTGACGACCTCCTCCGGCTAGTGACACCCATTTCACAGATCTCCCTTCCTCTCTTCTTTCTCTAGCCATCTACGCTCTTATTTGAACACAATAAACTTCTACAAATTTTTGTCATCCCTCACCTATCATTCACTATTTTTTTCCTCAATTTTTCAGACTTATAATGCTTCTTATTTGGACGAGTCAATATCATAGAGTCAGTATTTATTTGGATGACCTAAAATCTGTAGAAGTTTGTTGTCTTCAAATCATAGCCTAGATGGCTAGGGAAAGAAGAGAGGAAGGGAGATCTGCGAAATCGAGATCTAGCTTCTCTCCTTTACCCCTTCCCATCATTTTCCCTTCTTTTTCTTTTTTTGCCGTTGGATTAAGATCTCAATGGTTCAAATTTACCATCTTTTTTTCCATCCTTTCCCGTTACAATAATATTTTTATCATATGATAAATCTTGACCTTTGAGATCTTAATCCAACGGCAGAAAAGGGAAAAGGAGGGAAAATGATGGGAAGGGTAGAGGAGAGAAGCCTGGTCCGCAAAATGGGTGTCGCTGGTTGTAGGAGCTCACCAAAAATGAAGAGGAGGTAGCTGTGAATGGAGAGGAGCAAATGTGTCGTAGTCTGAGAAATTGTACCAAAAAGTGAAAGACTAAAGAGGCATTATGTTGTCGGTACGTTTTTTCGTAGAAGAATATAAATAAACAAAATTAAATAGTTGCCACATATTAAAATAATTTGACTTGTTGCATTTTTATTTGAGAGAGCATAAATGAGGGGCATTCCAAGTTCACATAAGAATTTCTCTTTAACTGATGAAATTTCATTAAATATCAAATCAGGTCAATGGTAGTGGACAGTTCGTTGGAGTAGCTGAGATGACTGGACCAGTAGATTTTAACAAAAACATGAGGTTCTGGAAAGGGAATAAATACTTTGGTTTCTTCCCAATCAGGTGGCATATAATTAAGGACGTACCCAACACCCAGTTTCGGTACATTACTCTTCCAGAGAATGATAACCAGCCTGTGACTTACAGTAGGGATACACAAGAGGTAGCCTTTACTTCTAATATTATTAAAGTGCACCTACAAATGCTTTCATGTCCAATTTCTTATGTTTGATTGCTTCCTACACGCTGACTTACATTTATTTTATTTACATAGACTGGAACAGGGAAACTGATATATAGTTATCCTATAGTGGGGGCTTAATAGTAAATAACACAGGAATTAGATGAGAGAGATTATCAGGCTAGGCAGAGAACATATATGGATTGTACCCTGCCATTACTGTTTCCGTGAATGAATTATCTTGTCGTTTTCCTCTTTATTCTCTTCTCTGCGTATCAAGGGTATCAAAGCCATTGTCCGGCCAATGGCGCCACCGCCGGACACTCGTTCCCAGGATCATATCGGTGATTTGGAAAATCGCTTCGAAATGTTCCAAACTGTGATACACAGTCGGCTCAATCAAGGATCACAGGACATTAATGACTTGAAGCAAATCGCTCTTCGATTGGAAGAAGGCATGAAATCGATGGAGTCTCGAGTTGCTTCTCTTAACATGGTTACCAGAAAACAACCTGTGCATATCCAACAGCTGTTCCTGAATCTCACGCCGACGACATTGGCGATGGCAA
This sequence comes from Acacia pycnantha, assembly GCA_025563575.1. Lineage (NCBI taxonomy): Eukaryota > Viridiplantae > Streptophyta > Magnoliopsida > Fabales > Fabaceae > Acacia > Acacia pycnantha. The sequence goes on along the minus strand of JAMWYP010000328.1, from coordinate 163,683 downwards.
TGAACTTCGTGCGTTTGCAAGAGGCCACCATTCGAGCAATCTACGACCAGCTTCCATAACGCAATCGCAGGGACCAATATTCAGGGGTTGCCTTCTTGGATCGTTTGACTGGGCCTCGGGCCGATTTCAATTTGGGCTCCAAATCCATCCCACTTCCGGATCCATCTGCTACAGTGGCGTCGAAGTCTACTTACTTGGCCAAACCCAGCTGGGTTCCTCCGACATCACCTTCACCTTCATTCTCTGCGACTTCACCGTCATCAAAGCCCACCCGCCAGCTCTCCAAGAAGGAGATGGACAACCGCCGTCGGAAGGGTTTCTGCTACTGGTGCCCAAAGAAATTCACCGCTGGCCACTGTTGCAAAGATTCACACCTCTTTACACTAGTGATCGATGAGGACGATGATCACTTTGAGGATGCTATAGGGGACAGCCAGGATGACGCTGATGGAACTATCAATGCCGTTGAAGGGTTTGCCAATACCTCAACCCTCAAACTGATCAGCCACATCAAGAATCAGCAAGTTGTTATCCTCATCGACACTGGCAGCACTCACAATATACTGGATGCTACAGTGGCTAAGCAATTGGGGCTGAAACTTCACGACCAAGACCCCATTCAACTCACAGTAGTTGACTCGACAGGTTTGCATCACTAAACACTGTCCCTCTTTGAGCTAGAAAATGGGTGATTCACACTTCTCTGCAGATTTCTTGGTTATGAAAATGGTTATGATGCTATTTTAGGTATTCAGTGGCTAAAAACTCTGGGTCGATTTGCTATGGATATGGAACTGAAAACCTTTGAGTTTTCACTTCATGGTCAGCCAGTAGAACTAAGGGGAATTGGCTCTGATTTGTCATTCCAATCTGAGGAAGTTTTAGCTTTTCGTGAATTGATCATAGCTAATGAGTTGTATTTGATCCACACTTCTTCTCAACTATTTGTGACATTGGAATCTGATGCTACTCTTCTCGCGGAGCAGCAGACTGAATTACAATTACTCCCTGACAAGTTCAGTGATGTGTTTGCTGAACCTCTTGACCTCCCTCCGCACAATAAGTTCGATCACTCAATTCCTCTTCAAAATGATCGGCCTTTGCAACCTTACTGTTATGGTCTTGTTCAAAAAATTGAAATTGAGAATCAGATTCAACAAATGCTCTCTCATGGCATTATTAGGGAAAGCTCTAGTGACTTTGCTGCCTCAGTAGTTTTGGTACAGAAAAAGAGGGTACATGGCGATTTTGTATTGATTATCGCAAATTGAATGAGGCCACTATGAAGAATAAGTTTCCAATTATCGCAAATTGAATGAGGCCAGTATCAAGAATAAGTTTCCAATTCCGATTATCGATGAGCTGTTAGATGAGTTGACGGGAGTTACTTTTTTTTCCAAGCTTGATTTACGAGCTGGATACCACTAGATCTGGATGAAGGTAGATGACATTGCTAAAACGGCCTTTTGCACTCATGAAGGATTATATGAATTCTTGATTATGCCCTTTGGCCTTACCAATGCACCGGCCTCTTTTCAGGGTCTCATGAATTCTATCTTCAAGCCCATTTTACGGAAATGCATTCTTAGTTTTTTTTTTTTTTTTTTTTTTTTTACATTTTAGTCTATAGTAAAGATTGGGCTTCTCACATCCATCATTTGGAAATTGCTTTATCTGTTTTATGGCAGCATCGGCTCTTCGCTAAGGCCTCTAAATGCACTTTTGTTGCTACTACCATTGATTATCTGGGGCACCTCATCTCTAGCAGCGGAGTCCAGGCTACTCCTAAGAAGTTAGCTGCTATCTCTTCTTGGCCAGCCCCTACTTCTCTTCGAGCATTGCGTGGATTCCTTGGCCTTACAAGGTTATTACCGTCATTTCATTAAGAATTATGGTTCTATTTGTTGCCCTTTGACTGATTTATTAAAAAAGCATGACAAATTTATCTGGAATTCTGAGGCCGCTACTACCTTTCACATGTTTAAGGAGGTTATGATGTCTCCTCTTGTTCTACCCTTGCCAAACTTTACGGACACTTTCGTGATTGAGACTGGTGCTTCTGGGTCTAATTTGGGAGCTATTTTATCCCAAAATGGTCATCTCTTGGCTTATGCTAGTAAGGCCCTTGCTCCTTCTAAGCGGCATTTATCGACTTATGAGAGGGAGGTCCTCGCCATTCTCTTTGCTGTTAAGCAATGGCGCTCTTATTTATGGGGCCGTAAATTCATTATTATTGAACAACTCTTCCCTTCACAAGCTGGCTGCCCGGTATTTTGGGCCTTTTCGTGTATTACGGAAGATTGGAGCTGTTGCCTATGAACTTGAGCTTCCATCTACTACTAGAATACATCTAGTATTCCATGTTTCTCTCCTTAAGAAGCATGTCGGACCATCTGCTTCCTTGGTTCAGTCACTGCCCCTGTTGATGATCAAGGTCAATTCACCCATGAACCGGGAGCAATCTTGGGTGGCAAGCTCATCTGCCGCCACAACCTTCCTATTACTCAAATCTTGGTTCAATGGAAACTAACTCAGCCTGAAGATGCCACTTAGGAGGATCTTTCGGTTATCCAGACTCAATTTCCTCACTTCTCCACGGTTGCAGCTCCTACTCATGAAATCCTTGTGGACAAGGATCCTTTTTAGAGAGGGGGGGGAGTAATTGATATATAGTTATCCTATAGTGGGGGCTTAATAGTAAATAACACACAATATCAGTGTAGTTGTAAGAAAGAGATGAAACTGGAGTTGAGAATATTTCAGTAAATTAAAAGTAATCTTGATGCCAAGGACTATAATACATCAATTTGATATGGTATTTTGAGAAACTGATGCTAAAATGGGTTAAGGTGCAATTTTGCTCCAGATTATTACTCAGGAGCGCTGGGTATCCGAAAGTTTTTCAACGAGCAAATTCGTCCTAACCTTTAAAAAAATAACATTAATGGAAAAAAAATTGATGTTGACACCTAACATTTTTAACTGCGAGGGGCTAAATTGGTATGTTTTGATTACTTCGAAGGCAAAATTGCTCCTAAAAAAACTTCTGGATACCCGGTGCTCATTAGTGGTTACTTCCAAGATAAAATTGCACCTTAAACCCATAAAAAAGTGGTGGCAAGAGCAGAGTGTCTTTTTCTGGATTAATTAAAAACACCTGCGGTAAATTTTTTTCAGTTGAGTAGATAAAGTGGATCATACCAACATGTGAGAATATTTCAGTAAATTACCAAGACTGTAATACATCAATTTGATATGGTATTTTGAGAAACTAATGCTAAAATGGGTTAAGGTGCAATTTTGCTCCAGATTACTACTCAGGAGTGCTGGTATCCGAAAGTTTTTCAAGGAGCAAATTCGTCCTAACCTTTAAAAAATAACATTAATGGAAAAAAAAAATGATGTTGACACCTAACATTTTTAACTGCGAGGGGCTAAATTGGTATGTTTTGATTATTTCGAAGGCAAAATTGCTCTTAAAAAAACTTCTGGATACCCGGTGCTCATTAGTGGTTACTTCCAAGATAAAGTTGCACCTTAAACCCATAAAAAAATGGTGGCAAGAGCAGAGTGTCTTTTTCTGGATTAATTAAAAACACCTGCGGTAAATTTTTTTCTCAGTTGAGTAGATAAAGTGGATCATACCAACATGTGAGGATATTCTGTCTTTTGTTTGTATAAAATAATTTCATTCAAATGTTTTCCTTTGTATGCTGATAACTCGTTGAAGGTGTTAAACTTCACTTTAGATGGAAGTTTATGATGAATGTAAAAGTAATTTTAGTTATGCTGCTTCAGTATTTTGTATACATAATGGCCGGAGCAACATATCTTGTTTTCATTATTAAGTTTTTCAATATATGAATTGTAGGTTGGACTGAAGCAAGGCATAGAAATGCTTAATATTTTCAAGAGGTACTTAGCGAAAACATCTTTGCTGGATGATTATGACTTCTACGCCAATCGAGATCTTAAAAAAGGTGTCTCCCGCTCACAGTAGTACTTAGCACATACTTCTGCGACTGAGGTGAGTTTTGTATATTAGATTGATTCCATGTAAAATATAGTTTGTTGTTTGTGAGTAAAAGCTGCTACTAAGATACAGTACTATTATGTGTGCGATTGAATGACATTGGAGGCAATATGTTTATATCAAAACTTTCGTTATAACATCAAATTGTTTGGTAACTTGGATATCCAGGTCCAATATATTCTCTATACAAGATTCTGATATTTGGTTGAAAACTGTCACAGAAATTATACAAGTTTTATTTTTATCAATTTTAATTTCATACTAAATTAAGGGTAAGAGCCCTTACTCTCTCTTCTGTAGATACGCTATCCCTTCCGGCTATGGTATGGGGGAAGGGAAGTGAGATCTACCGATTGATTTTATATTAGATGAGCGGCCGTATTATGATCGTTCGGGAGACATGGCCCCACGCGCTATCTTGAATGACACCAAGCCTCTTTGCATACTGCTACTTGTATGAAATCCCAAGGACAAGTTGACATTAATTCAAATTCTCATGGTGTTTTGGATATTCCTAAATATTTAAACATAATGGAAGCCCACAACAGTTGTTTAGCTTTTTATATCATCTGACCCATGTTCAAGCAATTGTATTCCAGCAACCTGAGACTTCATATGATCATTCAATTTTTTTGCAGATGATTACAGAGGGAGATACGATGAAATCAGGTAGCTTCAATCCAGATGCTAATGCATTTTTTCTCTGAATCTTACCGAGAATCTCTCTCTTCAAACATTCTCACGGCTATTTCAGTTCCTTCAATTTCTGCTAGAAGGCATCTTAAGAGTGTTGTATATTGGTTTGTTTTATATGATCCTAGACATTTCTATTTATGTTGTTATCTTTTTACTTTGAAAATTAGATAGAACAATAAGTTCAAGTTTTGTGTGTTGAGTGGCATGATAAGTTATTAGGTTCTAGCTTCTGCCTTATCAGAGACAAAATTAGAATAAAAAGTCAACTGTTGGGAAACAACTTCATGTAAATATGAATAAATGTTGCAAAAATATTCTTTATTATATTGCATATCTGTTTGAATTGTTGGATGTAGGTAAACACAACTGATTAAATAATTTAGTGCTGTTGTTAATTTCAATTCTAGGATATAGTGCTTACTTGGTGACACGATACAGTCCTCCTAGCACAACACTTTGAGATCGAATCTATCATGACCATAAGATTTATGCTAAAGTAGTCGGCACTTCACATATCTTTGTCAAAGGATAGTACTAATAGTTTTCTCTCCATGACTCATACAACAATAGAACAAGCATATCTTCACTAGCTTCTCATTTGTAATTGAAAGCTATGTTGTTGCTGTTATCTTGTAAAGGGCATATGTTGTTTTGATTTAATCATTAACACCACCAACGAGGCAAGGACATGTGAGGCTAACACGGACTACCTGCTGAAGTGGAGGGCCACATGGTGGGTTCTAAAGGGTTCCATGTGGCATTTTGAAATTATATAAAAATAAATAAAATTGTAACGGATTGGCTATATACCATCAATAATTACCAACGAAATTTTGTTTAGTGATTGGTGAAAAATTTTAAAATTAAAAATTAAAAATTGTTGATCCATCAGTAATTAGCATTTCGTCGCTAAACCAATTAGCCAAAAAAATAAATAAAAAAATAGCCCCACTATGGCTGATTTCATCGCTAAAATGAAATTTCGTAGATAATATTTTTTTTTTTTCTATAGCGATACTACTTTCTAGTCTCAAATCATTGAGTACAAATTTGAAAAAATAAAATATGTTTTGCTACAAAATCCTAATCAACTTTATTCGTCCATGTGAGGTGAATACAAAGTTATTAAACCCAAACTAGTCATTGATTGAACTGGGTTAGGGTAGTAGGTCAATGGTCAATAATCATAGTCAAAATAGATTTAATAAGCTGAGGTTAGACCGGTGAAGAAGTAAACTTGAACAATGTCAAAATAGAGTAGTTGTTAATTGCAATACTCAAGTTCTCAATTGTAACATCTCAAATTTTAGTATTAAGGTTTAGAGTTAAGATTTAATCATTAATGATATTGAGGTATCAAGAGGTGGAATTTGATGTTTGAAACTTGGAAACACTAAGGACAATGATTAGAAATTATATCTCTAGGCTTTTCAAATAGTTTTAGAATGTGAGAATTTTCGAGGAACAAATAATAATATTTTTTAGTGTTTCTTTTTCCTTTAGAAAGTAGATATTTCAAGTTTTCTTTAGAGTCTTAATTTGTAATCGTAGAAAATAGGTAGAATTATGTATGAATTTTTAAATTCATGAAATTTTAAATAAACAGTGAATCAGTGAAACGGGTGAAATGAGAGCGATTAGTCTGGATTGGTTTGCCTCCTAGTCAAATCGGCTCCTCTGGTCCAATCCAGCTTTAATAATTAAAAGTGGAATATCAATGTCTTGCATTGAGATCAGCAATAGCATATAAGAAAGCATACCTAATTACTAAGGGAAAAAAGAGAGAAATAAAATGATACTCCTATAGACAATCATTTATTTTTTTGGACAAGCATTTATTCAAAGTTTAATATACATATCTCTCTTTAATTTTGTTCAGTCGTAGAACATAAACCCTAACCCTAGGGGGGCTAGGATGTGGATATAGGATCAAATAGCTCTCTCCCAAGCATCCATGGATTGGATACCTAAGAGGATCAGAGATCACAAAGCATAGGGACTTGACCTAGGTGCGATACCTAGGGCCTATGTACCCTGAGGAGGGATCAAAGTCCACGTAGTTCGAGGATTACCGGAGGCGTTTAGCCAAGGGGGTGGTGTGTGTGCTCTGTGTGCAGTATATGCAATTGAGAGAGAGCTTAGAGGATAGAAGATGTGTACCTCTTTAGGTTAACCAACTATATATAGAGGCTACCTTAGGGTTAGGGTTTGGACTTGTTGGGCCTTTGGTGCCTCCAAGCCCAAATGTATTAGATGTCTCCTGTTGGGCCACACCTTGGATGGGCCTAGTATTTTATTCCATAACAGTTGCCCCCAAGCTTGGTAGTTCAGGTCTCTGAGCTGCCGAGATTCATTGACTCCTATCCGAGATCCCCTGAATCCGACTTTACTTTCGTAGCGATTTTCATGGGCTAACTGTCTGGTTTATATTCCTGCATTTAATAACATGTAAGCAAATCACAATAAAAGGAAAATACTTACTGTTTGTGCAAATCGTTCAACGTGCTCATTTTGGATACTTGTCCGAGCTTGCATTAAACTTTTTGGTTTGCATTGGTGTTGGTTATTGATAACACGCCTTTCCCCTTAACATATCGTATTGTTGACCACTCTGTTGCCCCCCAGCCCGGTAGTTCAGGTAACTGAGCTGCCAGGATGTGTTGCTTTCCAAATCCGGACGAGGTGCTCGCGACTGTTGGGATTCCGTGCGTGTTGACCCAAGATTCCGGGTTTATAAACTGCAACCCCGAGATTCCTGGATATATATTCTAATACCGAGATTCCGGTTTAGATACTTGAACTCCGAGATTCCGGGTTATATATTCTAATACCAAGATTCCGGTGTAATTATTCTATCACCGAGATTCCGGGTTTATAATTTCTGAAAACGGGTTTGTTTACCCAGAACTCAATCACTCAAATAAATTTGGCGACTTTGTCGTCGCAAATAATCCAATAAAGGACTTTCAAGACTCGGCGGCTTAACCGCCTTTACACGAGCCCGATTTTAACCAGATTCGGTGTAACCGGGATCTTCACACGGAACACAGATTTAAACTGGATTCAGTTAAACCAAGTCCTCCTCCGAAACTTTATACGGATCCCGGATTTTAACCAGATTCGGTATAACCGGGATCCGCCTTCTGTCTTTGTTTCCTGCAAAACTTTAAACAAAATTTATCTCGACTTTACCGTGTCCCAAAGGATGCATGTTTTGACCATTATTTCTATGGAACCCGGATTTTAACCAGATTCAGTTAAGCCGGGGTCCGCCTTCGTCCCTTTCGTAAGGACGGACTCCACAATCTATCCGGGATCCAATTAAGGAGCTTGGATTTAATTGTATAAAACAGACTTGACATGATTTTGGAAGACGGGTTTGATTACCCTGCCCTCTACATGTTTAATTTGTACATGATTTTGGAAGACGGGTTTGATTACCCTGCCCTCTACATGTTTAAGTTGTACATGATTTTGGAAGACGGGTTAGATTACCCTGCCCTCTACATGTTTAAGTTGTACATGATTTTGGAAGACGGGTTAGATTTCCCTGCCCTCTACATGTTTAATTTGTACATGATTTTGGAAGACGGGTTAGATTACCCTGCCCTCCACATGTTTAATTTGTACATGATTTTGGAAGACGAGTCTGATTACCCTGAATTCTACATGTTTAATTTGTACATGATTTTCGGAACCGGGTTTATGTACCTCGGATTCCTACATGTTTTATTTGTACATGATTTTCGAAAACGGGTTTATTTACCCTGAATTCATACATGTTTGAACATGATTTTTGAAAACGAGTTTATTTACTCAGAATTCATACATGTTTAGATACAACATGATTTTCGGAAACGGGTTTATGTACCTCAGATTCCTACATGTTTAGAGTGGACATGATTTTCGAAAACGAGTTTATTTACTCAGAATTCATACATGTTTATAGATTTGGCAGCTGTAGCCGTCGTTACACGAAGCCCGGATTTTAACCAGATTCGGTTTAACCGGGGTCCGCCTTCAAAACTTTACATGGAACCGGGATTTTAACCAGATTCGGTTTAACCGGTGTCCGCATCCGGTGTCCAATTAAGGAGCACGGATTTTGAAATAGACTTGTGATATTGTCACCTTTATACGAAACACAGATTTTAACTAGATTCAGTTAAACCAGAGTCCTCCTTCTTTTTCATTTCGCTCACTGACTAGCTAAAGTAGCTTTGTTCAAATACCTTTTTTGATGAAGCCCATAAAGCTCTTCAAGGAGTAAGTCGGTTATGCAATATCAATGATGCTCATATCATATGATTAGAGTTGAATGAACTATGATAAAACTAAATGCGCATGCTCCATCTTCTGAAACAATTAATTCTTGGAATTAACATTGCAGGCAGACATGCTTTATTCTTGTTAAACCATACCATCATCTTCATTTTTTTTATATGATTGGCGAGTTGCAATTTATGAGATGACCTGCTCATATACATGATCTCCCAAGAAGTGCCTGAATCCCGAAGCACCGTCTTATTTCATTGAAGCCATATATGCCATAATATCATGGGATCATCATTTCAACGTGACTAGCCAAAAGTCATAGATAGACAGTTTAATGTCCCATTGATTTATATTGCTTCTAAATGAATTGAAGGATTTCCTTTGTGTCTTTTCAAGAAAGGACAAAGAGAAACCATAATTCGGGAAATTATATACTTAAAGCTAGATGGCATTACCTTGGCTAACTATTCGATGAAATACCACAATTGGAGGCAGAACAAAAGAAGTCGCTTTCTTGACCACTTCGCTAGTTTCAAGTTCAACACCAAAAACCGTTTCAGCAAATTTTAGCGTTTCACCACCAGTATCTTCTGAAGCAGCAACCATATCATTGGCAGTAGTGTAGTCCACTCTCCAATGTTCGTCAATATTCATCAATCGTATCTCATTCGACAATGGATCCTCCAGGTAAAGCTTAAACTCCATCAAGTGAGTTAAAGCACCGGGTGTCATGACTCCAATTCTAGATTGTGAATCAGTTGCACAATTCCCGTTCATTTCTTCATACTTTTGGGTAGACACAGCCACTTGTGTTCTTCCCCATCAACTATTTAGTCTTCAAGGCCAAAACTGGAAGAGTAAATAATATACGCTACCACAAATTAACCACAGATTCTGCAGATGCTGGTTGCATTAGGATCCTTAGAAGTCCCTTGCTTGAGCTCACGCCCACAACGCCAAAGAGATTTTTAATAATTTGCATTTTTCCAAGCTCGTTGAAAATAATATCTTATGCAGTCAAAATTTTTGCTCCCATTGCTCTTGTAATTTCTTGAAGAGCATGAACTTTATCTTGAGGTAATTTCGACTTACAAGAGATTTCCAGCAACTTGAAACGATTCAATGACACAAGTAAAAGTTCCAAGAAGCTTACAATCCGCATATTCTTCAGGGCAAACTCGGCCATGTAGCTCTTCATCTCGGCACCATGTGTACCTATAAAGCACGGACACTCCTATTTTTTAAAAATATGCGTGTCGTGTCGTGTCGGACACTCCGACACCGTCCGACACTCCGACACTCCTCAACACTCTTATTTTTTAAAAATATGCATGGTTTTAAATATTACTGAATTGATGATGAATTTTTCTTTTGTATTTTTTGTTTAAAAAGGAGGCACGGCTTTCATAATGAGGCCAAATCTACAATGAGCCAAAGTTGGAAGCCAAGATTTTACGGAATATTGAACTTGAATGTAAATTATTATATATATATATTTAATATCAAAACGTGTCCTAACGTGTCGAAATTTGGATTTTTTTAGAATTAAAGTGTCGGAGTGTCGTGTCGTGTCGTATCTCGTGTCTCGTGTCGGTGTCGGTGCAACATAGATGTGTACTTTGTTGCATGTGAAAATCCAGGTGTCAAATGCTCGTCATTGCTGACCTTAGGTACCTCGGCTCAAAACCTCTGATACGAGGACGTCATTATATGCCGACCTTAGAAATTCCAGGCAGCTGATTTTCCGCTGCTCCGGAATATGCGTCTTGGCTATTAATAACCTCGGCATCGATCCTCTCCATTTTGGACTCTAATATCTCAGCTATCAAACGATTTCATGAGGACGTCAATATTTGTTATTGGCTTCTTTACAACATAAGGAATTTTCTCACCCAACACATAGAATTTAATAACCATTGCAATGGCAATCTAGCCACAACATGAACATATTTAATGAAGAGAGGGCTCTGAATCCAAAATTGCAGAGGCACCAAAAACCTAGATTTGGGCAATGGCGCTGGTCTACAATCCTCCACCGTCATCTTTTTGGGAGAGGCGATGAAAAATCTCCCACGTCTTATGCGAAGATCTCCACTCGTCCATAAAAGTCTCCACATCTTGCTCTTGCATAGATGAAGGCGTCCCAGTTCAAATATCACAGCACTCGGCACTGTATCGGCTGTGGCATTTTGACACTGTATTTCAGGTAAGAAATATGGAAATGAGGCATCTCGGCATCGTGTTCCAGTCTCGGCATCTTGGATATTGATCTTAGAAGACATTCGCAACCAAAAGGCATTAGCCAACGCCACGTGCGAGTCACCCACGGTTATAAAGCTGCAAAGCACAATGGTTAATCAAATCGGCATTTCACCATACCTCATCAACAACTCGGCACTTCATCAAGCCGGGACACTATCATCTCATCAACTCGGCCCTTCATCAAGCCGGGAAACTATGCATATCTCGGCTCAAGTCAAACCCAGACAACATTTGGAGATTTCCCAGTTAATAATAATGAAGCACCTCGGTTCAAGTCTATCCCGGCTCAAGTCTTTTTATTTAGATTCACCGAGTTATCCTCCTTATGCAGCTCGGTCAACAATGAATCCAGAATGCTCAGATTCTTGTGATCTCTGTTTTGTTGCATTTGAGGAGTAAAGTTGGTTAAAAGTTGGAACCCAATCTCGGCATGCTTATCTCGGGAGGCATATTGATTAAGTAGATGAAGGAATCTCGGCCCTAGATCCTCAGTCACCCCGGCGCTGGACAACGAGTTAGGCCCTTGCTTGTGTATTCACTTGAGAGAAAAAGTGGGAATGCCTCTCAATTTGAGGGGGAAGATTTAACCCAGAGCAGGGTGCAAGTGGTGAGATATATTCTTATAAGCCGCCCCAGCTATCGCAGCAGTCAAAACAAAACTCATCAGAGAATCACATTAAAGTGCAGAAAGCTTATCTCTGCTCGGGTGAAGCCTGCATCAGTTACTCAGATTCGTTCTCCGGATACTGAGGGATAGATATAATAGCTCCTGAAGCCCCACCTCCTCCAATCGGCGTTCCCACCTTATCGGAGAAGAAGAGCAATGGTCGGACGTCGTTTAACTTTCTTTGGTTTATTTAAGAAAAAGGATTTTCCATTGTGGAAAACCCTTCTCTCTCGTTCCCCATCCATCCAGACGTAAAAATCAAAATCAATTGATTGACTGGATTTTCGGGTAAAACCCTGTACAAGGGCCTTTGGCTACTGCTTCTGGTAGCCATAATCTTTGTTCACCGTTACACGAATCAGTTTGCAGGTCCTGGTGTGAGAGCCACATAACTGTTGCATGTGAAATAGCCTTGTTCGAACTCGCGATTCAGATCCAATTTAGAAACCAATAACGTCGTGATCTCCAGGCCCTGATATGAATCAGTTTGCAGGCCCTGGTTTCCATTCTTGAGTCTTACATCCAGGATCTTCAATATTAGAAACCAGTAACGCCGTGATTCTGGGACTTGAAGAATTGCAAACATTATGGGATGGCAGGCTTGCAAATATTCTGGGATGGCAGGCTTGCAAAGATTCAGTGCTACCGCTTCGCCAGAAATCAGACAAGGTCCGCCTAAGATTCTGAAATTCGTCTTCATCATACAAGGTCTCTCTTGCAGATCAATGATCGTTCGTCTACAATCTGGAAATTGGAATTATTGACCTTCTTTAGTCGTGGGAATCAGAAATTTACCGATTCCCCACGGTCGGCGCCAATGTTCAGTCGTAGAACATAAACCCTAACCCTAGGGGGGCTAGGATGTGGATATAGGATCAAATAGCTCTCTCTCAAGCATCCATGGATTGGATACCTAAGAGGATCAGAGATCACAAAGCACAGGGACTTGACCTAGGTGCGATACCTAGGGCCTACGTATCCTGAGGAGGGATCAAAGTCCACGTAGTTCGAGGATTACCGAAGGCGTTTAGCCAAGGGGGTGGTGTGTGTGCTCTGTGTGCAGTATATGCAATTGAGAGAGAGCTTAGAGGATAGAAGATGTGTACCTCTTTAGGTTAACCAACTATATATAGAGGCTACCTTAAGGTTAGGGTTTGGACTTGTTGGGCCTTTGGTGCCTCCAAGCCCAAATGTATTAGATGTCTCCTGTTGGGCCACACCTTGGATGGGCCTAGTATTTTATTCCATAACAAATTTACAACCTAATAGCATGATAGTTTTTAATTACATTCCATGTTTATCACGGCCATCTTTGTGATAAAATCTAAACCTTTTAAGTATAATCTACACATACAATTCAAATTTAAGATTTTTAATATGTATTTTTTTTAAATGATAAATTCACTGATGATTATAAGATTATCTTTATTTTAAATTTTATATATATTAAAATTTATTTAAAATATTAAAATCAAATTAGATTAAATGTCCACCGCTCAAAATCATTCTAAACCGTTCATATTGGGGATCAACCACATCGTAGTCATCAAAATGATTATGGTGCTCCCACAATGACCCAGAGAGATTGTATACAAGTAAAATACCACTAAACATTAAATATGTATGCCAACTTAAAATTGTCTCTATGCATAATTCCAGCTAATACACTCTGCAAATTCCTTCTCCATTGAAAGTGACAAATCAAATCTGATTTTATTTATTTATTTTTTTAAACAAATACAATAAACAAAAGAAGGAATAGTCATGACAGAGTGTTCCAAACACAAGTGGGTCTGATAATTTTATTTAATTTCCTTCACAAAACAACAAAGAAAAAGAAAAGAATCTCTCTCACATGTCCCATGAGCTGTATACCACCGACACAATTCAACCAAAAAAAAATCTGTACCGACACTGATCAAAGCACATCAAGATTCTTTTTCTGTGATGCATTTTCTTCATGACACACTGCACAATTTTATTGACTTTTTTTTTTTTTTACCAAACTTCACAATGTGACTTGAAATTTTTTATTTTTAGAATTATTATTCCTCTCTAAGTTTGTAATTCTTGCAAGTAAAGAACCACAAACTCTTTTGAAGAAAAATAAATCTCTAAAAATTAAAACATTTCAAGACCAAATTGTAACTTTTTTTTACCCCTTACAATAAACCTTATAATTTAATTACTTGTTTGTTATAGAACCAAAAACCCCATGACCAAAGTTACCAACAGTGTGATAAAGCTGAAGCCGTTGTTCAACCCATTTGATCCGTTATCATCAGCAGCTTTCTGATCGTCTGAGACGGAATCTGGTGAGTCGGCGGAGTCCGGCGAGTCAGCTGACGAAGCCGCCTTCTTCTTCTTCTTTGCCGGCTTAGGCGATTCAGCCGGAGCCAACACCGGGGCCGCCTTAAACAGCTCATGGGGCAACAATACTTTGTCGATCTTGTACACCACAACAGGATCTTGATCAATCAAAGTGCCCACAATGTTGGACGTAACAACCTTGGTGCTTAACATAACGTCCTCGCCTTTACTCTTCACATTAAAATCAAACTTGTTGGCTCCTTCGGTGGCCAAAGTGTTCACCAACCCATTATGAGACCTCAACATTTGGAGGGTTTCATATTCAGGGACGCCGTGATATAACAGTAACGACTCTTTCTGGGGTTCGGTGAGGTTCTTGTACTTGGGGAGGAAGGAGGTGACGGCGTCGTCCGTGGGGCAAAACACCGTTAAGCCGCCGGCGACGTTGTGTTCGAAGGCTTCGAGGGCTTTTGACAGCCGGAGGAGGTCGGCGAAGCCCTGGCAGCCTTGTTTGGCCATGAAGATGGTGAGGTTGACGAGGCCTGGACCAGAGGTTGGAGCTTCGGCGTCTGGAGAAGATAGAGGATGACTGATCTGAAGAACAGAGATGACGTAAGAGATTTCGAAGACTGATTTTACGTAGTATGAATTAAGTCCATCGTTGTCTTCAGCTCCAAACCCTACTTTCCCACCTTCACAATCCAAAATCAAATGTCAGAAACCAAGAAATCAACAGCCGTGGAATCCATTTTGCTTTTCAAGCTAATTTAGCTGAAAAGGAAGTTTAGGGAAAATTACACTGGCGTGTCTAGAACTTTACCAAAATTATTCAAACATATCATATATTTTTTGATCTCAACCCTAGTCTCTGGCTAAATTTTAGAAACTGACTTTTCAGGGAGGAAATAAGAAAATTTCCCCCAATTTGAGAATATACATCAAAATCCTTTAAGTATTAAAACCTGAAATGTTTTGTGTAATTTCGCCATAAAGTCAATGTATCCTAATCAGCTATATATATGCGTAGTGTGTCTCAAACCCATCAGATCAATGGATCCATTTCAAGTCATCTTCAAAATTCAACTAATAAAGATGAACAGGGAACATCATTAAATTTTCTTCAATGTTATGAAAATTATATATATATATATGTCCTCTCCTTCTATATTCATCATTAACCTTACTTAAAAATTACATATATAGTCTACAAATTAAAAACAATTATATAACTTTTCCTTTAATTAGTAAGAGATTTGTTTGTGTCTTAAAAATAAATAGGTGTCTGTACAATTATAACAAAAATAAAATAAAGTGAGGGACGATTATGTTTAGCTTTTTAAAATGAAGATGCTATTATAATTTTTATAACATTTTGGGATTATTCATGTAATTTACTCAAAAGTGGTAAAAGCTGTAAACTAATATCAGTCTGACTCAGAATTCAGGCGAATGAATTAAGGTTTTGGTATTGTCCTATCTCTTAGGCCATTGAACTGTAAAGTATGAAGAAGCATGCATACCTCTAATGTCGGTGATGTTGACATAGCCAGAGGTGCCGGCGGCAGCTCCGGTGGCCTGAAAGAGGGAGGAAACTAAGGTGGTTCGGTTGGAGATCTGGTGGAGCTTCTTGGCGCCGAAGTAATCGGCGAGGATATGGAGGGAGAGGACGTTCTTGAGAGTGTAGATGTCGAAATGTTTGGATAGGAGATCAGACATGCCAGCATTGTCAACAGCGAGGACGGTGATGGTGCGGCGGCGGTTGATCTCGTCGGCCAAGTGGGTGGCGGAGAGGTAGTGGTTGAAGGTGGAGAAGTCAGGGTTCTTGGCTAGAATGCTAGTGATATTGTGGGTGCCGCCGCCATGAGTGGCGGCCTTGGAAATGGAGGAAAGCAAAGAGAGGATAAGGCACACCACAAGAGTGGAAGCGGTCACAAGTGGTGATTTCTCCATTTTTCTCAAAATTGCAATCAAATTGATTGAAGATTGATTGGCTATATATGCATTATAGCGCAGGTGTGAGGGACAATCTTTCCATATTATATTATTCTATTTAAACTTAGGTTAAAATTTTTAAATAAAAAAATTTAAATATTTTTTTAAGTAAAATTTATTGTTTAATTTTAAGAAACTTACTGGTAGATTTTCTTTTAAAAAATATTGACCTCGAGGCATTTGGGTCACATGGACACATGGTGCAAAGCTGGAAATCTGTTAAGTTCCAAAAAAAAAAAAATGAATGAATTTTCTTTTATGTTTATAATATTAACATCTAGTAATAATAAGTATTAACATCTCCGCAATTTATATTTTACCTTCCTCTACAAGTTGTGTCGAATCTTTAAAATCTTAAAGTAATTTTGATTCTTATGATAATTTATAAAAAATATTAATTAATTCTTAATTTAGGTCTTATAATTTATTAATTTATAATTGAGTTTCTAATTATGTCATCAACCTTTATTCCCTAATTATAAATTTATAATTGAGAGAAATATTATGGCTAGCTGTCGGGAAATATTGGAGATAGGTAACATTTTACAACTTTAATTCAGAAAAAACAGGGTAAATTATACAATTTATCTTTCATATTCTACATTTCAACTTTTTCTTGTCTCTGTAACTTGAGAGTTGAGACTTTCTTAATCAAATTTGTGAATGGGGTGTTATCCCCATTTTTTTCCCATAGATAATGCTAGCCTGTTAGTATTAGCTACTCCCTTCCAAATATAAAAAGAGTTATTTTTTAGAAGTTAATAAAATTAAATAAATTACTTAATTATATCATATATTGTATATTGTTAGATTATATATTAATTTATAAGTTAGACAAAATAATTTAGAAAAGACATAATAAAAATAAATATTATTTAAAATAATTTAATTAGTTTCTTTAATCTCTCTAAAAAAAACAACTTTATCTTAAACGTAGAATTAGAAGGAGTATAAGGTATGAGCCCAGGAGTGGGGCCCATAAAAGATTGTGATTAAAGTCCAAAGGATCATATTTTCGGAACAAGTTTGGGTCTTTCTTCCACGTTATTTACTGCCTGCTCCTCCCACCGACACTCACAAACGACACTTTCACTTCATTATTTATTTGTTTATTTTTTTGCTCGGATTCACTTCATTAATTAACATCAATACATTTATTATTGTGACTAAAAATTTAGTTCTGAATCTATTGAATACTAAAAGGAAATTAATCTGTCAACATCCTTTACAAGATGAATAAGAGATTTCCTTGTCTATGTATCATTCCATTCGATCTTTTAGGTCCATACTTCGCCTCGACGGTTATGCCACGATGTCCTTAAGCCTATATGCGATGGATAGACTTCCGTAACCATGATATATTTCCTTAGTTGATTTGATTTGAACATAATTTCAGTTCTGTCTAATAGAAATGGAATAATTAATTCAAAAAAAAAAAAAGAAGTCTTTTTTTTTTTCACGAGGTACAGCTAGAAATTCATATTTATTGGTCTCAATTCGGGAGGAAGAACTGGTAATAGACATAAAACCATCCATTATGGTTCTATATTTGTTCGAATAAAATGCTTAGCTAATTCCATGCGTCGAACCAAAAAATTCTTTCTTCTTCCAACTTTTCGATCTTCCCATTCATTGCCCGTGGATCCCTCTTCCCCTAATTCTTTCCATTCTATCAACGAAGAATCTATAAGAATTCTCAAATCCAGATCGGCTAATTGTTCTCGGATAGCACCGCTCCAGTAGAAATTTCGATTTCGAAATGTATCGAAACCTTGTTGGATAGTAAAAAAAAGCGGGATGCTGTATTTCCAGGATTGGATTTCATATTCGAATGAACCTCGTAATCGTAAGAAAGTGTACTACTCCTTCAATTTAGTTCTTCTCATCTCCTAATCTTTTCCTTTATTTTGTATAAGAGCTTAGAATTATAATTGTTTTGATCGTTTGATAATATCTTATTATTTAATGTATGTTTTTTTTTAAAATTTTAGTCCCTAATTATTTCTCTTATCACTCTTTATCATTTTCTTATACTATATTCTGCTCCCATACTTTCTCTCCTTAATAATATTTCTCTCTTCCGTATTCCTTCATAAATAATGACATACTTAAAAAAATGTTTATTCTTTATATATTTAGTATTTTTAACAAATTTTAATTTTTATTTATCAATAAGTGTAATTTAGTTATTGAGCTCTTTTATATATATATATATATATATATATATATATATATATATATATATATATATTTCAAATTTAGATGAAGATGAAAGTTTAAAAAATTTTTAGACAACTTTAATAATGCAACTAATTACTTCTTTTTTTTTTTTTCACTGAACTGAATTAATTTAAGTGACTTATATTATATAATGAGGTGTGTATATGGGTAACATATTTTGAGTAGTTATATTTAAAACATAATTACTAATATTAAAATCATCTTATAATCTATGATGATATGTTTTGAAAATCATATCCCACCAACAAGCTGGCCAGTGATAATTGATTACTCAAACCATGATCTAGCGTGGAATATTTAATGGAGAATTGATAACACTCCATGAAAAAATAATCAAAATTCAATAAAATTGGGAAAATTATAATAAAGTACTTAGCATAAATAATATTTATTAAGGAATGACCATAAAAATGGTAATTATTTTGAAAGACCAAAAATTAAAATATTAATATTAAATTACCCTTGTGTTATCTCTGAATCCTCTTCTTCCCTAGTCTTTTCAATTTCAGTGGTAAGGTTTTTCAGGTGCAGGGTTCTTGATGAGACGGAGCAACTATCAAAGGGAATCAATTATTAAAGTAGGATTCAAAAAATGATCCAAACGCTATTCAAATATTTCCTTTATGCACATAATGCCTATTGCTTTTTTCATATAAAGCGGAAACAATATATTGACCGTGAGATATAATAACAAACATAACAATATGCCTATTGAAGATCAGAAAAGAAATAAAAAAACTTTGGGATGCCTATTACCCATACATACAAACTTTCTGAGCATTTAAACCTACCCACCCTTGAAAATTTTACCAACTCAATCCCTACAATACTACAAGAGCTAAATGCTAAACAAAAAGTTGCTAATGAAATTTCGTGCGGTTGGGACTTGGGAGTGAGCATTCATAAAACTTGTTTAAAATAAAAGATGGTCAGTCCCATAAAGCTCTGAATATTCTAATAGATTGTTCGCAATAAGACAATTTTATTTTAGCATTTTACAATTAATTAGATTGAATAAATTAAAGACGTGACAGCTATTAGACACCAAATCTTGGAATAAAGAACGCCTAGTGACAGTGAGGGCTGGACCTACACACGTGCTTGTGCCCCCCATTATTTGTCCTGCTTTAGTCGTCAGTAGTGTTCTGGTGTAGAATACAGATGTCCAGCCCGGTAGGCTGGAGCTTTGATATAGGATCAATAGACTCCTCCTGAATGCCTATGGGGCAAGCGTCCAGGAGAAGAGTGGATCACTGTACACAACCAGGCGCTTCGCCTAAGGGGGTGCGGTGTGTGCACAGTGTGACTGTATGTAAAGTAGTTCAAAGATTAGAACGTGTGTACATTTGTCGTGCAACTCCTGTTTATATAGAGTGTACCTTAGGATCCGGGTTATAATATCCGGGGCCCACGCAGCGTGAACCCGGGATAAATAAAGTTGGCATCAGCTTCGTGAGGAACCGATATTATAATTAGCCGGGTTAGAGTACCGGCCGTCGTGGCTGTGTGACACCTGCTATTCTGCTTACCCGGGTGCTCTCACGAATATGTGTCGTTTCTTCTCCTCCGGTTATCATGAATGTTTGACAACTGGCGCCCCTCGACTGTCGTGAAGCCGAAAAGAACGCTCCCTAGCCTCTATGGCCTTTGTGCGCAGTAAGTGACTGCTCAGTGCGCATTAAATGCGCGTGTCACTTCCCCATGTCACCCTCACTTTTTGGGTGAATGGTCATTCTTTCCCCTGGCTGTTCGGTTTCCGAACGTTTATACTCACGCTAGCCTTTCATTTCCTCTTTTCACACATTTGGTTTCCAAGTTTCTACTCTCGACCACCATTTTCTTGCTCTGTGAGGAACTTCCTTCTTCCGTGCATATTCTCCAACTTCTAATCAGGTACTGACCCTTCTGCTCTTGCTTCCTCACTTTTGTTATTGCCTATAGTATTTATTTTGCGTTTCTGGTTGTAATTCCTACCCTTTGTGAGTTCCCTTCGATTTTCTGGGTAGTTTTTCCTTCTGGTGGTTCTCTGGGTAGTTCTTTCTTCTGGTGGTTTTCTGTGTAGTTCTTTCCTTCCTCCCAAACACCATTTCTGAAACTCCTTCATTCCTTACCATGCCTTTACCCGTTCCTGGGCTTGATTATCGTGTGTTCTGGGAGCATTGCTTTCTTTAATCATGAATCTGAAAGAGATGACTCCGGAGGAGATCGAGGAATTGCGGCGAACGGTTAGACCGAAGACCCGCTATTGGCTTTGGGGTGACGAACTCACTGAAGAAGACAAACAAGCGGCCATGCTTGGTGGCTATCGCGACAACAACAAGAAAAGGGCACCCGGAGCTTCGGGGTCCCCAGGCGTAAGAATCCCGGGAGGAAGTCCGGCCGTCCCTACCATGGTATCCCGGGGTCTGAGGTCCTTAAACCGCGATGAAACTACTCCTATCGCGGCACCTCCTATCAACCCAGTATGACGATCTGTGGAGGCCGGATCCTAAATCCGAGGTTGCCAACTATGTCGGCCCCTGTTACGACTGCATTTATGAGAGTTCCCAGCTTATCTCCAGTGGTAGTTCCATAATGGACGAGTCGATTCTGGCCTCCTGCCGTCATAACCTTGTCCCGGCTTCCCGAGTGGCTCCCCCAAATCTTAATCCCGCCGACTTGGAGTCTAGTCTCACTTTGTCTACACCACCTCAAACACGCCTTAGCTCTTTGACATCAGGTATGCTGGGCAAGTTCTGATTTTATTTTTATTTTTTTGTGGTAGGTATAATGTCCTCATTTTCTTCTTCCCACACTGCGGAGTCTGCGTCTGGCAATTCGAGTCCAACTAGCCCTTCTTGCGCCTTGGTGGAGAAGTACCCATGGATTACCTATGAGGTGTTGTCATATCGCTCCTCGATGAGCACAACTGATATCGCCAACCTTCCCATAGAAGAAAATGAAAACTATTTCCTTAGCCCCCTGGAAGACGAGGAGCCGGTTTGCTCTGTTAGAGAGGGGAGCCATAACTCTTATTTCTTCTTTTACCGTGACTACATGACCCGGCTCTGTGTTCGCTTCCCGTTCACCGACTTTCAAACGACCATTTTACAATTCCTTAGCCTAGCTCCCTCTCAACTGCATCCTAAGAGGTACCAAGAACCTGTATAATCTTGGATTGATAGAGAAAATCTCAGACGCTTTGGGGACTGGATGTAAGTCAGGAAATTAGGGTCGAACAAGTATAAACAGTTGTGCACACTTCGGTGATATTTCTCTAACTTCTTCTCTTTGACTTAATTCATTGTCATCTTTGGTTTTATTTTATTTAATATCACTCAATTGACCCTCTATTGGGTGAAACGTTGGCTCTAACATTTGGTATCAGAGCTAGATTTTATCATTGTAGGATTAACATCTAGAAAAGGATCCATGGAAGGAATCTTACCAGATGGTGCACCTATCTCCAGACCTTCTAGCTTCAACAGAGAACACTTTTCATTCTGGAAAGCAAAATTTAAAGTGTTCATGATGGCCACATAATATGGGTTATAAAAAGTCATCAAAGAAGTAGACTATGTCTTTATGAAGTCTGTAAATGAACGAGCAGTCCAAAATTCTCCTTCAAAATATGATGGCATCGATAAGAGGTTGGTAACTCTAAACAACAAAGCCATTTTGATGATATAGAGTGCTTTAAGTCAGAAGGAATATTTTCATATATGTAATTTCTCAACAGCCAAGGAAATGTTGGAACTAGATATTTCCCACAAAAGAACTTCCGGCATAAAGGAGAACAGAGTCAATACATTGATGACTGAATACGATTTACTGTTGGTTTTGATTAGTTTTGATGATCTCTTATATAGATGTCATTCTTAAGAGCAAAAAGGTTGCATACTACATTTATCTTATACTTTGACTAATTCTCATACTTAATGTAGATGAAAAGTTTAATAATGAAAAATGATCAAGAAAAGAGACTAAAGAAACAAGGTTGCAGAGAGAATGTCAAGCTCAAGAAGAAGATGATATATTGAAGAAGGTAGAAGGTTGCAGAGAATGATGAGTCCAAGTTGAATGATGGAGAACGATCAAGAAAGTAGATTGAAGAAAGAAGTTCTTGCACAATATAATGGGAATATCATAATGTCAAGGAAGCAAGAAGTTATCCAATGATTTTGGGAATGATCAAGAGAAAAGAAGAAAGAAAAGAGTTAAATTATGGAGAATGATGAAGAGAAGAGAAGAAAGAAGGAAGAACTTGTTGAATGGATTGAGAAAATCATTATTCAAGTTTTTATATTGATGCTAGAAGTCTCCAAGATCATATGGAAGTTGGAATAGCTTAATTTGGAGTGAAAACCAGCAAAAAATCAGTTCTAGGATGAGAAAGCTCGGGTTCGGATCTAAAAACTCGGGTTTCCTACTTCGCCACAATGATTTGCTCCTTTGGTATGAGAAAACTCGAGTTTAGGACACAAAACTCGAGTTTGGAACTCAAAACTCGAGTTAATCACTAACTGACTCGAGTTTGTAATGTCTTCAGCAACTCTGGGGTCTCTGGACAAGGAAAACTTGAGTTTACAAGTCAAAACTCGAGTTTACAACGTTGATCAGCAACTCTGTTCTACTCTGTTTCACGTTTAGCTTGGGCGACGTCTGGTAATTCAATGATATCTCCCAAACCAGACATCAAATTGAATTGAAACTAGTGGCATATTAAACTAGACTCCAAATGAATCATTTGGATATATAATTCAAGCAAAAAGGAGTTCATATGAAGGATATAGGAATTTATGAAGTTGACAGCAAAATTCACGCCACTCAGCAGACCAACCTTCAATGTTTTGAGTGTATCTCACAAAGTAAAAGTTTGATTGAGCTGAAATTGGTGGCATATGAAAGTATACTCAAAGGGATTTCCATCAAGATTTGAACGGACCAAAACAGAGTTTAGACCATCGATATATGGCCTTCAAAAGTCAACTGTCTGTACAAGATGTTGCATAGTTTGCTATCAAATGAAGCAAACTCGAGTTTCGAATCAAAACTCGAGTTTGTCGGGGACAGAGAGCAAAATATGATTTTGGGAAAGACAGAAACTCGAGTCATTAAGTTGGAAACTCGAGTTTCCATAAGACAGAGAGCAATCTTGAGTAAAGCAACAACCTCTAAACTCGAGTTTACAAATGCAAACTCGAGTTTGCACCTCTGCTTCAGAAAATCACCGTGTCGAAAATCTTGTTTTTCATCAAGAACATCCAGATGAATACCCAAATGATTTATAATACTTCTTAACATGATTTATATCATTTGTGTACATGTTTCAGATGATCAAAGGATGCTAAACTGAAGATCAAGAGTAAAGAAAATGCTGATGTCATAGCTGGTTCAGAAAACAAAGTTATAACGGCTAGTTCCATTTGAGTCTAACGGCTATATTTCTTTATCCAACAGTGATTGAATCTTCAAACGGTCATATATTGATCTCTACCTATAAAAGAAGACAGATTCAAGACAGAAGAAGCAAGACACAAGCCTACATCTTCAAAATGCTCATACTCTGATTTTGTAAGGGGGAGTGAATCCTAGTGAGAGGCTTACTCCAAGTACAGAACGTGTAATCAAGTTGGAAGAAGATAGTGGATTGAAAATCTCAAGTGGAGCTTGAGGACTGGACGTAGGTCAAGGATTGGGCCGAACCAGTATAAATCAAAGTTTGCATATTCTCTTTCCTTATCTCTTACATTTCGAGCATATATGTTTGAATGATTGTTTATCACTTTATAAATTATTATTGTAATTCAAACTACTTTCAGTAAGTTGTGAAAAGATTTTTAAAGTTCTAAGTTCTTAATCAAACACCCAATTCACCCCCTCTTGGGTGATAGCCAAGTCTTTCATTTACTTCATATGAAGTTTGGTGAATCCAAGCTGAGTTTGAACCCAGGTTCACTCTTGTGATAAACCAGTTAGCAGCTTTGGGGAAAACGTACAATCAAAATTCCCAAGAGAGAAAAATTATAAATATTCTCATAAAGGAATGGGAGGCAAAAGTTACGATTAATAAAGAAGCGTACCTTGCTTACACATGTGCGTCTTGTTCGATCAACAGGAGCCGACTCAGCGAATCCACTCCCTCCACCGGTATCCACATCGAACAGCACTCTTGTTAGTTCTCAAATTGGTTTTGATGATAACAAACAATTGTAAACACAAGAGAAGTTTGTCTTTGTAAGTTGAAAACTTACTGTCAAAGGCAAACTCGAGTTTTGGCCTGACAGTAAAAAGCTTGAAATTTTGCTAAGATGTGAAAACTCGAGTTATGTTTAAAAAATCGAGTTTTGGCCATACAGAAAGCCTTCAAGTTTTCAGCTGAACAAAGCAAACTCAAGTTATAGTTTGAAAACTCGAGTTTTGGTCATACAGAGAGCAACCAAGATTTTCAAAGAATCCAAAACTCCAGTTTCCATGAGAAACTCGAGTTTAGCTTTTCAAAGGATTTTTAATAAGTTTTCAATGTTAATGAAAAATCGAGTTAAGATATAAAACTCGAGTTTTGTATCTTGAAAGAAACATATTCAAAATCCAACCTTGCGAAAACACTATGCCTCATTTAGATAAAGTCTTTCAATGTTTTCTCATTAAAAGAGAAAACTCGAGTTTTGGTTTTAAAACTCGAGTTTTGATTTTACAGAGACGTTTCCAAAGTTTTCAAAATAAATGAAAACTCGAGTTAGGTTTTGAAAACTCGAGTTTCGAGCGCATGAGAGCTCAAGAAGATTTGAACTTTTGAAAACTCGAGTTGTGTTTTTGGAAACTCCAGTTTTGAGATTTTGGACTAGAACTTGATTTTTCATTAAGAGTCCAAAACTCGAGTTAGTCACTTAATGACTCGAGTTTTGCACTATTCACCAACCATGTCCAAAATGCCAAATCGCAATGTTTGTCGCTGTAAAGAGAAAACTCGAGTTCAATTTGAAAACTCGAGTTTAGCTCTTTTGTTAAAAGTTCACTGGAACGAGAAAACTCGAGTTTGGAAGAACCAACTCGAGTTTCCATCGCGAAGTTTGAATTTCGAACTGAATGATTTTGCCAAATCTTCTGTTTGACCTCAATACCATATATCATCATTCATTACTACTCCTAACTATGTTTAATCAGTTTGTTAGTGAGTTTCGGATGATTTAGACAGATTAAATGAAGATTTGAGTTAAAGCAAAAAGCAAGTCAGAACATTAAATGCCAAGCCCAGAAAAGTTGTATACTTCTGGTTAATCCGCCTGCACACGTTTGGAAAAGCAGAAAGGATGATTTCCACTTCCAGCATTAAGTGCTCCAACGGATTAATTTGCAGAGAAACAACTCTAAACAATCATACAGCTGGATTAAGTGAAGATTAGAGAGAGAAGAAGACCAAAGCTTAATGTAATCATCTCCCAACACGTCCAACGGTTACAATTGGGATTACAACGGTCAATTAATGATCTCTACCTATAAATAGAGATGCATTCAATTCTTAACAACAACCAATCCAACAGAAAACGAAAATCATCCTAGATTCATTTATTTCTTGAGTTTTTTTGTGTAAAGTATCTTCTGATACATTCATACTTCAGTGTTTATCTTATCTACTTTAAAAGAGAGTTCATTGATTGTAAATTATTTATTGTGAGTTATCTCAAGTCAAGGGGACTTGGAGATTGGGTTCATTGATTACAACTTGTAAGGGGGAGTAAGTTCTAGAGAGAGAATTACTCTTGAGTGCAGAGTGTGTAATCAATCTTGTTAGTGAGAAATCCCAGAGAGTCTGGGTACTGGACGTAGGTCAGGATTGGACCAAACCAGTATAAATCTCTATGTCTTGCTATTCTTCCCTCACTCTGTCTTACTTCTATTTCATATCCGAAAAACAGAGTATTCGAAAAGAATTTTTAGAATCCCCAATTCACCCCCCTCTTGGTGATTCAAGCTCCATTTACAACCCTTCAACATCTCAGCGTCTCTTCTCTAGGGTTATGCTTTTTTCGCGGCTTTCTAATACGTCTTGCAAATTGTCTCTTAGGTTTTACAAACCCTAATAGGTGTATTATATATTCAAAATTAATCCTTATTGCTTTTGAAATTTGAATTTGGATTAAAATAATATTAATTAAATCAGTTCAATAGATCTAATACTATTTTGTTTAATCCAAATTAAAAGCCTACTGATTTAATTTATCTTTATAAATTAAATCTAAGATATGATATCCATCTATTCAATTAAATTTGAGATACAATATCTCAATTTAAATTAAATCTGAAATATGACATCTCAATTTTTTTTAGTTATTTAATTTATCAAATAAATTAAATACAAAACAAAAAATATATAATAATATCATTATCTACATAAATAATATCATTATTATTATTTTCAAATTTACACACACACACACACACATATATATCCACCCTAGATTAAACTCTGTATTCATTAAATCTTAGACATATCTAAGATTCAATGAATCTGGACATTATTGCTTGTGTTGGGCTATTCTTGTGTGTGACCCTGGAGGCCCACATGAGATTGGCAGCGGGCCAATATTGTACCAGCCCACAAGTCGCAAGCGGTCTCTAGCAAGACATTGCAACTACCCAACTCATATGAGGATCGATAATACGATACTACCTATTATACAACCATGCCACGTCCCTTTTGTCACGCGATCCTTTGGTTAAGGATGAAGCATGGATGGTGTCATCCTCCTGTTCTTGACCATTACTTTCTTGATTCTTGAGTAGTCTAACAATTAAAATGGAAATTCCTTTCCATCGTAGTATGACCATATATTTCTCAGATTCACTCATCGAGGGGCCCAGTATTATCTTTTTACAAATGTGAGGGAAAAATTCCATCTTGACCATTCACATTCCTCTACATGAAAACCACTAATCCCAATCGAAGCTTTTATCATCACTCGGTCAAAGGTGACTTTTGACTAGGTCAAAGATCAACGACTCTCATATAGGAATCCATGATGATCTCAGGTCAAAGGGCATTGTGACGTGGTTATACTTGAGATAAGCTTATGACTTAATCCATGCAGCTTTCTCATAGTGGGTCGATCCAGCACCTTCTACTTTTACAAGTGCCTAAGACTTTGATTCGTATCTCCATACCTTATCAAAGTCATACTAGTCTTATTTCATCTTTGCTCTCACATAGATGACTGACAAGGGACATTTAGGACAATCTTTATGATACGTCCAAGGCTATAGTCATCATAATAAATATGCAAATAATATGATAACAAAATGGAGAAATACTTTAAATAACAATAGTGTTTAAAGTACAATGATTTGCCCCTAGGGCATAATTTCCAACAAGATCCAACAAAAATTGGATAGGATCCAATAAAGATTGCATAGATATCCAATTAAGATTGGATAAGGATTGGAATTCTTGCAAGGCGCCATTCTTGGATTGGGCCTTTCTAGTTAGATCGGGCCTTTCTTATAAGCACTAAAATTAGGGTTAAACCCTAATTGTGGTGGCTACTTTTGGAGGCCAATTTTTGTGTACGTTTTTGAAAAAGAAGGCACAACTCTTAAAGGGTCCAAGAAGGCGAAAAGGCATCACTTTTGCACATGCATACCGCCAATACAAGAAAGGTAAACCTGTTGGAAATTATGTCCTAGGGCAAGTCATTGTACTTTAAGCATATATCTTATTTAAAGTATTTATCCGTTTAGTTATCATATCATTTGCATGTTTATAGTGATAACTGTATCCTTGGACGTATCTTATAAATTATCCTAAATGTCCCTGGTCGGTCATCTACGCGGGAGCGAAGATGAAATAAGACCAGTGTGACTTTGATTACGTATGAAGATACGAATCAAAGTCATAGGCACTTGTAAGAGTACAAGGTGTTGGACCAACCCACTATGAGTGCGTGGATTGTGTCATAAGCTTATCTCATGTATAATCGCATCATAACACCCTATGACCTGAGATCATCATGGATTCCTACATGAGAGTCATTGATCTTTGACATAGTCAAAAGTTACCTTTGACCGGGGGATGATAAAGGCTTTGATCGGGATCAGTGGTTTTCATGCAGAGGAATGTGAACGGTCAAGATGAAATTTGTCCCTCACATTTGTAGAGAGATAATACTGGGCCCCTCGATGAGTGAGTCTGAGAAATGTATGGTGATGCGGACATAGGAGGCGGCATGACCAAGGCAACAAACTTGGAGGACATACAAGGTCTTGGAGGCCCGATGACAAGAGCAAAAGCTAAAAAGGCTAAAGAGGCTCTAAATCTCTTGGTGACCACTTTACTTGAGACAGGCCCAAGTCTAAAGGAAGAAGAGGCCAAAATGATACACTTAATTCACATTGAAGATCTTGAAGAATAAGCCTCAATGGATATGCAAGAAGGCTTCATTTTACTTAGTTTTATTTATCTTACTTTTAGTTATATTTTTGTAATAAGGCTTATTGGGCTCGCTTATTAGGCTTTGTGTGTAAGCATAATTAGGTTAAACTCAATATGGATGTTGTCCACTATATAAGGGAACACCATATCCTCTTTGAGGGACGACAGAATTAAGAGTTAACCTTTTTGGTAAGAGACTAGCTTCTCTAGGGTTCTTTTGAGAATCTTTGAACTTATCAAGGGCAACAATCCTTGTGGCGTTCTTGGGCTTATCAATTCTTTGGAATTGTGGCGCCTACCTATAATCCAGTTTTTGTTCTATATTTCTCGGTTTCGTATATCCATATTCCCGTGTCCGTTTTCGGTGTTTCTTGAGTCAAAATCGTGTTTCAGAAAGCCATCTTTCACCTCGTTTTGGAAACACTCAAATCTGAGGTCTGTAGCGTGAGATATCTTCTGTTCTTTCAGGATGCGTTGGAGGCTGAACTTTCGGTGCGAAATTCCATTCCTTGTCGATCCAATCATCCCTTTCCTTCGGGAATCATATCATGTGGTATCAGAGTTCTCGGTTCTAGGATTGGAATTGGGTTATCTTGGGTAATTTGTTCTTTCAATCATCTTGTTGTTGTTTCTTTGAATTTATTGTTCAGTTCACATATTTCTGCACTTGGTTCTTGGTGTTCATCTCTTGTTCATCATTGTTCTTGAATTTTAATCCTTTCAATTCATGTTTCTTGAGTAGTATGCTGTTAGTGTGTTAAGTAATAGTTTAATTTGTGGGGAATTCTATCCAATTTAGTTCTGAATTAGTACAATTTCAGAGTTTGATTCCAAAATCACAAATTCCTTTTGTTGAAGAATCAGGTGTTTAAAAAAAAGAAAGAAAGAAAGAAAAAAAAGGCAAAAAAAAAAGAGAAAAAAAAATACTATACAACACCTTGTTATTCAATTACACACTACTACTTGTGAATCACGTCCAAAGTGTCTTCCTTGAATAATTCCTCCAAGTTGTTTTGGTTTTCTTTGTCTTGTCTTCTTTGAGATCAGGTCCAAAGTGTCTTCCTTGAATAATTCCTCCAAATTGTTTTGGTTTTCTTTGTCTTGTCTTCTTTGACATCTTTTCCAATTTGTATTGTGAGTCACCACCAATTCTTGAGCTTGGGATTGTGCTCTTGAGTGTTCTTGGAGATTCTGTTAAGAACTTAAAGAGAGCTATTGAGTGGTAAAAGGCAAGAGAGCACACTACACAAAAGCCTTATAGAGAGCAAACACGAGTGATACATTTTTAAGAGTGTAAACACGTGAGCGAGTGGTGAGGTCCTATTACTTTTATTCTTGTTCTTTTCCTTGAATTATGGCAGGAGCAGGTGGTGAAGGTGATAATAGATTGCTAATTGAAGCCATTACAACTCAAATGCAAAGAATGATGAGGGAACACACAGAGGAGTTATATGAGAGAATTGAGAGAATAGAAAATCAAGGGAATCATGATGAAGATAGGCAGAGAGGGAGGGATGAAAGAAGGAGAAGAAGAGGTAATGAGTATGATGCTAGAAAGGATAGAATTAAGGGAGTGAAGCTTAATATACCATCTTTTATAGGAAAAAGTGATCCGGAGGCCTACTTAGAGTGGGAAATGAAGATTGAGCACTTATTTGCATGTCACAATTATACTGAAGAGAAGAAAATGAAGGTGGCAGCAATGGAGTTTAGTGATTATGCTCTCATTTGGTGGGACCAATTGCAAAAGGAGAGGGTGAGATATGAAGAACCATTGGTGGATAGTTGGGTGGAGATGAAAAGGCTAATGAGAAGAAGATTTGTTCCTTCCCATTATCATCGAGACCTTCAAAATAAACTTCAAAGGCTCACACAAGGTAACAAGAATGTAGATGAGTATTATAAAGAGATGGAGGTGTCCTTGATTAGAGCAAATATTAGTGAAGAACGAGAGGCTACTATGGCACGTTTCTTGCATGGGCTGAATAGTGATATAAGGGATGTTGTGGAGTTGCAAAATTATGTGGAGTTGGAGGATTTAGTGCAACAAGCTAGTAAGGTAGAACAACAACTCAAGAGAAAGGGTGTCATGAGGAAAAACTCTTCAAATTTTAATTCTTCAAGCTGGAAGGATAAAAATAAGGAGGGAGGTACTTCATCAAGCAATCAAAGGACTCAAACTAAATCCAATGAGATCCTTAAAAAGACAAGGAGTAGTGAAATAAAATTCTTCAAGTGTTTGGGGAGAGGTCACATAGCTTCAGAATGTCCAACTAAGAAGACTATGTTACTTAAAGAGGATGGAGAGCTTACTAGTGAGTCTTCTTCAGATTCTGCCTCATATAATGATGAAGATGAGTCTATTGAAGAAATAATTCCAGAAGGAGATTTGTTTATGGTAAGAAGGATGTTGGGTAGCCGAGCAAAAGACATGGATGACAGTCAAAGATAGAACATCTTCCATACTAGATGCCTTATCCAAGGAAAGGTATGTTCTTTAATTATTGATGGAGGGAGTTGTACCAATGTTGCAAGTGCTCGAATGGTGTCTAAATTGGGCATGGAAACCAAACCTCACCCGCTGCCATACAAGCTTCAATGGCTTAGTGAGGATGGTGAAGTGACCGTAAACAAACAAGTGGAGGTGAAGTTCTCCGTAGGGAAGTATGATGATACAGTTTTATGTGATGTGGTACCAATGGAGGCTTGTCATTTGCTTCTTGGGAGACCTTGGCAATATGATAAGAAAGTTATGCATGATGGTTACACCAACAAGTTCTCTTTTGTACATAAAGAACGCAAGACTATTCTTGCACCTTTGACACCAAGAGAAGTTAGTGAGGATAATTTAAAAATGAGAGAAAAAAGAAAGCAAGAGAGAAAAGAGAGAAAAAGAGAGGAAAGCACCAAACTTGTTTATAAAAGAAAAAGAGGTGAAAAAGGCAATGCATTTGAAAAAGCCAATGCTCTTACTTTTGAGTAAAGAGAATAGTTTTACAGATGCAAGTCCTACTAACTCTCTTCCAAACGAGGTTTCTGATTTGTTGCAGGAATTTAAAGATGTTTTTCCTAAAGAGGTACCTCACGAACTACCACCTCTAAGAGGCATAGAACATCAAATTGACCTTATTCCAGGAGCTTGATTACCTAACAGGCCAGCCTATAGGAGCAACCCCCAAGATACCAAGGAGATTCAAAGACAAGTTGGAGACTTGATGCAAAAAGGGTGGGTGCAAGAAAGCTTAAGTCCATGTGCAGTTCCAGTCATTCTAGTACCTAAGAAAGATGGAACATGGAGGATGTGCACTGATTGTAGAGCCATCAATAACATCACGGTTGATCAAGAGAAGGTGAAAGCTATTCAAGAGTGGTCAACTCCTAGGAATGTAAGTGAGGTAAGAAGCTTTCATGGCTTAGCTAGTTTCTATAGGAGGTTTGTCAAAGACTTTAGTACAATAGCTACACCTTTGAATGAAGTGATTAAAAGGCATGTTGGTTTTAAATGGGGGGAAAAACAAGAGCAAGCCTTTACTGCCCTCAAGGAAAAATTAACCAATGCACCTATTCTTGCTTTGCTTAATTTTGCTAAGTCATTTGAAATTGAATGTGATGCATCCAATGTGGGGATAGGGGCTGTTTTGATGCAAGAAGGGCATCCCATTGCTTATTTTAGTGAAAAATTGAATGGGGCTGCTCTTAATTATTCCACATATGATAAGGAATTGTATGCATTAGTAAGGGCTTTGCAAACATGGCAACACTATCTCTTGCCCAAAGAGTTTGTCATCCACAGTGACCATGAGTCCTTAAAGTATTTAAAAGGACAAGGCAAGCTTAACAAAAGGCATGCCAAATGGGTAGAGTTCTTGGAGCAGTTTCCCTATGTGATCAAGCACAAGAAAGGTACGTCTAATGTGGTTGCAAATGCACTCTCAAGAAGGTATGCTCTATTCTCTACTCTTGAAACTAAGTTCATTGGCTTTGATCATATTAAGGCATTGTATGAGCATGATCCAGACTTTGCACAAATCTATAAAACTTGTGTGCATGCTGCTCAAAATGGATTTTTAGGCATAATGGTTACTTGTTTAAAGAAAAGAGATTGTGTGTGCCTAAAGGTTCCATTAGGGAATTACTTGTGAAGGAGGCACACGAGGGGGGACTAATGGGACATTTTGGTATCCAAAAGACTCTAGACATGCTGCATGAACATTTTTATTGGCCACACATGAAGCGTGATGTACACAAATTGTGTGAAAGATGCATTGTATGTAAGCGCCTAAGTCTAAATTATTGCCTCAAGGGTTGTATACTCCTTTGCCTATTCCAGATTGCTCTTGGATTGATATTTCTATGGATTTTGTGTTAGGACTACCTCGGTCTAAAAATGGCAAAGATTCTATTTTTGTTGTGGTGGAAAGGTTTTCTAAGATGGCACATTTTATCCCGTGCAAAAAGGTTGATGATGCAATCCACATTGCTGATTTGTTCTTCAAGGAAGTGGTAAGACTCCATGGACTTCCAAGGAGCATTGTCTCGATCGTGATACTAAATTCTTAAGTCATTTTTGGAGGACATTATGGAGTAAGTTGGGAACTAAACTTCTCTTTTCTACTACTTGTCATCCACAAACTGATGGCCAAACTGAGGTAGTGAATAGAACTCTTTCTTCTCTTTTGAGGGCTGTAATTAAAAAGAATATCAAGTCATGGGAACAATGTTTGCCCCATGTTGAGTTTGCATATAATAGGGCTGTTCATAGTGCTACTTATTATTCTCCTTTTGAAATTGTTTATGGCTTCAACCCTCTCACTCCTCTTGATTTGCTACCTTTGCCTAACAACTCTGTTTTTCAGCATAAAGATGGTAAGAGTAAGGCTGAATATGTGCGGAAACTACATGAGAAGGTAAAGGCAAACATTGAAAAAAAGCTAGAGAGTTACATCAAGCAAGCAAACAAGGGAAGGAAAAAGGTAGTGTTTGAACCAGGTGATTGGGTTTGGGTTCATTTGAGAAAAGAGAGGTCCCTGCCCAAAGGAAATCTAAGCTTCAACAAAGGGGAGATGGTCCTTTCCAAGTGCTATCCAAGATTAATGATAATGCCTATAAAATAGATCTCCCTGGTGAGTATGGTGTAAGTGCTACTTTTAATGTGGCTGATTTGTCCCTTTTTGATGCAGGAGAAGAGGATTACAATTTGAGGACAAATTCTTCTAAAGAAGGAGGGAATGATGCGGACATAGGAGGCGGCATGACCAAGGCAACAAACTTGGAGGACATACAAGGTCTTGGAGGCCCGATGACAAGAGCAAAAGCTAAAAAGGCTAAAGAGGCTCTAAATCTCTTGGTGACCACTTTACTTGAGACAGCCCAAGTCTAAAGGAAGAAGAGGCCAAAATGATACACTTAATTCACATTGAAGATCTTGAAGAATAAGCCTCAATGGATATGCATGAAGGCTTCATTTTACTTAGTTTTATTTATCTTACTTTTAGTTATATTTTTGTAATAAGGCTTATTGGGCTCGCTTATTGGGCTTTGTTTGTAAGCATAATTAGGTTAAACTCAATATGGATGTTGTCCACTATATAAGGGAACACCATAGCCTCTTTGAGGGACGGCAGAATTAAGAGTTAACCTTTTTGGTGAGAGACTAGTTTCTCTAGGGTTCTTTTGAGAATCTTTGAACTTATCAAGGGCAACAATCCTTGTGGCGTTCTTGGGCTTATCAATTCTTTGGAATTGTGGCGCCTACCTATAATCCAGTTTTCGTTCTATATTTCTCGGTTTCGTATATCCATATTCCCGTGTCCGTTTTCGGTGTTTCTTGAGTCAAAATCGTGTTTCAGAAAGCCATCTTTCACCTCGTTTTGGAAACACTCAAATCTGAGGTCTGTAGCGTGAGATATCTTCTGTTCTTTTAGGACGCGTTGGAGGCTGAAATTTCGGTGCGAAATTCCATTCCTTGTCGATCCAATCATCCCTTTCCTTCGGGAATCATATCATATGGCCATACTACGATGGAAAGAAGTTTCCATTTCAGTTGTTAGACTATTCAAGAATCGAGAAAGTAATAGTCAAGAACAGGAGGTTGACATTATCCATGCCTCATCCTTGACCAAATTATCGTGTGACAAAAGGGACATGACATGGTTGTATGATAGGTTGTGGCGTATCAACGATCCCCATATGAATTGGGCAGTCGCAATGTCTTGCTAGAGGCCGCTTGCGACTTGTGTGCTGATACAGTATTGGCCCGCTGCCAATCTCATGTGGGCCTGCAAGGTCGCACACAAGAATAACCCAACACGAGCAATAGTGTCCAGATTCATTGAATCTTAGATATGTCTAAGATTTAATGAATATATCATTTAATCTAGGAAGTGTGTGTATGATATATATGAAATTCAAAATTAATAATAATATTATTATATAGTATTTAATTTATTTGATAAATTAAATAACTAAAATAAATAGAGATATCATATATCTGATTTAATTTAAATTGAGATATAGTATCTCAGATTTTATTAAATAGACAGATATCGTATCTCAGATTTTAGGCAG
Organism: Acacia pycnantha; assembly: GCA_025563575.1. Taxonomy (NCBI): domain Eukaryota; kingdom Viridiplantae; phylum Streptophyta; class Magnoliopsida; order Fabales; family Fabaceae; genus Acacia; species Acacia pycnantha. The sequence continues at coordinate 128,232 of JAMWYP010000328.1, read as the reverse complement.
GCTTTTGATTTGGATTAATTGAATAGATTAGATTAGATCTGTTGGAAAGATTTAATTAATATCTAAATTCGAATTTCAAGATTAATTTAGATTAATCTTGAATATTTTAATACGGCCCAATTAGGGTTTTAGAAACTCTATAGAAGATATTGATTTAGTCGTATTAAGAGTATGAACCAACAAGCCGCGAAAGAAAATCCTAGAGAGAAAAAAAAAACGTGAGACACAAAGTAAGAAGGCGCTAGCACGTTGCCGTACGTGTTAGAGAGATGTTCGGTGTGGATACCGGTAGAGGGAGTGGATTCGTAGAGTCGGCTCCTAGAGATTGATCGAGCAAGAAGGTATTAGCCCACGAGTTCTCAAGGCACGAATACCAGTTCGAATATGTACGGTTTTAATCTGTTTCTGCATATTTCATTATGTTTCAGTTTATTATCGTTTTTTATCTGTTTCTGCATATTTCGTTCTATTTTCGTTTTTAATCTGTTTGAATAAAAAAACCCATTTTTACTGTTTCTGTTTCGCTATTGTTGTTAATCAAACCCGCTGCAAGTTCGTTGGGGAAACGACCCAGGTTCCCTATTTCTGCAAATCATTTTCGAATTTGGTTATTTTGGGAGACACGGAAAATCTCTTTCCAATAACACTTTATTCGCCAATTTACACCTTAACCCACTATTCTTAATTAAGGTACATTAACCTCCATCATAATATTAACTACTCCATCTACCAGTAAATAGAGAGCATGTTTTCATAAAATCGAATATGATACTTCATTCTGAATATAAATAGTTTAATTGCACATGAGGCATTTTTGAAACTCATCATAAATGGTTCGCCAATGAACCTCACAAAAAAGTCTTACTGTTATATATGTTGTCGGCAAAAAAGGATGTAGCATTGCAATTTTTTTTTTGCTCGATACCAATATCTTAACTATATAAAAGTATAGCAGTAAGCGTCTTCCTGACCGTCACATCAACAAAATAGGAGGCTCAAAATACTAAAACAAGAAAATTAGAAAAAGCGAGGCGGTTATGAAATATAGATAATGAGGAAAGTAATTAATTACACAATATTTTATAAATTAATAATGGGGAGGTAGGTATAAAATATTTAGTAAATACTAACTCCTGTCGTAATTATAAGACCTAGTTGACTTTCTTTGGAGAGATTAAGGAAGCTAAATAAGTTACTTAATCATTTCATATGTTGTTTATCCTTAGATTATATATTAGTTTATTAGTTAAACTAATTAGTTTGAAGAAAAAAATAAAAATAAAAAATAAAAATATTCTAAAGTAATTTAGTTAGCTTCCTTAATTTCTCCAAAAAAGTCAACTAGGTCTTATAATTAAAACCGGAGGGATTATTTAATTTAATATTTTAATTATTCCCTTAAAAATCTAAGTGATTTTTTACATAATAATATATTAATACCAGAAACGCGGAAGCGAATCGTACCGACACGATATAGGAAAAGTTAAAACCTTCATCGTTTTGATTACCTGGAAAGATGTAGTGATCTGAAAGCCTCTACACGAACAGTCCAATTCCGCTCTATGATCGATCTTCCAGACTATCTCTCAAGGGGGATAGGATGGTTGTGTGGGCAACCGTTCAGATGATGAACGTCTGCCTCTAGGGTTTGTTTCTGATGAAAGCCTCCTATTTTTGTCTGGGCGTCAGAAGAGGTGAAAGTGGGTTTATATACTACTACATCCAAGACCTAACCCTAATCCACATGGGCCATAGGGTTCTTGGGCTGTAGTCTCACTTAAGCCTTATTGGGCTTAAGTGACTAAAGAGCACATTAACCCAACAATCTCCCACTTGCTCTTTAAGATACAAAACTTGAGTTCGTAAACCCAAGACCATAGCCCATAAGACATCATCATCTGATAATATACCCCATCCCTTATCTCGAGCTAGCCTGGGGATCTACCATTTGTCATTTATCAAGGCTCATGATAATCTACAGAAGATCATCTAGTTCGGTGCTACTCCACTAAAAGCCCGAACGTGAACTCCAAGAATAATGACTCTTATAACACGAATATGCATTACCCCTTTATAGAATGTCTATAATTTGATTGACCGATTTTACGTAACCCAATCAATTATTTATTTCCCTTGACTGTGATAGTTTCTCTAATGGATTACATGCATTGGCCAGTTTCTTCAATATCCAAGTACTGAAACATATCAAGGGCACACTTCCTATAAATTCCATGTTGTTTATCTCATAAACACCGATAACCAAATAGTCTCAATCCCAAAATATCAAGTTATTGGTCGTCATATAGATCAAACCTCACCCGTTGGTAAATCAAAGAATGAAAACTATTCGACTACCTATTTAAAATAAACTCAGGATTAAGAGCAACTACATGACTATAGTTAGCTGGAGATTTGATTCCTTATGATAGAAAGAACAACCTTAATCAAATCTCTCCTTGATCCATTCAATGTAAGTATTAACTCACACCAATATTTTATAATGATTCGGATAAAACCATTTCATAAAATATTGCAGCCTAAATAAAGTGCCCAACTTGATTTAATAGCTGTGAACCTATTCATCAATTGTGAGAACCTATGACCATGTCCTCTATGAACGTATCCATATGATCATATACTCCACAATTGATCCGGACCTTAGAGTTTGTAAATAGTGTGTGAAATAAATGAAAACATACCTCATTTATTAACATTTAGAAAAAATGCAATGTCATAATGTCTTGCTAAAAAAAAAGCACAAAATAACAAAGTGAAATAACAACTACCTAAAGCTATAGCAAATCTGGAATCCTCCTAAGACCCATAGATGAAACATGCCTCTCGAACACACGTTCAGGCAAACTCTTAGTAAAAGGGTCAGCAAGGTTCTCGTCTGATGCTATCTTTGTTACCAATGTATCTCCTCTTTTAAATATGTCTCGGATCAAGTGGTACTTTCTCTGTATGTGTTTTTGTCTCTTGTGATACCTTGGTTCCTTGGACTGTGCTACTGCCCCACTGTTGTCATAGTAAAGTGTGATAGGACAATTAACACCTGGTATCACCTGAAGGTCTGTCAGGAACTTCTTTAACCATGCAACTTCCTTTGCCGCCTCAGAAGCAGCTACATACTCAGCCTCTGTGGCAGAGTCAGCCACACATGATTGTTTTACACTTCTCCAACAAATGGCACCGCCATTAAGGGTGTACACATATCCCGAGGTGGACTTACTTGAGTCAATATCTCCTTGGAAATCTACTACCTACTGCTGAAGCATAAGGTATCCTACTCATGCGTTCTCTCTGCTCAGGAGTTGTAGGAGATTGCTCCTTAGAGAGATGAATCCCATGCCTGAAGGGTATGATTCCCTCTTGGAATTTTCCATGCTAAACCTGACAAGTATTTTGTCGATGTATTTAGCTTGGGATAATGTCAAAACCCTATTCTTCCGGTCTCGTAAGAGTTTAATACCAAGAATATAATTGGCTTCCCCCAGGTCCTTCATATCAAAATGTTTGCTCAGCCAGGTTTTTATGCCTAACAATACCTCTGTATCATTTCCGATAAGGAGTATATCATCCACATAAAGTACCAGAAAAGATATCGCATTACCTTGGATCCTTTTATACACACACGACTCATCAGGACTTTTCTCAAAACCATAAGACTCAAATGGCTTGATCAAATCTGATGTTCCATGATCTGGACGCTTGCTTAAGTCCATAAATGGACCTTTGCAACTTGCATACCATTTCTTCTTGCCCTTTGGCTATAAACCCTTTTGGTTGCTGCATATAGATTTCTGAAAACGAAAGGAAATCACCAAGAGGGGGGTGAATTGGGGATTTTAAAACTTTTATAATAACTTTGCACCCAAGCTGAAGCTAAACGTAAAGAGATAGGGAAGAAGAGCTTGACACAGAAAGTTTATCTGGTTCGGTCTAAATTCTTGACCTACGTCCAGGTCCCGGACTCTCAGGGTTTTCTACTATCACTTTAACTCGATACACACTCGTACTCAAGGATTATCCTCTCTCTAGGATACACTCCCCTTACAAGTTGTACTCAAATCCCAATCTCCAAGTCCCCTTGACTTGAGATCTTTTACAATGAATGAATAATTTGAATATAATCTCTCTCACGAGAAGGTAATGATAAACACTGAGGCTCTTTGTATATCAAAATACAATACAGAAAGAAAACTGAATGTATAAGAATTCTTGAGCATGCTTTTCGTTTCTGCTTAATCTTTCGTTGTTCTTCTAAGTTTGTAATCAGCTCTTTATATAGTGGTGAGTTGCAATGTGACCGTTACTTCTCAACTTAGTATGTTCTTCATTTGAACTTCAGTTTGATGAGGATTATAGCCGTTGGGTCCTGAACTTCACCGATTCAATTCCCGGACGCGTGAAATCATTCTCCTTCTGATTCTTCGCGTTAATGACTCGTTTGATCCAATTTTAATACCTGAAACATTCTCAATATAGAGTAGTTAAATACGTTTGAATATACTAAATAAATGCCATCAATTCGTATAAACATGGTAAGTTTTGCAGTTCAAAAGAATCAGGATGAAATCAGTAACGATCATTTTGGCTTCCGTCTTAAACTCGAGTTCTCTAAGTCGCTCGAGTTCGTAAGGCTTTTAGAGTATCTCGGTTTATCTTCGAGATAGCAAACTCGGAGTTTGATGTAAACTCGGAGTTTGTATTCTGTTTCACCATGTGAACTCGAGTTCACTAAGGTAGGCTCGAGTTCGAATATTCTCTAAGCTTTTTGTCGAATAACACCTGGAGTAATATCTCTCAAGTTAAGCAGGCTCGAGTCCATTAGTGTTTAGGCTCGAGTTTAACACTATTCATGCCTAAGAGTTTTGGTTGCTCGATTAGAGTGGATTGGAGCACGAGTATAAACTCGGAGTTTGTACACTTGCTTTTCTTTCTTCGATGAAGGGCTCGAGTTCATTATTCTTAGGCTCGAGTTCAGCTTAATTTATTCTATGACTTATTGAAGTGAACTGGAGGTTTGTGCTTAAACTCGGAGTTTGCAAAGAAGGAAAAACTTGGGAGCTCTTCACAAGAGAAAACTCGAGCTTGTAATAACAAAGCTCGAGTTTACCTATTTTGTAAACTCTTCTTCGTTTGTCAAACCATAGAGTAAACTCTACACAAAAGCATTAGGCTTGAGTCCATATACTTGGGCTCGAGTGTTCATTAAATTATAGTCATAGAAACAAGTGAACTCTACTCAAAAAGAATAAACTCTGGAGTTTAAAGAGATTCAATTTAATAAGAAAACTTCCCGCCATGGGAAAACTCGAGCTTGTCTATACAGGCTCGAGTTTACTTGTTTTGTAAACTCTTTATTATTATATCATGAGGGTTTAGGCTCGAGTCTATTTACTCGTGCTCGAGTTCGTTATGCTGAAAATATCCCGATGAGCTCTCTGCTTGCGTAAAACTCGAGTTTGCTTAGTCGCTCGAGTTTTGCGGTGACAAAGTGATATTGACTCTTTTGTCATTTTAAAAGCATTCGTACATGTTTACAATTGTTATTAATCATCAAAACACATAGAGAACTAACATTCTCCCCCTTTTTGATGATGACAACATTTGTAAACAATTAACTCCTTTAAAAACACTGTTTTGATCATTTGAAATCATTGAAGCATAAGTGTTCAGTGTAAATGCACCAGAATCAGATTTTAACATTTAAACTTTGATTCTATCGAGTTAGCAAACTTAACATAAATCATAACACATATTGTCATTGCATAAGCTAAAACATTCAATGGTTTACAAAATGACATTTAGAGTTTCAAGTTACAAAATGACATTTAGAGTTTCAAGCATACATATATCTAAACAAAAGACACCGCTTGACAACTTGACTTCTCTTTCTTTACTTCAACTCTTCTCCCCTTTGGCATCATCGAAAAGTGGAGGATGAGTTGAGATAGAGGTTGACCAAGAATCGGATCATGGGTAGATGGTTCAGGGGCTATGGAGGTTGGGATTGGTTCAGAAGAAGGTGGAGGTGCCGAAGAGCTAGGTCCAGCGGAATTGATGGACTGATTTGCTAAGATTTTGTCCATTTTGTCATGGAGGCTGGACATAGACACCAAAAGAGTGGAGATGCTTGACCGAGTGATCTCCAATTTGATCCCCGAGACCTTGCACTTTATCTTTGATAATCTCATGTTCAAGAATGAGATCTTCTTGTGCATCGAGAACTCCTCATATCCTTTCTTGATCGTGGTGAATCTCGATTCTATCTTGGAAGAAAGATCGAAACAACTTGGGCAATGTAAGTCTTTATTCTTTCATCCAAATCGAGGGAAAGGATTGTGGTGGAGGTGGTGCACTTTGAGCTTCTTGAACTCTAGATTGAGTTGCTCTGGTTCTAGTAGGTCTAGAGGGTGCTCGGAATGATCACTTCCTTGATCAAAGCTTATCCTCATCAAATTTAGGATATGCCGCCAAATTTGGTGGTTTTTCGGGTTTCTCATTGGTGGTAAATACTGCACCCTTTCATGAAACATAATCACCGAGATGAGACTGCAAAGGGTATCTGGGATGTTTTTCTTCCATGGAAACGAAATTTGAACATCTCTTTAAAGATCCAATCTCCTATGTTATGAGGGACTTGATCTATGATAGAAGCAAAAATAGGGAAGTCCTTTTTGGCAAAGTGAGTGAAATTTCCTCCCTTTTGTACTAAGTTTCTAGTGTATATATACCAAGCAGCTCTTTGCTTAGGAGGCATCGATACGGAGTGAAATTCGAATATCTACAAGATCGTGTATAGGCTCATCGGGTCCGAGGAGGAAAAATTTGCCTATTCGTATAATTTGGAGAAGCAACAGGAGGAGGATTTTGGATTTGGAGGAGGGAATTGAGGTATGCAAAGAATGATGGTTATCTGTTTTCCTCTAATGGATGTGGTAATCCTTTCCTCAACCAAATTTCTATCCGCATCCAATAAATTATCACTTTGCATACAATAGTAAAAGGTTTTAACAAAGGATGGACTATATGAGGCTCTAATGGATATGAGAGGTTCAAATTGTCTAAGCTGGGTAAGATCAAGGTTACATTCCTCTTTTAAAGCATCTAGATTGACATACACGTAAGGGCAAAAACTCTTAGCCTCATAGTTTTCTTGGAACCGTATGGCATCCTCACCATATAGAGTGACATCCTCACTAGAGAATCCTTTAGGGATGGAGGAATGATTGTAAATTTCAAATAATGCTGGGTTTTCTCTAGATACCTGAGGAACAGAGTGTTGTTGGTGATGGGAGGATGATTGAGCGTGAGAGCTAGGTTGACTAGCGGAGGTCTTTCGAGATTTGTGTATCGGTTCTTTGCCCCTTCGAGGTGGTGTGTCGCCAGCTTGAAGCTTTCTTTGAGGTATTCATCTTGACTGTGGTTATTGGAGTGGCTTGGGTAATAGGAATACCAGGAATTTGCTTGTCAATTCCATGCTTGAATCGCTTTGGAAACGATTTTCTTCGGGAGGACGTTGAGAGATTTGTGTATGATCGGTTTGGGGTTCTTGAGGATCAGAGGATTTGGAATCTTGGGTTGCAGATCGCTTGGACGCCATGTTCTCTGGTTTTCGTTGGAGGAGATTGAGAGAAGTTTTTGAGAGTTTTTAGGTTTAGGCTCGAGGGAGAGATAGAGTGAAGACGAAAAGACAGGGTTTTAAAGAAATTTTATCGACGCAAACTCGAGTTCTTAAGTGTAGGCTCGAGTTTGTGTAACGTTACTTACCTGGAATTCAAGAGTGTATGTGTGAACCCTTGAAATTTCTTGTTAGGCTCGAGTCGATCATATCGTTGGTTCGAGTCTGTCTGGTTCTCTGAGGTGGATTGCTCTCTGTCTTCCTCGAACTCGAGTCCATTCACTAATAGGCTCGAGTCTGTCAAGATCTCTGAGATGAGTTGCTCTCTGTCTCCCGCGAACTCGAGTCCATTCACTAATAGGCTCGAGTCTGTCAAAAATCTCTGAGATGAGTTGCTCTCTGTCTCTCGCGAACTCGAGTCCGTTCACTAATAGGCTCGAGTTTGGTGACCTGATAGTTGTATTTTTCGCTGGTTCTTTTCGAGCTCGAGTCTGTCTTTGGTAGGCTCGAGTTTGTGACAGCTTTTCTTGCACTCGATTGTTTGGGATTTTGATTTTAACATACATCCTGCACAAAACATATCTACATACTCTGATGCTTAAGTTAGTGGACAATAATCAAAAAAAAACATAACTAACATTTGAATTACTTACAACTCATTGGGATTTACCATTCCCAATTCTCTTCTTATGAACACAAATTGTTCTTTTGCTAGTGGCTTGGTGAAGATATCAGCGAGTTGCAAGTGAGTTGGGATGAACATGACTTTGACATCCTTCTTTTGAACATGGTCTCTTATGAAGTGATGTCGACATCAATATGTTTGGTTCTAGTATGTTGAACAGATTCTTTGCCAAACTTATTGTGCTTGTGTTGTCACAAAGAATTGGGATTTCTTTGAGATGAACTCCCAAATCACACAATTGTTGTTTGAGCCAAAGAACTTGAGCACAACAACTTGAGGCAGCAACATACTCGGCTTCGGTGGATGACACACCCACCGTGGTCGCTTTTGCTGAACCAAGACACTAATGATCCTCCAAAGAACTCACATTGACCACTTGTGCTTTTTCTCGTCGGTCTTGTATCCCGCATGATCTGAATCGGTATAGGCTACTAAGTGTTCATGTTGATCTTTGGGAAACCATAATCCAAGAGTCTTTGTATCAGCAAGATATCTAAAAATTCTTTTAACATGTTCAGCATGTGACTCCATGGGGGCGATTGGAATCTAGCACACATTCCAACACCGAATTGAATGTCCGGACGACTTGCCGTAAGATAGAGTAATGATCCAATCATTCCTCTATACTTAGTGATGTTGAAGTTAGTCCCCTTTTCATCAGCATCCGAGTTGCGGTTGAACTCATTGGAGTATCTGCTCCATTACAATCAGCTAGACCATATTTTTTTAATAGATCTTTCGGATACTTGGTCCAGGGAAATGAAGATTCCATCATGGCGTTGCTTGATTTGAAGTCCAAGGAAGTAATTAAGTTCTCCCATCATGGACATTTCAAATTCTCCCTGCATTGTCTTGGCAAATGCTTCACACATAGTATCATTAGTAGCACCAAAAATAATATCATCAACATAAATTTGAGCTATTAATACATCACCAAGTTTATTCTTCTTTATAAAGAGAGTTGTATCTCGCTTTTCCTCTAACAAATCCTTGATCAAGAAGGAAAGTGCTTAACCTCTCATACCAAGCTCTAGGAGCTTGCTTAAGACCATATAAGGCTTTCTTGAGGTGATAAACATGATCCGGATGATGTTCATTTTGAAAACCCGGAGGTTGTTCTACATAAACTTCCTCCCGTATAAAACCATTTAAAAAGGCGGATTTTACATCCATTTGAAAAAGTTTGAATCCTTTAACACAAGCAAAGGCTAGAAGAACTCTTATAGCTTCCAATCTTGCTACTGGAGCATAAGTTTCTTCATAATCAATTCCTTCTTCTTGATTATAGCCTTTTGCAACTAGCCTTGCTTTATTTCGAATGATTATGGCGGATTCATCACATTTATTTTTGAATACCCATTTAGTACCAATGACCGGATGGTCTTTAGGTCCTGGCACCAAGTCCCAAACTTGGTTTCTTTCAAATTGATGTAATTCCTCTTGCATTGCTATAACCCAATCATTGTCTGAAAGGGCTTCATCAATCTTAGAGGGTTCAATTTTCGAAATGAAAGCTGAAAAAGTAACTTCATTCAAAGTGCTTTTTCTCGGTTCTTACTCCTTGATTTGCATCACCTATCACTTGATCCAGAGGATGACTCCTACCGTATCTCCATGATTTTGGTTAAGTTTGAACACTGTTTTCATAAGCATTTTCACAATGTTTTTCGGTTTGAGAATCATCTTGCAAATCTTTTTCCGTATTTGTTGAAATAGAAGTTTGGTTTGTTACAGGGAAAATCATCATCATCATCCAAGGACTTGTTAGATTTAGTTTCACGAAAACAATATGCATAGATTCTTCAACGGTGTGATTACGAGTATTATAAACTCTATATGCTTTACTTCTACTTGAATAACCCAAGAATATACCTTCATCGCCTTTGGAATCAAATTTTCCCAAGTCTGTCCTTACCATTATTGTGGATGAAGCATTTACATCCAAAGATATGTAAGTGAGCTAAGTTGGGTTTTCTTCCTTTGTAGAGTTCATAGGAGTTTTGTCCAATTTCTTTCGGAGATATGCCCCGTTTGATATGTAACAAGCGGTGCTCATAGCATCGACCCAAAACACTTGAGATGTTTGGTTCTCATTTAGCATTGATCTTGCCATTTCAAGTAAGCACTCTATTCTTTCTTTCAACAACTCCATTTTGCTGTGGGGTTCTTGGAGCCGAGAAGTTATGATTGATTCCCATACTATCACGAGAATTCTCCAAAGGCATGATTCTCAAATTCTCCACCATGATCTGTACGAATACCTGTAATAGATAATCCTTTCTCGTTTTGGACCTTCTTGGCAAACACAATAAATTGATCAAATGTTTTATCTTTTGATGATAAAAGAATGACCCATGTAAATCTTGAGAAATCATCTACTATAACTAATGTATAAAGATTGCCGCCAAGGCTCTTTACTCTAGCTGGTCCAACTAAATCCATATGGAGTAATTGAAGAGGTCTATTAGTTGATATTTCTGTTTCGACTTGAAAGAAGATTTGGTTTGTTTACCTTTTTGACATGCATCACAAATCATATCATTTTTAAAAGAAAGTTTTGGTAAACCAATAACCAATTCCTTTTACTCGTAGTTTATCAAGTTGAATAATATTGACATGTCCTAAACGTTTATGCCATAACCAACTTTCATCTAAGTTACCAACAAAACATTTTTCAGAATCAGAATTGTTTTTAGACAGATTAAGAGTATAACAATTACCTTCTCTTGGAGCTCTGAATAATGCTTTGGATTTAATACTATCTAAAGAGAGAGCATCCTTACTTACAATCAAACATTCTTCGAATCAAAGATGACTAGGTTTCCTTTGTCCGTGCTTTGACTCACACCGAGGAGGTTGTGACATAATCCATCCACAAGATAAACATCTTTGATTTGAGGTCCATTGCTATTTCCAATTTTGCCAATGCCAAGAATTCTTCCGGACTCATTTCCACCAAATGTTACCTTGCCACCATCCTTATGTTTGATTGAAGCAAATTTGGATTGGTCTCCAGTCATATGTCTTGAGCATCCACTTGTCAATGTACCACTTATTGGGATTTGATGCTCTAAGACAAATCTGCATAAGAAGATATATCATCTTTTAGGTACCCAATATTCTTTGGGTCCTTTTGGGTTAGTTTGTGTCTTAGGAATCATATAGGATCCCTTAGGCACCCATTGATAGTTTCCTACAGGTTTGATTGATCTATCTTTCTTATGAAAGCATGAAGAAGTAGTATGACCTTTTCTATTACAATAGTTGCAATGTGCAAAAGGATTTGAGGTATGGACAGATTTTTGAAAATAATTCATGTAAGATCTTTGTCCATGTTTCTTTTGCCTTTCTTTTGTCATAATCGGGTTTGTAACCAATTCTGATTTGTCATTTGTAAATCTTTCTTTGTTTCAAAATTACCTCAAGCATTTCACTTCCTCTAGTGAATTTTTCAAGAGTCTTTGTAAGGTATTCATTTTTCTTTTCGAATAGAACATTCATCACATATGATATTTTCTCGAACTGAAAGATTTTCTACTTGTTGTTCAAGTGTTGTATTCTTCCTTTTAAACCAAAATATTTTTCAGCAAGTTCATCAAATTCATTTTGAACAAGTTTATATTCAGTAAACAATTCATTATAAGTTGGTTTTGCATCATGATTAGAACAAGTAGAGTTTTCCTTTTCACAAGTAGAGATAGGTGTAGAAATCGTTTGAACTTGTTCTTCTAATAGTTTGATTTTTCTTTTTGAAAATAAGAGCTCTTTTGCGCTTTTCTTAAATTCGGTATAAAGAGAATCATATGTTGAAGATAATTCATCATAAGGTAAATCGGGATTACTTACCTCTTCGTTGTCGATTCCTCTTGAGCCACAAGGCGAGATTGGCACTTTGTTCCTCTTACGCTTCATCTTCATCGATGAGTTGTTGCCCCATATAGCCGATACATAAGCTCTTTTCTTGAACTTATTGAATTTCTTTTCTTTGTTTTTCAGTGCGGACATTCTCGATTTGATGTGGCCTCGGTTTCTCACATTCATAGCATATAATTGGTTTCTTAGTTTCGTGCTAGAATTTCCTTTGTGAAACCTTACGTGAGATTGGTCCTTTTTGTAGAATTTTTTGAATCTTCGGACCATCATTCCTAGCTCACCATCTTCATCTTCATCTTCTTCTTCGTCATCGATTTAGCTTCTTTGATGGTTTTAAGAGCTATTCCCTTGTTCTTGACATTGATATCATTTAGTCCCTTTTTGAATTTGATCTTCCCTCATATTCGAAAGGCCGCCAAATAGTGCCGCCACGGAGGCCATTGATTCGCCTCGAGATTCTTCAATTGCGGTGACCTTGGCTTCCCATTCCTTGGTGAGAATATTTAGTATTTTCCTCACTTGGGCAGGTTGTTCATATTCTTTTCCCAAGGCAATGAGTTGATTGATCGGGTGAGTGAATCGAGTTGAAATTCACCAATAGATTCTCCTGTCTTCATCTGCAATAGATCGTATTCGAGTCATGAGAGTATTGATACGATTTTCTTTGATCGCAACTGTTCCTTCATGAGCTATTTCAAGAGCATCCCACATTTGCTTAGCAGATGGCAAAGTGCAGATTCTCAAGTACTCTTTTTGGCCAAGAGCACTTTGGAGCATATGAATTGCCTTCATGTTGAGAGTGACTTGTTTTTATCATTGTCATCGTACTCTTCTTCTTTCTTGGGAGTTCGATGTCGGCTACAACCGAGGAAGGAACATAGTTTCCTTTTTCAAAGACCCTCCACAAACCAAACTCGAGGCCATTACATAGACCCTGAACTTAGCCTTCCAAAATGAGTAGTGTTCTCCATTGAAACCTGGAGGACGGTTGATTGAGGCTCCATCTGGTAGAATTCCTTCCATTGGATCTTTGTGTCTAGGATGTTAATCCTTCAAATTGACAACTAGGCTCTGATACCAAATGAAAACGAAGGAAATCACCAAGAGGGGGTGAATTGGGGATTTTAAAACTTTTATAATAACTTTGCACCCAAGTGAAGCTAAACGTAAAGAGATAGGGAAGAAGAGCTTGACACGAAAGTTTATCCTGGTTCGGTCTAAATTCTTGACCTACGTCCAGTCCCAGACTCTCGGGTTTTTCTACTATCACTTTAACTCGGATACACACTCTGTACTCAAGGATTATCCTCTCTCTAGGATACACTCCCCTTACAAGTTGTACTCACGAAATCCCAATCTCCAAGTCCCCTTGACTTGAGATCTTTTACAATGAATGAATAATTTGAATATAATCTCTCTCACGAGAGAAGGTAATGATAAACATTGAGGCTCTTTGTATATCAAAATACAATACGAAAAGAAAAGCTGAATGTATAAGAATTCTTGAGCTTGCTTTTCGTTTCTGCTTAATCTTTCGTTGTTCTTCTAAGTTTGTAATCAGCTCTTTATATAGTGGTGAGTTGCAATGTGACCGTTACTTCTCAACTTAGTATGTTCTTCATTTGAAATTCAGTTTGATGAGGATTATAGCCGTTGGGTCCTGAACTTCAGCCGATTCAATTCCTGGACGCGTGAAATCATTCTCCCTTCTGATTCTTCGCGTTAATGACTCGTTTGATCCAATTTTAATACCTGAAACATTCTCAATATAGAGTAGTTAAATACGTTTGAATATACTAAATAAATGCCATCAATTCGTATAAACATGGTAAGTTTTGCAGTTCAAAAGAATCAGGATGAAATCAGTAACGATCATTTTGGCTTCCGTCTTAAACTCGAGTTCTCTAAGTCAGGCTCGAGTTCGTAAGGCTTTTAGAGTATCTGGTTTATCTTCTGAGATAGCAAACTCTGGAGTTTGATGTAAACTCTGGAGTTTGTATTCTGTTTCACCATGTGAACTCGAGTTCACTAAGGTAGGCTCGAGTTCGAATATTCTCTAAGCTTTTGTCGAATAACACAGGAGTAATATCTCTCAAGTTAAGCGTGCTCGAGTCCATTAGTGTTTAGGCTCGAGTTTAACACTATTCATGCCTAAGAGTTTTGGTTGCTCGATTAGAGTGGATAGAGCACGAGTATAAACTCGGAGTTTGTACACTTGCTTTTCTTTCTTCAGATGAAGGGCTCGAGTTCATTATTCTTAGGCTCGAGTTCAGCTTAATTTATTCTATGACTTATTGAAGTGAACTGGAGGTTTGTGCTTAAACTCGGAGTTTGCAAAGAAGGAAAAACTTGGGAGCTCTCTGCCAAGGGAAAACTCGAGCTTGTAATAACAGGCTCGAGTTTACCTATTTTGTAAACTCTTCTTCGTTTGTCAAACCATAGAGTAAACTCTACACAAAAGCATTAGGCTTGAGTCCATATACTTGGGCTCGAGTGTTCATTAAATTATAGCCATAGAAACAAGTGAACTCTACTCAAAAAGAATAAACTCGGAGTTTAAAGAGATTCAATTTAATTAGAAAACTTCCCGCCATGGGAAAACTCGAGCTTGTCTATACAGGCTCGAGTTTACTTGTTTTGTAAACTCTTTATTATTATATCATGAGGGTTTAGGCTCGAGTCTATTTACTCGGGCTCGAGTTCGTTATGTTGAAAATATCCTGATGAGCTCTCTGTTTGCAGAAAACTCGAGTTTGCTTAGTCAGGCTCGAGTTTTGCGGTGACAAAGTGATATTGACTCTTTTGTCATTTTAAAAGCATTCGTACATGTTTACAATTGTTATTAATCATCAAAACACATAGAGAACTAACAATTTCCTCTTCCAAATTTCCATTTAGAAAAGCTGTTTTGACATCCATTTGCCAAATCTCATAATCAATATTTTTTGCAACAGCTAAGAGAATCCAGATGGACTTGAGCATGGCAACCGGCGAAAAGGTTTCTTCATAATCCACACCTTCTTTTTGGGAGTACCCTTTTGCCACCAATCTAGCTTTGAAGGTTTCAACCTTCCCGTCCGATCCTCTCTTTCTCTTGTAAATCCACTTACACCCAATGGGTCTTACCCCTTTAGGTGCATCTACAAGAGACCAAACCTGAGTTGGAATTCATAGAATCCATTTCACGATTCATAGCCTCAAGCCTTTCCTGAGCATCAACATCTCCTAGTGCTTCGTCATAACTCGTGGGATCATCATCTTCATCAATGATGACATCCTGATTTGACTCACCTAACAAGAGATATCTTGCAGGTTTACGAATCAATCTCCCACTACGACTTTGTCGCACTTGATGTTGTGCATCTACAGGGGGTCCATATTATGTGGGTTAACAATTTCTAGATGAGGACCCTCATTAAGTGGATTAACCAATTCATGATTTTTTTTTCTTCCATAAGTTCATCATTATGCTGAACTTCATCATCATGCTGAACTTCTGGTTCTGTCTCTGGTTCCTGTCCTAATAAAACAAAACGAAACGGTGTGTTTAGGCTTGCTGTAGAAACATATCTGCAGTAAATGCAGATATGTTAATCCCTATTAATAAATACCTAGCCTCTTACTTGTGCGACCCTAGTTATAATTAGTAAGTCCTCTTGCCTTGCAAGCAGTCGAACTGTTAGGTTACATAGTTATGAGTTATGACTCATAGGTACTGCCACCTATTTCTCCTTTCGTTCTTATTTATACGATAAAATTTTTGAAGTTCGTCATTGCCATGGTTTTAAACAAAACTCAGTAACAGGACGTAAAGTCGATTATGAACTTTGATTATAAAGTAAAACAATATATATTATCAATAAATAATTTTTAAAAATATATTTTTAAATAATTAAAATATAAAAATAAAAATAATTTGGTTCAAATATATTTCAACATTAATAGTTTAACATACTTAACATAAAAATTTCTATAAACTTCATATATGAAGTCATTAAACACAATAAAATCAAAACAGAAAAAAAAATATAAATTCAACAAAGATAATTAAATGTTGGATTAACAATGTTCACGGGTGGAAAAAATGCTTTTAAGACCGGACAAAACAGGTATATTAGGACCGGATCCGCGACCAGTCTTGTTCTAGGCGGTATTAAAAGTCTCCCTATTAAGACCGAACTTGTAAACGGTCTTAAAGAGTTTCTTTTAGACCGGACATTTTAAACCTTCGATCTTAAAAGTCGTACTGAATAAATCTGAAATATTTTTTGTTCGGTCCTAAAACTTAAACTTTAAGACCGGACAAAAACTCGACCGCTCTTAAAAGATCCGAATATTAAGACCGGACAAATATAAATCCCGTCCAAAAAATAGTAGATTCTAAGACTAGACGACTAATTACCCGGCCTTAAAAGACTGACTTTCAAGACCGGATGTTATAAATGAACCGGTCTTAAAAGACCAACTTTTAAGACCGGCTTAATACCTTTAAGAGCGGTCATAGAAGTACATCTGATCTTAACATCTGAACATTTAAGACCGTCTTATTTATTTGCGGTCTAAATTTTTCCGAATTTTTTCCCTGTTCTTATCTTCCTTATCATATATATATACACAAATCCACCATCCAAAACAACACATAAAAGTCGATATACTTTAAGCTACAAGCTATGAACATGAATAAATTGAATTGGGAAAAAGAATACAAATATTATCCACCATGAGTTATGTGGCCTCTTAAGTCTACAACGACTAAAAAGTAATTTATACAATAAGCTAAGATAACTAATTACAATCACAATGAGTTACAAATACAAAGACGTAAAATGTATAACCATTGATCACATACGTAATTCCAACTTATGACATCAACCTCGGGACCACGTGCTAACCATTTCATTGTATCGAAACACATTCAGATCCCTTGACCTTTTGTTTGAACCAGTTTGCAAAAGTTCTGTTATGCTCCCTAATCAACCTTTGTTCGGTCATTCGATGGTTTTCTTTCCTTACAACTTCTTTATGTGCAGATATGCTGGCTTGAACTTCATCAACATTTTTCAAGATGTATAAGTGGACTTGTGACAATTCATCACGATCCACACTCTTTACCGAAGCCCCTCGTCTACCCCCTACAGCATGCTGACGTTTTGGAAGCCCAATATGTCTTACTTTGGCCAAATAATTTTAACAGAATTCCATGGCCCAATAGGGAAGATCAAAGAATACAGATATCTTCTTCCATATATTTGTTTCTTTTCGACTCTTTCCAGTCTTACCGAAGATGACACTGATATTTTTAACCTTTTCATACACTTGCTCCCAAGTCAATGCCACTGGAGCTTCTTCATACTCTTGGCCACCAAAAAAGGCCTTCTTTAATCGACGATATGGGTGGCCCCGTCTTTCTTCCATGTTGAAGTTGATGGTAGCGTGTGCCTTCTTCACAAACTGGACATGCTTTATGGCCTTTTACACTATACCCTGACAAGTTCCCATATGCTGGGAAGTCGTTTATAGTACAAAATATCATGGCTCTCATTTTAAAGACCTCCTTCTTGAAAGAGTCAAAAACATCGACACCTTCTTCCCACAACTCCTTCAAGTCTTTGATCAAGGGCTCAAGGTAAACATCTATGTCATTTCCGAGTTGTTTTGGTCCCGAAATCAACATAGACAGCATGATGTACTTTCGTTTCATGCATAACATAGGAGATAAGTTGTAAACAATCAGGAGTACAATACAATACGCAATCATTCGGGCATGCATGGATCTTTTTGTACTCCATCCCCAGTGGACAAAGTATTTTCTTAGCATCATAGTAGCGATGCGGCAACACATTACTATCCGGAAGCATGTCCTTCAAAGCCTCAAGCAATTCTGAAAAACTCTTGTCGCTCCATCCATGACGTGCCTTCAAGCTTACCAATTTCAATACAGCGTTCAACAATTGGTATTTTTTACACCCAGGGTATAGCGGCGTCTCTGCATATATTACCATATGTGCGTGATCGCTCAAAAGCTTCTTCTCCTACATCACGGATAATGTCCTTTATGCGATAATCCATATCCGTGTCATTATCATCAAAGGCCACTTCCCCATGTTGAGACCCGCTTGGCTCTTTTTCACCATGCCATACCCATACTGTATAGGTCTTACAAAATCCGTAACAAATTAAATGTGTGTGTATAACTTCAGGACTTAGTCGACTCTCATTTAAACATTCTACACAAGGGCAATAAAACTTCCCCCTATCATCATGGGCATTTTGTTTAGCAAATTCTATAAATTCCCTCACCCCATTCTGATATTCAACACTCGTTCGTAAAGCATATTTCCAACTGTGATCCATAGTAGAATTCCTATATATAGACGAAAATCATTGATGATACATAATCCGAAAAAATTGAAACTTGCATATAAAATAAGCCAACATCCAAATGCAAATATATGCTCAAAGAATCACTTTTAAGACCGAACTTGCCCGTTAAATGCATAACAAAGAATCACTTTTGGTCATAAATGCATCACAGTGAATCCAAGAACCAAAATAAATGCAAGACGAGGAAATTAAATGCATTGGATGAAGGTCTTGTGGACTCACCTGTAGCATATAAATTCAAATGCGTTTGCTGAGTCTTACTTCTCCGGCAACGAATAGTGATGTTGCAGACAAGACAGGAAGAGTAACCTAAAAACACTTGTTGGTCAGTTCGGTAGGTCTAAGTGAAAATATAATCTTCGAAAAACAATATTCATTAACAACAGATAATACCCACAAGAACATTTCATCGATTTCGTTAAACCCATGAAAAACACAGAACGATAAGCTGGAAAATAATAAAGTTATATAACCGAAACACCTCTTACAGCTTCCTCTATAGACGTTTAGCTAAGGAACCAGAGAGTGATTGTCGAGAGAGGTACGCGAAGTAGCGACGAAGCAACACACAAACACCGGAGTCGGAACCTGAGTAATCACTTTCGGCGCGACAAAAGATTCAGAGTGGGAAATTTAATTTTTCGCGCGACATCGACACCTTATTTAGCTTTTTGGATTTTATTAATACCGGTTAATTATTAAATGTCCGGTCCTAAAGATATAACTAACTTTTTAAGACCGGAGTTCTAAGAGTGTCCGATCCTAAAGTTTTATTAGTCATTTAAGTTTAAGACCACACTTTTATAAAAACATCTGGTCCTAAAATTCAAATACTCTTTAGACCCGTTATTTATAAAATGTCCGGTCTTAACAGCCTTGGTGAATGAATAAAATAAAGGAATTTTTTTTGGACAAAAAATAAAGGAAAATTATCATCCACAAGATACAACCAAAAAGAAAAATACTGGAGAACAGCAAAAAAATACAAAAGTTTATGTTCTTAATGTGGTCTTACATTACTGGAGAATGCACGTACACAAGAAAAAAAACAAAAGAAAAAAAAGCTGAAAATTATCATCCACAAGAATCTGACTGAACATGCTTGGCGATATCGGCGTGAAGAGCATTAATTTCCCGCCGGATATCAGCAAGTTCCTGTCTTAGTTGCTCCAGCCTCAATATTAATGCATCATTAGAGGACGGAGAGGGGTCAGAGGTAAGCGCGCTGGGACCATCAGGTTGGAGTGGGGGAGCACGAACCTCTGTATGGTCTGAAGGCTGGAGGGGGCTGTCAATCTCAGGACAGGGTCGACAGAAGGATCGAGGGGGGGTGCGGAAATCTCTTCATCATCGGAAATAACAATGGGTCCAATGACCCGAGACCCTTCGGCCACAATAGGACGCACTCTCGCTGGAGGAGGCGCACCGTATAACGATCTAACCATGTCACGAGCTTGAGGTGTAAGAGTACCCCTACGAGCAGTTTGCTTGTATCTAACCATTGTTTGAGGCTTTGAGCAATTCGGGCAGAGAGCTAGGTAGTGAGGAGTTAACAAGGACAAAGAGGTAGTGTGTGGAGTTAATAAGGACAGAGAGCAGGAGAGATACGCACCTGATAGTCAATTAAGAGCGTATTTGTTTAAATATCCGGTCCTAATAGTCAATTATTTTTTAAAAAATCAATTCGATAACTTTTAAGATCGACCTTTTATCTTGTATCCGGTCCTAAAACTCATTTTTCAATTCAATTACGTTTAAGACCATCTTTTTTATCATTTATCCAGTTCTAAATATCATTTTTTTAAATTCAATTACTTTTAAGACCGATATTTTATCTTGTATCCGGTCCTAAAAATCATTTATTTTTATATTTTCAATTTATTTTTTTCAAGTAAGAATTTTTGGTTAAAAAATATTACTTTTAAGAACGGATCTTTTACAGTATCCGGTATTAAAAGTTCATTCTTTTCAAAATACTCAGATAGCAGAGTTCCTTCCCTATGTTGAAATGAATGATTGAGTCTCTTCGGCTTCCATATAAACTTCTTAACTAGGTGTCTACTCGTATTCTGATGAACTATTCGTCTCCTCGTTAGTGTTTCCGTCGTTTCACATTGTTCAGGATGGTTCTCTATTTAAACCTGTTGTTACTTTACTTTCTTCACATTCATCTCCATCTCCTCCTACAACCTCCACCGTAATGGCTCCTCCACCACGACGAGGTCCTCCTGCTGGCGAAATCCCGAGGCACCTCCATATCCTCCTCCGTTGCCTCCGAACCCGAACTTGTACCGAGATCTTTGTAGCACTGATAGCCCGCGTCGATCATATAGACCGACGCTTGGGCCAACTGTTTCAGGTCTATCACGCCGTCAACAACAAGCTGAAGATCATACTCGACGCCAATGACGTTGAGTACCATACCTCTGATGACGACGTCTCCGACCCTTCCCTCCCCTCCGACAACGATGGGGATGATTAGAAATATTTGTTTTTTTTTTACTGCTGAGAAACCCAAAATGGACACACACAAATTGTTCGAAAAAATAAACAAATTTATTATTGAATTACATTGCGTTATATTTACAAATGAATGAATTAGTCGAAAAAATAAACAAATGTATGTACAGAAGGAAATTGCTACAACATATATTATTTACAAATGAATTAATTTAGGACATTAATCATTGTCCTGACTTAGCTTTTCTAAGACCTGTTTATACAGATATTCACAAAACACATCCGTATGTGCTCCACTTCATCATCAGAAAATGGCTTTGCACAGGCAAACCTCTGTAACATCAAAGACAGAAACATAAGTAACTTACGTGCATATTTCATATGTAACATTAAGCCAGTGACTGAATTCAGCCAGAACAATTACCGTTGCACCGATTTTAGTCCTTCCATCCGTCACAATGTCATATGTGTTTCATGACGTACGGGCCACATAAGTTCGATTCTGGCGGTTGCCGACGGGAAATAACAATAAATATATATAAGAGCATATATAGCTTACTGACCAAGCTCACAAGGCAGTTATGCCAGTGTCCAAATATGTACTTGTTGGAAATTATGCCCTAGGGGCAAGTCATTGTACTTTAAATGTTAATGTTATTTAAAGTATTCTCCTTTAGTTATCATTTCATTTGCATGTTTATAATGATATCTGATCCTTGGATATATCTAATAGATTATCCTAAATGTCCCTGGTCGGTCATCTACGTGGGAGCAAAGATGAGATAAGACCAGTATGACTTTGATGAGGTATGGAGGTACGAATCAAAGTCATAGGCACTTGTAAGAGTACAAGGTGCTGGATTGACCCACTATGAGAAAGCTGCATGGATTTAGTCATAAGCTTATCTCATGTATAACCGCGTCACAACGCCCTTCGACCTGAGATCATCATGGATTCCTACATGAGAGTCGCTGATCTTTGACCTAGTCAAAAGTCACCTTTGACCGGGTGATGATAAAGACTTGGATTGGGATCAATGGTTTTCATGCAGAGACTACTCAAGAATCGAGAGTGTAATGGTCAAGAAAAGGAAGTTGACATTATCCATGCCTCATCCTTGACCAAGTTATCGCGTGACAAAAGGGACGTGACATGGTTGTATGATAGGTTGTATCGTATCATCGATCCCCATATGAATTGGGTAGTCACAATGTCTTGCTAGAGGCCGCTTGCGACTTGTGGGCTGGTACAATGTTGGCCCACTGCCAATCTCATGTGGGCCTACAGGGTCACACACAAGAATAGCCCAATACGAGCAATAGTGTCCAGATTCATTGAATCTTAGATATGTCTAAGATCTAATGAATACAACATTTAATCTAGGATGGATATATGTGTGTGTGTATATATATATACATAATTTCGAAATTAAATAATAATATTTAATAATGATATTATTATATAATATTTGTTTTACATTTGATTTATTTGATAAATTAAATATTTAAAACAAATAGAGATATGGTATCTCAGATTTGATTTTCGAATAAAGATGTGATATCTCATATTTAATTAAGTTGAGATACAGTATCTCAGATTTAATTAAATAGATATATATCATATCTCGGATTTGATTTTCGAATAAAGATGTGGTATCTCATATTTAATTGAGTTGAGATATAGTATCTCAGATTTAATTAAATAGATATATATCATATCTCAGATTTGATTTTCGAATAAAGATGTGGTATCTCATATTTAATTGAGTTGAGATATAGTATCTTAGATTTAATTAAATAGATATATATATCATATCTCAGATTTGATTTATAAAAATAAATTAAATCAGCAGGCTTTTAATATGGATTAATTAAATAGATTAGATTAGATCTGTTGGACAGATTTAATTAAATTATTTAATCCAAATTCGAAATTCAAGGACTAATTGATATTAGTCTTGAATATTTTAATACGGCCCAATTAGGGTTTTAGAAACTCTATAAATGGATATTGATCTAAGTCGTATTAAAAGAATGAACGAACAAGCCTCAAAAGAAGTCCTAGAGAGAAAAACGAGAGACACAAAGTGAGAAGGCGCTAGCACGCTGCCGTACGTGTTGGAAAGCTGTTCGGTGTGGATACCGGTAGAGGGAGTGGATTCGTAGAGTCGGCTCCTAGAGATTGATCGAACAAGAAGGTGTTAGCCCACATGCTTGCAAAGGTCGAAAAAGAAGGTGTTAGCCCACGTGTTCAAGAAAGGACGCATACAAGCTCATATAGGTATGGTTTCTCTAACGAACCTTGATCTAAACGCCGTTGATAGATCCTCTTTATGGGATTCGTAAAATTTAAAATGGATGAGATTCCTTCCGATGCGTGTACGGATCCCAGCAGTACTAACCTTTGGTTGGAACCATTTAGGCTCTTTGAGCTCAAACCCATGCCTTTTTTTTACCCTAACTTGGAAGGTCATCATGCCACTATCATCAAAACCACAAATTTATCAATAATGTTCACTGAAAATTCACAGCAGAGATTTCAGACAAGACGATCAAAATGACATGCTTACTTGGTGACAATCTGCTTCAACGTAGGCCCTGGATCGCCGTGTATGGAGCATAAGAGGATAACTGTGTGCGCCTCCATGTTCATGACGACCAACTGCCAGTGGTGGCTGAAAATTCACAGCAGTAAAGTACTCAGTGATATATATATGTAGCAGAATTAAGTGAATTATATTGCAGACAAGAATTGTGATATGTACCCGAGCCAGTATGGAAACAAGTAGATCTTTCTTGGCACTTCACACAACCTCTTTGATATGTACTACTGTCTCAAATCCAGAGGTGTTGTACTTGCATAGATTGGGCACAAGAATCCAAAATCATCGATTACGCTTACTGTTGAACCGGCTTCTCATGCATGCACCTACAAGAATGACATCGATCAGGGAATTAGTATATATGTATGTGTGTCTAAACGATGCATTTAAATTATGTAATCAAGGAAGAAGATACTTACTTCATAAACATTTGAACAATTCCACTAGTAACCTGCTGTCCAGGAAGCAGCATGGACTCTACATCGACATTATCAATGTAAACCGGTTCAGGATGAGGGAGGCCTACTACTTCATTGACAGGCCACGATTTATCTTTAAACCATCTGTTGGTTACCAAATCGGATATTTTTTCCTTGGCCGTCAAGTTAGCAGTAGGGGATGGAACTTGAGGAGGGGGTGGAGCTTGATGAGGGGGTGGAGCTTGAGGAGGGGATGAAGCTTGATGAGGGGATGGAGCTTCAGGAGGGGATGGAGATTGATGAGGAGTAGAGACATATACAAGGTTCACTGGCCAAGAAATGAAGGTTCCCTTGACATCACTCACAATCTTCAACTCATCAAATGGGAGAGGGACCGGTGCATCAAAGATCACCTCTTCAACTGACACTCTGACTTCATCATCATCCATTTGTTGGTGGTGTACAGTTGATCCCAAGTTGTGGATAGTCCCTTTAGCAACCAATTGTCTATGACTATCACGATCCTCCACATACAGATGACAAGGTTGCTCTGACTGTCCAACAATGCAGCTCCCTCTAGTGCTCTGCTGCTGCATAGGTGCAGCTGAAGGTGTCAAGGGATCCACACTGGTCTCTGGCCGAGAGCTCAGGAGAAACTTCATTTTCTCCATCTCCTCCTTCATCTTGCTCATCTCAGATTGAAACATTGCCCTCAATGTAGCTTCTTTGACTGCTGATTCCTCATTTAATTTGGCAATCGTCTGATCCATCTCCTCCCGGGTAACCACAGGATTGAAAACAACTATGAATTATGAATTCCAGTCATGTCACTAACAGAAATTAGAGAACTTCTGCTTGATATGAACGTCAAACATTAGTCAAATTCACTTCATCAAGTTTCAACATTTTACTTCAGGAAGATGTAGCATTGTAGAAGAAATTGGGAGAACCAAAGGAAAGGGAGTTGCAGAATTGCTGCCAACTCAGTCAATTCATTCATTCATCATAATTGGTTGCTACACACATATTAGAATAACTAACTAACTACTTGCACCGAAACCATTACACAGTTAACATACTAACTAACTAACAGCAACGTCTAACTATATATAAGAGGTTAGTCTAATATGTGTAGGAACCAGTTATGATGAATGAATGAATTGACTGAGTTGCAATTGGTAGCAATTCTGCAACTCCCTTTCCTTTGGTTCTCCCAATTTCTTCTACAATGCTACATCTTCCTTAAGTAAAATGTTGAAACTTGATGAAGTGAATTTGACTAATGTTTGACGTTCATATCAAGCAGAAGTTCTCTAATTTCTGTTAGTGACATAGCTGGAATTCATAATTGATATATAGTTGTTTTCAATCATGATTCACAGAAAATAAGGAAAAAATATCAGGAGATTGGGAGAAAGAATGATTGCCCACACATGGCTTCTCGCAGCGGATATGAAAAGGCCGAAAGAGATTTGATGGCAGCCAAACGGAAGAGATTGGAAGATGAAGCTGAATCAATCCTTCTACGGTAGTTGACTGACCGCCATCTCCAAAAAAAACTCGTGTAGTTGCTGAACGAATTGTAAGTATCAATATTGTTATTTTTTACTTACTAAACATGTTTCATCACTAAGCTTCTCGTTATCTGTATCTTACAGAAGATCTTAAAAGAAAGAGAACGAGAGGATCTTTGCGCTCGGACGGAGGAATGATGTTCGACCGCGACCGAAACCGATCACTCGGGCGCTGTAAGGGGGATTGGAGGACGGGTAGGCCTAAAGCAATACTTTGCTAAATCCAAATGCCACAGACAAAGTATGGTTACCCGGAGGAGATGGATCGACGCTGCCAAATTAAATGAGGAATCAGCGGCGAAAGATGCTGCATTGAGGATGTTTCAATCTGAGATGATCAAGATGAAGGAGGAGATGGAGAAAATGAAGTTCCTCCTGAGCTCTCGGCCAGAGACCAGTGTGGATCCCTTGACACCTTCAGCTGCACCTATGCAGCGCAGAGCACTAGAGGAGCTGCATTGTTGGACGATGTGAGCAACCTTGTCATCACGTATGTGGAGGATCGTGATGGTCATAGACAATTGGTTGCTAAAGAGACTGTCCACAACTTGGGATCAACTGTACACCACGAAAAAATGGCTGATGATGAAGTCAGAGTGTCGGGCTTGAAGAGGTGATCTTTGATGCACTTTCCCTCTCCCAACTGATGAGCTGAAGCTTGTGAGTGATGTCAAGGGAACCTTCATCTCTTGGCCAGTGAAGCTTGTAGATGTCTTTACTCCTCCTCAAGCTCCACCCCCTCCTCAAGCTTCACCCCCTCCTTAATCTCCATCCCCTCGTCAAGCTCCACCCCCTCCTCAAGTTCCATCCCCTACTGCTAACTTGACGGCCAAGGAAAAAATAAAAGATTTGGTAGCCAAAAAATGGTTTAAAGATAAATCGTGGCCTGTCGATGAAGTAATAGGCATCCCAAATCCTGAACCGGTTTACTTTGATAATGAAGATGTAGAGTCCATGCTGCTCGGACAAGCAGGTTACTAGTGCATGTGTTCAAATATTTATGAAGTAAGTATTTTCTTCCTTGATTACATAATTTAAATGCACCGTTTAGACACACATACATATATACTAATTCCCTGATCGATGTCATTCTTGTAGGTGCATGCACGAGAAACTGGTTCAACAGGGCAGAATTTCAGATTTTGGGTTCTTGTGCCCAGTGTATGCAAGTACAACACTACCTCTGGAAATGAGACAGGAGTACATATCAAATAGGTTGTGTCAAGTTCCAAGAAAGGTGTACTTGTTTCCATAGTGGCTCGGGTACATATATATCACAATTCTTGTCTGCAATTCACTTAATTATATTATGCTACATATATATATATATCACTGAATACTTTACTGCTGTGAATTTTCAGCAACCACTAGCAGTTGGTCGTCATGAACATGGAGTCACATTATGTTATCTTCTTATGCTCCCTTCACCTAGATCCATCGCCTGTGTTGAAGCAGATCATCAACGAGTAAGAATGTCATTTTGATTGTCTTGTCTGAAATCTCTGTTGTGAATTTTCAGTGAACATTACTGATAAATTTGTGATTTTGATGATAGTGGCATGAAGACCTTCCAAGTTGATGTAAAAAAAAAGCGTGGCCCTCAGCTCACAGATCCTAAATGGCACAAAATTAAGGTTAGTACATATTTGGACATGGCATAATTGCCTTCTGAAGTTGGTCAGTAAGCTATATATGGTCTTATATATATTTATTGTTATTTTTAGACCCGTCGGCAACCGCAAGAATCGAACTTATGTGGCTCGTACGTCATGAAACACATATATGATATTGTGACGGAAGGAAAGACTAAATTCACTTTAGGGGTAAAATGATATGGCTAAATTCAGTCACTGATGGCTTAATGTTACATATGAAATATGCACGTAATAATATGTTATTTTTGTTTCTGTCTTTGATGTTACAGAGGTTTGCCTGTACAAAGCCATTTTCTGATGATGAAGTGGAGCACATACGCTATGTCAAATATCCGGTCCTAAAAGTCTCGAAAATATACGGCTAAAATATTAGGACCGTATATTTGTTAGTTGTCAGGTCTTAAAATTTTTCGTTTTATTTAATAGTTTTCTGAAACCTTTAGGACCGTATATTTGTTGGTTGTCCGCTCCTAACTTCAAATTTTAAAATAAGGCTTAATTTTTAGGACCGAGGATTTATTATACGTCCGGTCCTAATATTCTTCCTTTAAATAGAGTTGGTGACTCGGTTTTCAGACATATCGTTAGGGTTCAAGGCAACCAAGTTTCTGGCGTTCTTCTCAGGTTTTGTGCTTCGTTGTCCTCGTTTTTACTTGACCTGGATGTGAAGATCATCATCGGTGTCCCTTTTCTTTTTGTCGGAAAAAGAAAGAAGATAACGAAAAGGACACTGAAAATGTTCACATCAGGTTAAGTAAGGAGGACGACAACGATGGTCCAAACTTGAGAAGAGTCGTCACTCTGTTTGTTTTTATTCGAAAAAGGTAAATAATGGTTTTTTGTTTTGTTTTGTATGGTCGCAACTGTTAACTTTATTCTGCAAATTATTAAGATTGATCACCACGAAGAGGACAATGTTTTGTTTGTTCTTGTTGTCGGAGAAAAAAGAACATAAAGTTAAAGACAAACAAGGAAGACGATTGGGAAATAAAAATTTAAATTAATAATTTTTTTTTCTGCTGCCTTGTGAGGCAGCAGTACAAAAAAAAATTACTTAAAAATTTCTAATCCTCCCCATCATTGTCGGAGGGGAAGGAAGGGTCGGAGACATCGTCATCAGAGGTATGGTACTCAACGTCATTGGAGTCGAGTACCGCGTTCAGCTTGTTGTTGACGGCGTGATAGACCTGAAACAGTTGGCCCAAGCGTCGGTCTATATGATCGACGCGGGCTATCAGTGCTCCAAAGATCTGCGCGAGGTTCGGGTTCGGAGGCAACGGAGGAGGATATGGAGGTGCCTCAGGATTTCGCCCAGCAGGAGGACCTCGTCGTGGTGGAGAAGCCATTACGGTGGAGGTTCTAGGAGGAGATGGAGATGAATGTGAAGAAAGTAACAACGGGTTTAAATAGAGAACACATCCTGAAGAATGTGAAATGCCGGAAACATTAACGAGGAGACGCATATTTGCTCAGAATACGAGGAGACGCCTAGTTGGGAAGTTTATGTGGAAGTCGAAGAGACTTTGAATCATTCATTTCAACATGGGGAAGGGACTCTACTGTTTGAAAAGAATGAACTTTTAATACCGGATACTGTGTAAGATCCGTTCTTAAAAGTAATATTTTTTAACCAAAATTTCTTACTTGACAAAAATAAATTGAAATATATAATAATAAATGAGTTTTAGGACCGGATACAAAGTAAAATATCGGTCTTAAAAAATGAGTTTTAGGACCGGATATATGATAAAAGGACGGTCTTAAAAGAAATTGAATTAAAAATTAGTTTTAGGACCGGATACAAGATAAAAGTTCGGTCTTAAAAGTTTGTTAAAAGTAAATGACTATTAGGACCGGATATTTTGAACAAATACGCTCTTAAAGTAGAAACATTAAATTCATTATATACCAATTGACGAATTCATCATCGATGTTTATCTCTCCTGCTATCTGTCCTTATATACTCCACACACTCTTGTTAACTCCTCACTTCCTAGCTCTCTGCCCCAACTTCTCAAATCCTCAAACCATGGTTAGATACAAGCAAACTGCTCGTAGGGGTGCATACACGCCTCAAGCTCGTGCCATGGCTAGATCATTATATGGTGCGCTCCTCCAGCTGACAGCAGTGCGTCGTATTGTTTCCGAAGACTCTCGGGTCGTTGGACCCATTGTTATTTCTTCGGATGATGAAGAGATTGCTCATGCCGCACCCCCCCTCGATCCTTCGCCGATCCTGTCCTTTCTGAGTTCATTCGTCATCTTGAAGCTGGCCATGCAGATGTTCGTAATCCCCCTCTCCAACCTATTGGCCCCAGCGTGCCTACCTCTGACCCCTCTCCGCTCTCCTGTAATGATCCATTCATATTGCGGGTGGAGAGAATAAGACAACAACTTGCTGATCTCCGGCGGGAAATTAATGCTCTTCACGCCGAAATCGCCGGTGTTGTTCAGTCAGATTCTTGCGGATGATAATATTCAGCTTGTTTTTCTTTTGTGTTTTTGTTGTTGTGTATATACTCTGAAGTAATGTAAGAAACATTAAGAACACTATATGAATTTTTTGGCTGTTCTCCAGTAATTCATTAAAGAAACTTATTCTCCAATTTTCCTTTATTTTTTGTCCAAAAAAATATCCTTTATTTTATTGATTTAATATTGCAATCACCAAGGCCATTAAGACCGAACATTTTATAAGTAACGGATCTAAAGAGTATTTGAATTTTAGGACCGGATGTTTTATAAACCTCCAGTCTTAAAACTTAAAAGACTAAAAAAAATTTAGGACCGGATAGTTTTAAAACTCCGGTCTTAAAATGTTAGTTGTATCTTTAGGACCGAACATTTAATTAATAACCGATTTTAATAAAATCCAAAAAGCTAAATAAGGTATCTTTGTCGCGCGGAAAAATTAAATTTCCCTCTCTGATCTCTTGTCTTGCCGAAAGTGAATACTCAGGTTCCGACTCGAAATTTCCCTCTCGCCTTCGTCGCTGCTTCGCGTACCTCTCTCGACAATCACTCTCTAGTTCCTTAGCTAAACGTCTATAGACGAAGCTGTAAGAGATGTTTCGGTTAAAACTTTATTATTTTCCAGCTTATCGTTCTTGGTTTTTCATGGGTTTAACGAAATCGGTGTAATGTTGTTATGGGTATTCTCTGTTGTTAATGAATATTGTTTTTTGAAGATTATATTTGCACTTTAGACCTACCCAACTGACCAACAAGTGTTTTTAGGTTACTCTTGTTGTCTTGTCTGCAACATCAACGTTCGTGAGCGGAGAAGTAAGACGACTCAGCAAACGCATTTGAATTTATATGCTACAGGTGAGTCCACAAGACCTTCATCCCATGCATTTAATTTCCTCGTCTTGCATTTATTTTGGTTCTTGGATTCACTGTGATGCATTTATGACCAAAAGTGATTCTTACTTTGTTATGGATTTAATGGGCAAGTTCCTCCGTAAAAGTGATTCTTTGAGACTATATTTGCATTTGGAGTTGGCTTATTTTATATGCAAGTTTCAATTTTTTCGGATTATGTATGATCAATGATTTTCGTCTATAATATATAGAAATTCTACTATGGATCACAGTTGGATAGATGCTTTACGAACGAGTGTTGAATATCAGAATGGGGTTAGAGAATTTATAGAATTTGCTAAACAAAATGCCCATGATGATGGGGGGAAGTATTATTACCCTTGTGTAAAATGTTTGAATGAGTGTCGACTGTGTCCTGAAGTTATACGCACACATTTAATTTGTCACGGATTTTGTAAGACTTATACAGTATGGGTATGGCATGGTGAACAAGTGCCATCAAGTGGGAAAAAACATGGGAAGTGGCCTTTGATGATAATGACACGGATATGGATGATCGCATAGAGGACATTATCCGTGATGTAGGAGAAGAGGCTTTTGAGCGATCACATGCATATGGTAATATGTGCAGTGATGCAGAGACACCGCTATACCGTGGGTGTAAAAAATACCAATTGTTGAACGCTGTATTGAAATTGGTAAGCTTGAAGGCACGTCATGGATGGAGCGACAAGAGTTTTTTCGAATTACTTGAGGCTTTGAAGGACATGCTTCCGAATGATAACGTGTTGCCGCATCGCTACTATGATGCTAAGAAGATACTTTGTCCAGTTTGGGGATGGAGTACAAAAAGATCCATGCATGCCCGAATGATTGTGTATTGTATAGAAAAGAGTTTGAAGAGAAGCGAGTTGTCCGATATGTGAAACCCCACGGTACAAGTCAGATAAGGGGCCTGCAAAAGTGTTGTGGTATCTTCCAATCATACCAAGGTTCAAGCGGTTGTTTGCGAATGAAAATGATGCAAAAAATCTGAGGTGGCATGCAGATGAGAGGATTTCGGATGGACAGCTTCGACATCCGGCCGATTCTTCTCAATGGAAGAAGATTGATCAATTATTTCCGAACTTCGGCGAAGAACCTAGGAACCTCAGGCTTGCCCTTAGCACGGATGGCATGAATCCCTATGGAAGCCTTAGCAGCATACATAGCTCATGGCCCGTACTCCTGATTGTTTACAACTTATCTCCTATGTTATGCATGAAACGAAAGTACATCATGCTGTCTATGTTGATTTCGGGACCAAAACAACCCTAAATGACATAGATGTTTACCCGGAGCCCTTGATCGAAGACTTGAAGGAGTTGTGGGAAGAAGGTGTCGATGTTTTTGACTCTTTCAAGAAGGAGGTCTTTAAAATGAGAGCCATGATATTTTGTACTATAAACGACTTCCCAAAGATATGGGAACTTGTCAGGGTATAATGTAAAAGGCCATAAAGCATGTCCGGTTTGTGAAGAAGGCACATGCTACCATCAACTTCAACATGGAAGAAAGACGGTGTATCTTGGACATAGGAGATTTCTTAGACGGGCCACCCATATCATCGATTAAAGAAGGCCTTTTTGGTGGCCAAGAGTATGAAGAAGCTCGGTGGCATTGACTGGGAGCAAGTGTATGAAAATGTTAAAAATATCGTTGTCATCTTCGATAAGCTTGGAAAGAGTAGAAAAGAAACAAATATATGGAAGAAGAGATCTGTATTCTTTGATCTTCCCTATTGGCGCAATCTTGATGTGAGACACTGTATTGATGTCATGCATGTGGAGAAGAACGTATGTGATAGTATTGTGGGCATGCTTCTCAACATACAAGGTAGTTCGGAGGATGGTGTGAAGGCAAGATTGGATTTGCAAGCAATGGGAATACGCGAAAACTTGCATCCAATGCCATATGGGAAGAGAACTTATTGTCCCCTGGCTTCTCATACTTTGTCTAAGGATGAGAAACGAAGCTTTTGTGAGTGTTTACATGGCACAAAAGTTCCCTCGGGGTATTCTTCAAATTTTAAGAGGCTTGTCTCGATGAAGGACTTGAAATTAGTAGGCCAAAAGTCTCATGACTGTCATGTCTTGATGCAACAGCTACTCCCATAGCTATTCGAGGGATCGCCGAATATGATCTTCGGGCGTTTGACTAGACTTTGTTTCTTCTTCAATGCGGTTTGTAGTAAAGTTTTCAAGATTGAAAAGTTGGATGAATTGGAGAATGAAGGATATCTTATCTTGTGCCACCTTGAAAAGCTTTTTGTTCCTTCATTTTTTGACACCATGGTTCATATGATTGTTCATCTAGTGAGGGAGATAAAGTTGTGCGGCCCTATCCATTTACGGTGGATGTACTCTATTGAAATATCTATGAAATTCCTAAAAGGGTATGTGAAGAACGCGTACCGGCCAGAAGCATCAATTGTTCAGAAATATGTTTTTGAAGAGGCCATGGAATTTTGTCAAAATTATTTGGCCAAAGTAAGACATATTAGGCTTCCAAAACGTCGACATCTTTGAAGGGGTAGACGTGGGGCTTCGGTAAAGAGTGTGGATCCCGATGAATTGTCACAAGTCCACTTATACATCTTGAATAATGTTGATGAAGTTCAAGCCAGCATATCTGCACATAAAGAGGTCAGAAGGAAAGAAAACCATTGAATGACCGAACAAAGGTTGATTAGGGAGCATAACATAACTTTTGCAAAATGGTTCAAACAAAAGGTCGAGGGATCTGAATGTGTTTCTGACACAATGAAATGGTTAGCACGTGGTCCTGAGGTTGAAGTCATAAGTTGGAATTCGTATGTGATCAATGGTTATACATTTTACACGAAGTCCCTTAATGATAGGAGCACAGTCCAGAACAGTGGTGTTATGTTAGAGGCTGAATCTATGCACTTCTCCAATTCGAAAGACAAGAGGTCTAAATTGGCAGTGATGCCATATTATGGGGTTATTGAAGAGATTTGGGAGGTGGACTATGTCAAAATTAGATTTCCCATCTTCAAATGCAAGTGGGTTAATGTCAATAATGGTGTTCAGATCGATCGGCTAGGATTTACTTTAGTCGATGTCAATAGTAGAAGTTATGGAGATGAACCTTTTATTATGGCGGACCATGCGAAACAAGTGTTCTATATCACCGATCAAGAAAATAAAATGTGGTCCGTAGCTCTCCAAGGAAAGAGGGTCATTGATATTGATGAGGAAAGTCATTCAAATTATGGTCTTCCTGATAGTATTCCTTTTTCAAGGGGTCTACCGGACATGAACGAAGAAGATGAAGCGGATAATGAACCCGGCATAAGAAATGATCATCAAGAAGGGATATGGGAGGATATCACTTTATAAAAGAGTCAATTCATAAGGTAATATTCATATGCAGAATTCTTAGAAAACTTTAAGGTTTTAACTATATATATTATATATTCCTTCTATGTTACGTTCTTAATTAAACAATATAATGTCACGCCGACTATGAATTTGTTCTTGTTTTGTTTTTGTGGCAGGATCCGATTCAAAGGGGCATGTTATAAAAGAAGATGCATGTTACGTTGTTGGGTGGGAATCAGATGAAGGCATGGTGAATAATATATTGGACTACATGTATGTTGATTTACGTGATGTATTGTAACTCATTGTGATTGTAATTAGTTATATATCTTAGCTTATTGTATAAATTACTTTAGCTGTTGTAGACTTATGGCCACATAACTCATGGTGGATAATTATTTGTATTCTTTTTCCCAATTCAATTTATTCATGTTCATAGCTTGTAGCTTAAAGTATATCGACTTTTATGTGCTGTTTTGGATGGTGGATTTTTGTGTATTATATATGATCAGGAAGAATGTAACAGGAAAAAATTCGGGAAAATTTAGAGCGCAAATAAATAAGACGGTCTTAAATGTTCAATTGTTAAGACCGGATGTATATCTATGACCGCTCTTAAAGGTATTAAGCCGGTCTTAAAAGTAGGTCTTTTAAGACCGGTCCATTTATAAGTGCGGTCTAAAAGTTCAATTTTTAAGACCGGATGTATATAACATCCAGTCTTGAAAGTCAATCTTTTAAGACCGGGATCTGGTCTAGGATATTACTATTTTTAGGACCGGGTTTATTTTTGTCCGGTCTTAATATTCGGATATTTTAAGAGCGGTCTATTTTTTGTCCGCTTTAAGACCGGGGCGTCGATGATCCGCTCTAAATGAGGCGGTCTTAAAGCCCTTTTTTGCACTAGTGGTTCTCAGATTGAGTTGACATTATTTAATAGATTATTACGAGTTTAAGAGTGAGTTAACATGATTTTGCAAATTGAAAGCACAAAAAATTAAAACTTAGCAAGTCAATTCATAAGTTCAATGGGGCTTGTACCCATTGGCGGACCTAGGTGTTGAGTTAGGGGGCAAGTGCCCCCCAAAAATTTGGGATTTTTTTTTTTAAATAATTAATATATGTTTGAATCATTGCCCACCTTCAAATTAAGTGTTCACCTTTAATACATCAAGACTGCACTTCGTAATCGGATTGAGGATGAATGATTGAATGAATGTTTAGTGCCTTATATTGAAAAATATGTATTTTATAGCATTGATAATAAGACAATTATGGTAGAATCTCAAAAAATAAGGCCTAGAAGAATGACATTGTAATTATTTTTATTGTAATATACTTTTGCTATTAAAATATATGTATTTGAACTTATTGAGTGTCCACCCTTCATTGTAATTTATGTAGCTGTATTTCTAATAGCAATTAACATTACTTTTCTAAATGACAAGTTTGTAAAATAATTGCATCTCTTATTACATCATCAATATTCACTTGATTTCATAAATATTTTTTTTCTTGTTTATACTATTTTGTTTTTTAATGCATTTAAAACTTTCCTTAAAAAAAAATTCAATATTTTTTTGGGCCCACCCCTACTTGTACCTAGCATAAGTTCAAAAGTGAGTTAACACGATTATATAAGTTGAAAACATAAAAACAATAAACCTTGATAAGTCAAGTTGTGAATTTGACAGCAATCAACGTTCCCTTTCATTCTTGTCTTAAATAATGACTTTAGTTTGATTAAGGGTAGTTTTAGAAAAGGATGAAAATATTTTTCATTTAATTAATTTTGTAATCTTATAAAAATATTAACAGAGCCTTCCAAAAATCGAGGGAATATATTATAAATATACTAAATTATTATAGGCATTTGCTTTACAAGAGTTTATATTAAGTAGCGATATATTCAAGTCATCTTACTAGCATAGCTTGATATAAACTTTATATTATTCAGATTTTTTTTAAAAGAGCGCTAGATATATCACATATAATCTCATCTAATTTTTTCTATTATTTTATATAAGTTATTTTTAACTTTCTTTTAAAAAAAAAAAAATTGAAAAGGAGGCCAAACTATTCTCAGCAGCCCCTTGGTAGAATCCACAGCAAGACAACTTGCTCGCGATATACTTGAGCTTCGGGATGATAACAGGGCTTTTGCAACTCTGGCTATTTCCGTCAAATACAGGGTGCTTTGTTTATTTCCATTCCCACCAATTGACCACGCATCCCATAATTTTGGTTGCTGAGATTCTTCCTGGTTTGCAGGATCCTCTGAGGAGCTTTGTTGGTCTCGACAAGAGAAAATAGAGAGTATTGGAAAGGGAAAGGGGTGTTTAGTTGATTAGGGTTCTAAATGTTGCGATTGGGGTTTTAAAAAACCCCTCTGTCGCGATTTTGTCGACTAAGCCAATAGCCTGTTTGGATTAACTTTTTAAAAAAATGCTTTTTTTTGTAGTGTTTTTTCTTTAAGCTCCAAATTGGAGCTTTTAAAAAAAACAGCATTTTGGCTTTTTTTTTGTGAGTTTTGCTAAACACATAAATTAATTAAAAAAAATTATTTTATATTAAAAAAGTACCTTTTTTTAATCAAAAAAACCCATCCAAACGGGGCCTAGTTGACTAAGCCTTGTAGCTTAGTCGACTAAATCACGGGGTATTCAAAAAAAATTTGCCCCGCGTTTTAGTCGACTATATAAAGGGTACGTACAATCGACTAAATAGGGGCATATGGATGAATAGTTTCCAGACAGGGACATTTTAATAAATAGTTATTTAATAAAGGGCAAATTGGTCAAAAAGACGGCCTCATCCATTTCGAAGTTTCATCTCATTTTTTTCCTGAAAAAAATTGATTAACTGATCATTATTTTAGAGAATATTTAAATTTATTTCTTCAAGTAAAATTATACCAAGAGTGTATAAATTTCAAGAATATTATGTTTTATTTTAAAAAGTAACCTAAAAATTAAATCTATATGCTCATACCAACATATGTAGGTGCTAGAGCAATGAACTTTGACAGTTCAAATATGGTTTTGAATTTGAATTTGTGTGAATATAAAAAATATCTTTGGGAGAGCTGCTCCTAATAGGACCTAATTAATAATACTTCATTATGATCCAGTCATATAAAAATCACATAACATACTAATTCTTTTCGATAAAAAAAGTTGCATTTGCTATTTTGCATGAATGATTAACTCATTTTAAATTGAACTTAACACTAATAATTAAAAAGCATAAGCCTTCTTCTATACCAAATGAGGTTAATTACATGAATAACATAACATCGTTGAATTTTAACCATTATGGGCTCCATATTATATATATATATAGAACCAAACCTATGAATTTACAACTATTCTTTCCTTTGTACAAGGTTTTGGGATAAATTAGCAAAGTGAAAAAGAGCAGCCAAAGTGTCAGCCAAGAGAGCCAAGGCAAGCACCAATGGTGATACACGTGAAAGTCGTATAGGTCACAACAAGCTTCATTAAATAAGTTGAGTTGGTTGGACGACAAAGACACACACAGTCTTCTTTAAATATGCCACCCATCAACATATATATAAAAGTTTTGTAATACGTCAATCAGTCATATATATAGGATAATTTGTTTGCAATGATAGTAACAAAAGCAATCCTAAGAATGGCACCAATAGTTTTATTATAAATAATTTTTTTGCCAATAAATTTATTATAAAGGTATAAATTAAAAAAGAAAAGGTCACGGCCCCATATTGGTCAGGCCTTAGGAAAATAAGGGTAACCTATTTAGCTAAATAGGCATGAACATGTGAGGTGACCTACTTAATAAATAAGCTAGGCTAAATTTAAAGTAGACCAAACTGTAGGCTAAATAAAAATTGTTGACATTTGTGTTTGCGTCTATGCGAAAATATAATACTTTAACAAAAAATTGAAATTTGTATAAATATTTATAAAAAGTGAATATATATTTGATCAGACAATAAAAAGTCAACGAGTTGTCTTTTTATTGTGCTCATTGCATTCGCAACTACAAATGTAACTTGTAAAACCCGAGACTTCGTTTTCAAGCACCAATATAATATGGGGTAGGTGCCGACAGAATTGATAAGCAAGAAGGCATTGGATTCTGTGGGAAAAATAAAATTAATTAAATAAATAATACAAAAAGTATTTTATTATTAATTTAGTCTAAACTATATGTGCACAGAGAACAGGTCCAGAAATGGAAAATTATGTGTTCAGAAAAAGTGTTTAAGCCGACGATAACAAAGAAAGTGTTAGCCTTGAAGTATATTTTTCTCTATACTTTGTGACCCCCTTTAATTATTGTTGTTTTTTCTCAAAATCTCTCGCACCCTCTTTTATGATGGTTAAAAAAATATTTATTCACTACTAAAAAATAATGCCATTGATTTTGGTTCTCTAATTTTCGTATACAAAGTTTCTGTTTGGTTCCTTAATCTTACAAAATATCTTTTATTCTCTAACATTAAAATTGTTAGTTTTAAAGATGATTTTTTGTGTCAATCATGATTAATTTTTTAAAATTAAATTTAATATATCAATATTATATATATATATATATATATATATATATATATATATATATGGGTTTATCCTTTGTCATCTCACTTGACATAAGATTATGTCAAGTGAGTCCAAAACTACGTCGTTTTGGGAGTTAATGAAATTAATGAAGGGTGTTTTTGTATTTTTGTTTTAGTATTTATTATATGAATTTTATTAAAAGATCTTTCATTAATTCCCTTGACCCAAAACTACGTCGTTTTGAGAGTTCATTAATTCCTCTAACCCCAAAACGACGTAGTTTTGGAGTGACTTGACATAACCTTATGTCAAGTGATATGACAAACGATAACCCCTATATATATATATATATATATATTTTTTTTTTTTTTTTTTTTTTTCGCCCCCACTAAGGCTGGGCACGGCCCGGCTCTATGAGCACTTACTGGGGACTTACGAGATCGTCTACCAAAGGAGTCCCAACGACGGCAGAGGGGATCGAACCCACGACCCAAGGGCCTAATCCTGGATCCCTTACCATCTAAGCCAACTCACATTGGTTATATATATATATATATATATATATATATATATTTGTAAAGTTAAGAAAAAAAATGAAGAAACAGAGTCTCCAGTACAATGTAGCATGGGTCATTTCATAGCAAACCGGTTATTAGTGATGCATAGGAGCTATGGGCTTAGCTTAGGCCCGCTTCCAGACTGTTATGTTTTGGACTTTTCAATGTTGAACCATAACGCCTAAACGATACCAAAAAAAAGAAAAAAAGAAAAGGAAAATAGTTATTCAAGTACTAAAAAATAGATATTGAAAGAAATGGTAATATTCCGAGAAGCTAACATTTTAAAAATCTTTTTATCTATATTTTTTCGGTAGACTTGGGGGCCAAAGCCCATCATTTCATATAATACGAGAATTGAACGTGGGAACACCATCCCTACAAAGTCATCATACAAATGAAAACTAATTAAGCTTATGAGGTGGCGTATCAAAAACAGCTACCATCTCATGAAGCTCCAAACAAAAATTTGCTAAATAGTCAGCACAATTGTTCCCTTCTTCTATATACGTTTTTCAACTCAACTTTCTCAAAATTATGAGTCTCGCCTTTACCAGTTTCACCAAACTTGAGTCTTTTTCATCTCCTATGCTTCCTTCAATAACCTCAACAGCTGCACTCGAATCACAATCGCACTCAACAGTTAAGTTGCTAATATTTATACTGCTAGCTAAATTAAACCAGTAACAATACCCCATATTTCTGCTTTTATTGCCGAACGAGCATCTAATCATCTTGCAAAGCCTTTTATCCCCCTCCCATCCCACCCTCTTAACAAACCTCCACAACCTTCTAAGCCACCATTTCCTTTAGAAGCTCCATCAACATTAAGTGTTACCCAACCCTCCTTTGGGACCTCCCACCTAATCCCCACCACATGTTTTCTCATCCCCATATCAGCTTATGTATTTACACCAAATATAGTGACCCACCTCTCATCACCCCATATCAGCTTATGTATTTACACCAAATATAGTGACCCACCTCTCATCACCCCATATCAGCAAGTACATCAAAAGCACCCTCAAATAGACATCTATTCTTCCAATTCCTTAGATACCAACACGCCACACCAAACATAGTGACCCACCTCTCATCACCCCTTCTCAAGTTCCACCCAAACTATTTTTTCCCACTCAGCTCAGCTGATAAAACTCAGATCTAAATTACTGCCTCCTAATTCCCTCCACACTCTCTTCGTGTCGCATCCTAAATTTGAATCCCAATGTTTAGTGTTAATTAAGCAATGATCGATTTGTGTGGAAATTGACTAATAAGGTGATTAATTATTGATTAAATATTGGATAGAATGTGAAGGAAACCTTAGAGCAGTTTAATATTGTAATAAAGGGTATAGACATTTAGAAGTGAGAAATACCGGAATAAGATATGAAAATATAAAAAAATGTGAAAGGGAACCAGTGCCAGATGCTCAAATGAGGGCCTAGACACTGGCTGAGGTAGAGAGTACTAGCGCCCAAGCACTCAAATCAGCGCCCAGGCGTTATTGTTGCAGATTTTTATTATTGGGAGAGTTGATGCTCGAAAACAGAGGAAAATGAGGGATAAAACATTTGGGTTCGGCTAAGGCATCCAAGTTGCAACCATTTGGGAGTAGACTGTAGCTTCCTAACACCAAAGTAAGTGCTCTAGACTTGATTTCTACCTTTCCCCTTGATTTTTCAGATTTTTTGATAGTTGAATATTGGGGTTGTTTAGTGCTTTCGAAATGGATGATTATTTCAACAATTTCCTAGAGTTTAAATTAGTTATATAGAGTATATTAAAGGTTTAATCAGTAGCGTTGTTAGATTTTGAGTTATATGAGGATTGGAGCTAGGGTTTAGTAGGATTTTGATATTGTAATGGTCTAAGGAGTTGTTTGATGATTGAGTTATGCTTATATCGGTTAGAATAGAGGATTAATTAGTTTAGAATGTTGATATTGATAATTTTATGATTATAGGTATGTTGGAGGTGAAACTTTAAATTATGAAATTTGGTAATTGATATGAGAGGATGACAATGAAGTTGACTAAGGTGTTTAAAGAGTGAATTGGACTTATGGAACGTGTTTGATGGACTTAGGTTGTTGAGGTTCAGGGTTGTTAAGTAGATTGAAGAGTTGGGAGTTGAGCTGTATTGTTTAATTCGTTAATCTTGTTTATATTGATCTTGCATCTAATTGTTAATGTAAAACTTTCTTGTGTCCGATGATTGTTCATGTTTTGCTCTTCAAGTTGAGGTTAAGTTTGAGTTAAGGTAACCAGGGTTAGTTTATCTTATATGCATGCTTTGGACTGTAAGGTATTTTCTAACCTTACCTCTACCTATATTACTTGAGTTGTTTAGAAAATCACTTGTATATCTGAATATGAACTTAGCTCAATGAAGCAGTGGATTTCTAACCATATGTTATGAGTTTTGATTATAATTGGGATTGTTGTTATCGTGAGTGATGATATTGTCAATCAATTCTTTCACCCAAGAGAGGGGGGGGGGTAAAATTGTGTGATATTAAAAAAATTTATAAACAAACTTAGATGAACAAGTCAGAGTAATATCACCAACGAGAGTAGAAGAGATGAGCACAATAAATTTATACTAAGTCGATCTAACGACTTGACATACATCAAGTCGCCATAAGTCCTTCTGAGTGTTTCAATATGATTCCATGATTAGTCGGGCTCTTGGTGCCTAAATATAAGCAAGCTTCTCTTAGAGATAACTTGTACCCCCTCACACTTTGTAAGTAATGCCCACCATGGGCGGACCCAGGTAATATACACCCCCTTAAATTTGAGATGTTTAAAAATAAAATAAAATATATTAATACATATTTAAATGATTGTCTACCCTTAAATTAAATGTTCACCATTAATACATCAAGACTACACTTCGTAATCAAATAGGGGATGAATGATTGTTTAGTGCCTTATATTGAAAAAGATGTATTTGATAGCATTGATAATAAGACAATTATGATGGAATTCCAAAAAATAAGGCCTAGAATGATAACATTGTAATTATTTTCATTGTAATATACGTTTGTTATTAAAATATATGTACTTGAACTTATTGAGTGCCCACCCTTCATTGTAATTTATGTAACTGCATTTCTTACAGCACTTAGCCTTACTTTTCTAAATGACAGGTTTGTAAAATAATTACCTCTATTATCATATCATCAGTGTTCACTTGATTTCATAAATATTTTTTTGATATTCTTTTCTTTTCTTGTTTATATTTTTTGTTTTTTACTGTATTTAAAACTTTCCTTAAAAAAAAAAATCGGGGGCGCTGCCCCCGAATCCCCTTGCCAATAGTGCCCCCTTCAGTAAATTTCTAGGTCTGCCCCTGATGCCCACCCAAGATCCGGGAGAAGATACTCTCCCCATCCCTTCTCTCATCATCCCTCCCCATCCTCATCCTCACCGTTAAAATCTTGATCCAATGGCCCAGAAAATTTTTGGAAAAAACCGCATGCAGTATGCGCACTGCATGCGGTTTTTTCTAAAAATTTTCTGGGCCCTTGAATCAAGATTTTAACGGTGACGATGGAGGATGAGGAGGGATGATGAGAAACTTGCATGTGAGAGAAACCGGATCCCCCAAGATCCCGCTATCTTGACCAACTCACAATGAGCATACTAAATGAGGTTTGACAATCTCTCTCAAAGAGTAAATAAGATGAGCATTGAAGTACAATAATGTTAGAAAAATACTACTCTGATCATATTTATAAGTCCAGTTTGACCAAAAAATTTGGTCCTATTTATAAGTCCATTTTGACCAAATAAATGAGATTGTGACAATTTTGCCCATATTAATGATGATGAGAGAGATTGACTAGCTATGTTGGGAAGAGAAAAAGATGAGAGAGATTTGACAATAAATTTTAAAAGGTATCCATTCATAAATGAGGGTAAAGTTGGAGATTTGCTCTATAATCATTGAGATACCTAACTTTCCTTGGTATGTGATATTTGGTCAAACTGAACTTATAAATAGGACCAGAGTGGTAGAGCAAAAGACTTTAAGAAAATTGATTGTATAGTAAATGTTTATTGTAGGTTGTTGGTTGCATCTTGAATGCTTGTGTATTTTATAGGCTGGAAGAAGTTAGTGATCGTTGAAGCTTTTGAATCTAGCCGTTTGAGTGATGATGTAACACCCATCTTTAATATGTCTTTATTTATCAGAGTTATAGCGTACAAGCATCGAAGTAGTTTTGACGACTTAATTGCAGAATAAAACTTTATTAAAATAACTTAGTTGAAAACATGAGGATAAATTTTTCACGATTCGAATCTATCCCGTAGTGAGTTGTTAATATATTAATCCAAAATAGACAAATGATAAATGATAAAATACAGTCCATCTACTCATATTTTTCTAAAAAGTTCCTTTTGTTGTAACCCTTACAACTTGCATCTTTCTTCTTGATTCCGATCCACTACCTATCTCTTTCATGTGATCTGGAGTTCAAATGAATGAACCCTAGGGGGACATTTAATCTTATATGCAAATATGAAATATAAATGACAATATATTATATGTTAAGCATAGAATAATTCACAGTAAACAAGTCACACCGTAACTGCAGTGATTGGCCAAGGACCCCAACCCTATGGGTCACGTAGCCCCAATCTATAGCTAGGATACATATATGCAAATTATCTGGTAAACATGGTTAGTCATACATGAATACGTACATACAAGCTAATAAGATAACAGTTACCCACCTCATGCTTGAATCCTTAACTTTGTCTGAAGGTGTTGGGATCAGTAGATGTGTCAAGGTATGCCTATAAACGTTTATCATTGTATTAGTCACATCTTGCGTCGCAAAGTAACTAACTACGTGAATTATTTTTAGGGGATTAAAAGTGGTTATTAATCCCTAAAATTTCCTTAATAATAATACCCTTTTTAATTTATTACTTTTTCCCTTTCCTAATAATAATAATAATATTTATTATTATTATTATTATTATTTTTCTACAATTGTTTTAAACTCTCAGAAGTTATCCTAACATTTTAAATTAGGAGTTTATAAATACCAATCATCATATAAATTATGCTTTAATACATTACATATAATGTTTCTCATGGTTTTTCCAAAGTATATGTGTGTGCGTGTGCGCGCGCAGTGCTAAAATATATATAAGCATGTCAGCAAAATATTTCCATATATAAAACTCAATACCAATTCTTCAAAATCAAAGCTTTAGGTTCAGGTTATGAACCCAGCATAATGAAAAACACATGAACTCATCCAAGACATGTGCTTTTGCTCAACAAAAATGTTAATTAATATCCTAAATGTATTGATAGTTGAATTCATTTTTACAAAACAATGACTTTATTTACACCTGGTATATGCATCCAAATGTTTACCAGATATATCAATGTCAGATACACATCCAACGTGAATACTCAAGGCTTTCTCAAGCATCAATGCAATTCCCAGATAGTAACAATCTCACCACGTAACTATGCCTTGTTTTGATATTTATT
This sequence comes from Acacia pycnantha, assembly GCA_025563575.1. NCBI lineage: Eukaryota > Viridiplantae > Streptophyta > Magnoliopsida > Fabales > Fabaceae > Acacia > Acacia pycnantha. Next base: position 83,624 of record JAMWYP010000328.1, on the reverse strand, counting down.
TATATGAGTAAGACTTTTGGGTTTAATATATATATATATATATACATCTTCCAGGGCTGATATATATATATATATAATACTCCCTCCGGTCCTAATTATAGGAGCAAATTTTGGAGTTGACTTTGGTCCTAATTATAAGAGCAAGTTTTAACTTTTGTCAATTTTTTCCTATAATATCCCTATTTATACTTTTTCAATAATAATTAAAGACAATAATAATTTAATAATACACCTATATATTTTATAAAGTAAATAATGTTTGCAACTCATTGATGTCATATACACCTAAATTATACTTTTTTTATATAAAATAATAATTGTAACAAGCGTTTCCTTAATGTCATTTTAAATTTTGGGTAAGGGTATTTTAGGAAAATACACATACTTAACTAATTTAACTTCTTTCCTTAATCCCTCCAAATTCTGGTAATTTGCTCCTATAATTAGGATCGGAGGGAGTATTAATACTGAGACGCCAACACAGATGCAGCAACGCCCTTACAGTGTTCGTATAGCAGCAACTCTTTCTATTATCTCATACGTGCAGTGATATACATATATGTTTCAACAGCAAGGTCTTCCTTCTTTATTTTTGCATGTGCATCAGCATATGTATGTATGTATGTTTATTAGATAGCTAAGTTTCCTCTTTATTTTCTCAAATAAGATATATATATATATATATATATAAGCAAGTTTCCCTCTTATTTCCTAAGTGTGCAGCGTTTTATCAGTATATTAGCAATACACAACAAAGTTTTTGGTTTTCATTCACACACACACACACCATTCAATGTACAGTAAGGTTTTCCTTTTCTTTATATATATAGTGTTCATACACACACACACTATCTAGCAAGCAGAGACTTACATTGGAAAGGCTTGGATTTAATCTAACTCTGGATGCTTCTCTCACACTTCTAGTCACCACCTCCTATCGGTCTCACTCTATTTCTTTGGCTTTAAAACAGAGCTCGCCTAGCTGAACTTTCACTCTCTCCTTCCTCATCCTTATTTGTCTCACTTTGGGACTGAGTTCTGGTTGAAGTAATGCTAATGAATGAAAGCCAAGGAACATCGTTTATATAATCTACTAAGGGTCCAGTCCGAGAGGCATGAGCAGACTGATGAGTATAGACCAATGGGTATAGGCGTGGTTGGGGCTCGAGAGGTATGGCTGTTGTTGGTCTTCCTGTTTTTGCGTGAACAGTTGTTAGCTGCGTAAGATATCCTGACGTGGGAGAGCATGGTGTGATCTGTTCTTTTTCCGTGATCGAAGCTGTGATTTTTGCTAGTTTTACGCGATTTGGTTTTTCTTGCTGATCTCGTGCTGTGATCTGATATTGGGTCCAATGGAGATTAAATATTAAAGGGATAAGACACTGAAGGTTCTGTTGGGCCGGAAATGCATTAAATGGATTGAGAAAATATGGGTTTGCTTGTTGGAAATTATATCCTAGAGGCAAGTCATTGTACTTTAAACGTTTATGTTATTTAAAGTATTTCTCCGTTTGATTATCATATCATTTGTGTAAAACCCTAAAAATCTCAGTAAGTAATGCCTAGTAAAAATATGTGAATATGAGGTCTCAAACACCTTATATTGAATTTAACTTGTTATTAGGGTAATTTCTCTTGAAATTAGATAATGTGCAGTTAGGTCCCTAAAACGTTTGAAAATTTGCAAATAGGTCCCTAAAATATTTATGGGTTATAAAATACCTGAAAATATTATAAAGAGGCAAATAAATATTTATTTGAAATAGGGAAGAATATTGTCCCTAATTTTGGTAATTTATTAAATTATTACTTTGGAAAAATTAAAGGAGAAAAATCAAAAAGTATTGTGGGGCCATAATTGACCCCATGATTTTTAATATTTTACATGGAGCGTAAAATAATAATGATTAATTCTAAGTAAGAAAATTATCCACAATTAGTAAGTGATTAATTAAATAATTATTGGCTAATTATTTGAGCTTAAACAAAGGAAAATCCAAAGATAATTATGTAAAACCCTATAATTAGTGGTTTATGGCTAAAATTAGCATAAAATATATTTTCTAATTAATTGGAAAATATGAAGAAAAATATTTGAGATTAAGTAATTTTAAGCCTAAATCCAAGTTGGACCAATAGGAAAATTTTGTAAAAAAAAATACATAAAAAAATTATTAAAAAATTATTTTATAAATATTAATTAATTAAAAAAAAAAGAGAGAGGAGCAGCCGAAATTTTTGAAGAAAATGGGATAAGAATGAAGTAGAAAATATCATGATATTTGTTTTGCAAGTTGCATTAAAATATTAATATAAATTGTGATATTTTGTGAAAAAACAGATAGGATAAATGACCACCGATAGAGATTAAATCCTATCTAGAAAACCATGAACTAGGTTTCTAAAGTCAGAGTATATTATAGACAAGTGAATTTTTATCTCGGAGTAGGATGTCTCCGAAGTTATTTCCGTAACCGGCAGAATGCTTATGTAATAAGACGAAAAAGAAATAAGACAGATAGTAGAAATGAAAACCTATAGAAAATAAATCATAACTCAATATCTGGGGATGAGTTGGTAAACATCTGGACATGTTATGAATTAATGAATTTTTGTCCAGAAGTTGACGTTACCGGAAGCGATTTCCGTAACCAAAGCGGATATCCGAAAATCTTCAGTGGAACCGAAGACACCCTGAATGGGATCAAAAATTTGGTTGAACCAAATATTTTGAAAGAGGAAAAAGAGATCTTCAGGGCTATATTCTCATAATTTTGAGATTTTACAAGATTACGCGATTAAGACACCGAACAGGGACTTTATCGGTATAAAACTTCTTCAGGAAGTAAGTGACATCATCAAAGTACATGGTTGACATCATTGGCATGACATCATGGTCTTGAATGATGATGTAAGGAGGTGGATTGGAGGGCCAAGATTGTGCCAACTCAATGAAGTGCGATCCGACGGTCAAGAATTCGTCTGACAAAGCATGAATAGTAACCGGACTTTTGCCTATAAATAGCACCTCATTCCTCTTCATTCTTCACACCATTTCCAAGAGCAATTCGGTTTTAGAGAGAGGGTAGAGAGAAGGAGGAGTCCGGAGAAAGAAGCAGCGAAGCTCTGGGTAATTTTTCGGTACCGAGTCTTAAGTTCTAGTTTTCGATTCGGTAGTTATAATAGAAATGTTGTTTTGATCTTTAATCTTCCAATTATGATTAGATATCATGTTTTAGGGGTAAAATGGTCATTTATGACTAAAATGTCCGTCGTAATGATAGATCCTTAACAAATACGTTGTTATCTTGATAGGATATCCCTGATTACGTTCTGACCAACTATCGTACCGTATTCCATCAAAAATACCGTATATCGTCAACGAAGGTACGTTCGCGTACTGTAACACTAACTCTGATGTTTACTGTATGCATGTATATAGTATGAGTATTGTATGCGTTTATGTGGTTGATGGTCTGTTAATATGTTGTGAGTATTGTTATGTGCTTTTGGATACATACACTCCGTGTGATACATTTACATGCACTCCGTGTGACACATCTATATGCACTCCGTATGGTACATCTATATGCACTCCGTGTGGTACATCTACATGCACTACGTGTGATACATCTGTTATATTGTTATTATGGTGAATGACTTTGGTCTATATATTGTATATGTGAATATGAGGTTAACCGTTACCTGAGGTCCGGTGCGAACCTCAGCTCTTAACTTAGCATCAGGGTCAGAAGGACCGAGGACCGAGGAGAGAGGAAAGCAGTAAGTTCAAGGATCCGGCTGAAGACTTTCCGTTGTTGTCATTTACTTTTGAAAACTCTCGGTTATTGAACCGTTTCTGTAATTAGCCTGTGGGCATTTTGAATATATATATCAGTTACACTCTTGCTCCGATGCTCTACTCTGATGAAAAAAAAAATTTATACTACTTTTGGAAAACAGGATGTTACAATTTGCATGTTTATAGTGATAACTGTATCCTTGGATGTATCATACAAATTATCCTAAATGTCTCTGGTCAATCATCTACGTGGGAGCGAAGATGAAATAAGACCAGTGTAACTTTGATGACGTATGGAGATATGAATCTAAGTCATAGGCACTTGTAAGAGTACAAAGTGCTGGATCGACTCACCATGAGAAAGCTACATGGATTAAGTCATAAGCTTTTCTCATGTATAACTACGTCACAACACCCTTTGACCTGAGATCATCATGGATTTCTATATGAGAGTCGCTGATCTTTGACCTAGTCAAAAGTCACCTTTGACTGGGTGATGATAAAGGCTTTGATTGGGATAAATGGTTTTCATGCAGAGGAATGTGAACGGTCAAGATGAAATTTGTCCCTCACATTTGTAGAGAGATAATACTAGGCCCCTCAATGAGTGAGTCTGAGAAATGTATGGTCATACTACGATGGAAATGAGTTTTCATTTCAATTATTAGACTACTTAAGAATCGAGAAAGTAATGGTCAGGAACAGGAGGATGACACTGTCCATGCTTCATCCTTGACCAAATTATCACGTGACAAAAGGGATGTGGCATGGTTGTATGATAGGTTGTATCGTACCAACACAATCCTCATATGAGTTGGGTAGTTGCAATGTCCTGCTAGAGGCCGCTTGCGACTTGTGAGCTGATACAGTATTGGCCCGCCGCTAATCTCATGTGGGCCTGCAGGGTCGCATACAAAAATAGCCCAACACGAGCAATAGTGTCCAGATTCCTTGAATTTTAGATATGTCTAAGATCTAATGAATACAAAATTTAATCTAAGATGAATATATATATATATATATATATATATATATATATATATATATATATATATATATATATATATATATATATATATGGAAAAACACTTCTCATGTTGTGAGAGAAGTGTATTCTCATGTCACACACACATCAAATGGCACACACCCACACACACACACACACACACACACACACACATATATATATATATGATTAGGATTATATCTGTATATGTGGGTCCCACCATTTCATGTGTGTGTAGGAATCTTCTTCTTCTCATGCAACATGAGAAGTTCAAATCCCATATATATATATATATATATATATATATATATATATATATATATAAATTCAATAATAATAATATTATTATTATATAGTATTTAATTTTTTTGATAAATTAAATAACTAAAATAAATAGAGATATCGTATCTCAGATTTAATTTTCAAATAGAGATATCATATATATGATTTAATTTAAATAGAGATATAGTATCTCAAATTTAATTAAATAGATAAATATCATATCTCAGATTTAATTTATAAAGATAAATTAAATCAATAGGCTTTTAATTCGGATTAAATAAATAGATTTGATTAGATCTGTTGGACAAATTTACTTAATATATTATTTTAATCCAAATTCGAATTTCAAGATTAATTTTGATTATTTTAATACGGCCCAATTAGGGTTTGAGAAACTCTATTAGATGAAGATCTAGTCATATTAAAATTAGACGAGCCGCGAAAAGAAAACCCTAGAAGAGAGACGTGAGACTCAAAGTTTGAAGGCACTAGCACGCTGTCGTCCGTGTTGGAGTGCTGTTCAGTGTAGATACCATAGAGGGAGTGGATTCATAAAGTCGGTTTCTAACTGATCGAATAGACACACACGAATATACGAAAGGTACGGTTTTACCAACTCGATTTAAACGCCGTTGATAGATTCTCTTATGAGATTCGTAAGTTTTAATGCATGAAATCCTTCCGCTACGTGTACGAATCCCAACATTGCTATGTCTTTTGTTTTCCTTTTTACTGTGATCTCATCGCTATCACGTGTTGGGCTGGATGGATATGGTTGAGGAAATGAATTTCTGAAGATAATGAATTGGTTTGGGCCCAAATGGAGTGGTTTAATAGATATTGAAGGGGTGTACATTGCTGTTATATCTTTGGGCTGAAAGATCATCTAATGGGTTGGGCAATATATTAGGTTTATGTTGTATGTATTTGTGCAAATGAGTGTTGGGTTGTTGTGAGGCCCATTAACATTATCCTACTTGATCCTTTTTTATCAACTATAAGGCTTTTATTTGCAATTAAGTCCTTTGCTTATTTAATTGCAATATTGAATAAATATTATATAAATGCTAGAAATAAATCCTTAATTTATTATAAGGATTTTTCTTTATCAATTAATTTTTTCTAAGCCATAAAATATAAAATATAAAATTCTTAGGCCTAAATTATTCCTTACTTAAATTTATTCTTTTTCCCGAAATAAATTAAGGGAAAATTAATTATTTTAGGCCTTAATTTCCAATGATTAACTTCATAATTATTTTAGGCCAAATTTCATAATCAAATTTCTTTATAATCAAATCCCAAAATTTGGGATGTTACAGATGATATGGCCATTGTTGAAAGAAGGCATTCAAATTTATTGAACTGTAATGCATTTAATCCTCTGACATAAAAGTTCTATTTTGTTAATCTTGAGGTTAATCCATGTTTATGCATCTAAAACTTGTTCATAAAGATTATTAGTAATGCATAGAATCAATTAGAAATGATAGGAACAAATCTAAGTATAATTTGAATGAGTATTGAAAAATCCGTGACAATATTCTTAAGTCAGACATACTATCACTCGAGTGCTCACTTGAGTTATCAGTCTTATCACTTTCTAGATCACTGCATGTGATATGCAAGTGATATTCTCTAGAGGGAATCTTTCGAATGCTCACTTGAGTGATCTTTCTTGTTTGCAGAAGAGCTCAGTGCATCACTACTAGTGGCTATCCAATGACTAGACATCACTCAAGTACTCACTCGAGTGATTTGGACTTAGCTGAAATAATGAACAATGTATCATTGCAAATTGTGTGAAAGTGATATCCAGTGATAAGCAATAGGTTGCATCACTCGAATGCTCATGCCTTAGATTTTTAAAACTGTCTCAACCACTGACATTGGGCTTCAAGTGACAAAGTTTGGCCACATCACTCGAGTTATCAGGTAGTCCAAACTTGTTCTCATCACTTGAGTTCACACTCGAGTGATTAGCCTTAGCATTATTTTCAAAATAGATTCTAATTTTTCAATAAGCTTTTCTCCTGCAAAACAATTACTTATAAGATTTGTTCTCATCAAAACATGGAATCTAACAAGTATGTCTATGATGAATTGTTGTATATGAAATTGCAACTATATGAGATGTTTTTGAAACACACACATACACATAGATACACACGTGTATATATATATATAGGGTGAAGGAGCAATTTTGACAACCGACTATTAGGCCAGGAGCGCTGGGCACAAATAACTTTTAAAGGGACCAAAAAGGCCAACAAACAATTAAATGGGTGAAAAACGCACAATTCCGTCCATGAACATCTAACACCGTTTAAAGGCAATCGGGTGAAGGAGCAATTTTGCCAACCGACTATTAGGCCAGGAGCGCTGGGCACAAATAACTTTTAAAGGGACCAAAAAGGCCAACAAACAATTAAATGTGTGAAAAACGCACAATTCCGTCCATGAACATCTAACACCATTTAAAGGCAATCTCATGTGGCATTTGAGTCTTCAAAGGGAAGCACCGAGATTGAGTTGTTTATCTGTCTCGATGAATGCAGGGAAGGTTATGGTTAAAATTGATACCAAGTTCTCTTATTTCGTTGTGGTTTTGCACATGCAGGATGCAGCTTCGAAGGGGAAGCACTCATAAGATTGAGTTGCTCAACCTCCACCCCCTCTTGAATCTATCCTGGCTAAGGATATGTTTAGAGATAGGAAGTTTTTTTTTGGTTTTTTTCTGTTGAACTGATTCGGTTTTCCTTTCCTTCGTGTCAATGTTTCTATTGTTATTATATGTCTTTCTGTACTTTGGGAATGGATGAATTCATAGATTTTGGCCAGAACAATGTAATATTCATGCACGACGAAAGGTAAAGACGGAGAAGAAGATGAGGGTTACATTGTGGCATTCGTGCACGGTGAGAGGACATGGAAGTCAGAGCTCCAGATTGTGAACGCGAAGGATTTGAAGGCGAAGGTGACGGTGAAGTTGCCGACATTTGTGCCTGATGTAGATTGGGGATTCTCCACCAAAACAAAAAACAAAAAAGCCACCTGGCTTTTGACCAAAAAAGAAGGGACCAGCTGGACAGTCAAATGCCACATGGGATTGCCTTTAAACGGTGTTAGATGTTCATGGACGGAATTGTGCATTTTTCACCCATTTAATTGTTTGTTGGCCTTTTTGGTCCCTTAAAAGTTATTTGTGCCCAGCGCTCCGGCCTAATAGTCGGTTGGTAAAATTGCTCCTTCACCCGATTGCCTTTAAACGGTGTTAGATGTTCATGGACGGAATTGTGCGTTTTTCACCCATTTAATTGTTTGTTGGCTTTTTTGGTCCCTTTAAAAGTTATTTGTGCCCAGCGCTCCTGGCCTAATAGTCGGTTGGCAAAATTGCTCCTTCACCCTATATATATATATTGTTTACTATTATGGGATTGTGTTGGGTTGTGAAGGAGATGACGAACCCATACTCCCTCTTATTCCTACCTCAAATGTTGTCTCTTCAACTTCAAGTGACGACTCTTCAACTTTGAATGAACATTTACAATTTCTAGCTAGAGAATTTTAAAGAAGCAATTAAGAAGCATTAATTAGGCTAGTCCAATAAAAATTTTCAAAAGAAAATGGAAATTGGATAAACAAATCTGAATAAAAATGATGATCATGTCCTTAATGTTATCTAGGCTTAAAATGGAGGTGTTGATCAAGTTTTGGGCTTGAAAATTTTGAATTAAAGAGCTAGGACCTAGTTATGCACATGGTGAGACTCATTTGAGACTAAATAATCACATTTTGGGCTTCAATTTCTTATTATGTTTTTCTTATTTTATTTGTGCAAAAGTTATTATTAGTTGGCAAGATTTGACTTTTGGGTTCCTAGTATAATTTTTATTTTCTAGGTTGCATTTAATGCACACTAGTTCAGATTTGAAGACTTTTCTTTAAATACTTTGCATCCCTCATTTGTAAAAGACTTGATTTTGGAATTGAAAAATTGCTTTATGCACTTTATAACTTGAGAGTGGATTCTCTCTTGTGTTTTTCATAGAACTAATAGACTTATCAGGGCTTGATCAACCTTGTGGCGTCTTTAAACACTCCAGGTCCTTATTCTTCCATGCTCAAGGATTCAAGTTGATCACTAGATCTTTGTTTAACTTTTTCGGATAAGTATATCTCAGATTGGTTATGGGTTTGCAACATCCTGATATTGGATCTTCATATATAAACTCATGTCATATCTATGTTCTTTGTTTTCATTTTCTTTCATTGTTTGTGCCTTTTCATTGTGCATGTTCGTTTTATTCTTATTTATCAATGTTTAAAATTCTTGTCTTGTTATGAATATATTTTGTGGATGTCCATTGACTCTTATCTTTCCACATTTTATCACAATTCATCATCTGGGTGTATGATATATATAATGTATTTTAGGCATGTAGGCTGCCGCCCATTAGCCCACAATTGGGAAAGCAAATTGCAGGGTTAGTGAGCTGGATGTATATCTTCTTTGTATTCATTAAATGCCTACGGTTTTGCTGCTGGGCATCTATTTGCATTGTAAGTAATAAATGAGCTATGTGCTTCCTTAGGCTATAAATAGCCATACACCCAGCACTCATTCGAATGAATTTTTTTGGTAGAAGAGAAGTGAATGAATCTTGTTATCATATTTTCTCTCTAAGTTCCTACATCTTTTACCTTATGGTTATTTTAGTTTTATAACACGTTATCAGCACGATTGTTCTAACGAAGGTATTATTTTCTCATCGTCTTTTTAATAATTTCATTATATGTTCATCTTATATATCTGGGATGATCTTAACCACAATATGGAATTAAAGATATATTTTTACCGAATGTTTTAAACATCGGGTTCCATGGTTAAGATTAGAGATAATTATTATTGCTTTTAAATTATGTTGTTATTTCTAATTTATACTGGTTACAGTGTTGTATTTGTTTCTCGCATTATCATATTCTTCTCCTACTGATGAACTAAGTCCTAATGAGGATTACCTCCGTTCTTAGTTCATTTCTTTTACTAAGTCCTGGTGAGGATTACCACCGCTCTTAGTTAATTTCTTTTACTAAGTTTTGGTGAGGATTACCCCCGTTCTTAGTTCATTTCTTTTACTAAGTTCCAGTGAGGATTACCCCCGTTCTTAGTTCACATTTGATTTCTTATTCTGGTTCTTTTATATTATAAATATTGTTATTTTGTATAAGCCAGAAGCTATACACTTTTAATTTCTTATTTTGAAATTATATGACCAGAAGTCGTATCATTTTAATTTCTTATTTATGGCCAGAAGCCATATAAATTTAATTTCTCATTATGAGAACTAAATGGGCCGAAGCCATAAAATTTTTGATTTTTATTATAATAACTTACTTATTGTCTTTATGAATTTATTGTTACTATCATAATTCTTGTTTATTTCTTTTATTAGTCTGAACCATGACAAGCCTTGCAAAAATTGAATTTGTGACTCTTGACATTACGGGAAAGAACTATTTATCTTGGATGTTAGATGCAGAAATTCATCTAAATGCCCATGGTCTGGAAGACACAATTAAAGAAGGGAATCAGGCATCCAATCAAGATAAAGCCAGATCCATGATTCTTCTACGCCGCCATTTGCATGAAGATCTGAAAGTTGAATATTTGATAGTAAAAGACCCACTTGTTCTTTAGAACAATTTGAAAGAAAGATATGACCACCAGAAGATGGTCATCCTCCCAAAAGCTCGTTATAACTGGATACATCTGCGTTTGCAAGATTTTAAAACGGTGCGCGAGTATAACTCAGCCATGTTCAGAATTACTTCTTAGTTAAAATTATGTGGAGAAAATGTTACTGATGAAGATATGCTAGAAAAAACATTCTCCACATTTCATGCATCCAACTTGCTCCTGCAGCAGCAATATCGTGAGAAAGGTTTCAAGAAATATGCAGAATTAATTTCTTGTCTCCTTGTAGCTGAACAGAATAATGAGCTTTTATTGAAAAACCATGAATCTCATCCAACATGCTCAACTCCATTCCCTGAAGCGAATGCAGTAACTAATGAATCTTTTAGTAGCCGAGGACGTGGACATAAAGGTGGCTATAGCCGTGGGCGTGGTCTTGGTCGTGGTCCAAATCGTGGTGGATCAAATTTTCGCCCTAAGGGAGGAAAAATTGAAAAGAACCCCAGAAGGGAAACCAGTGGGAATAACAAACATGCTGAAAATATATGCTATCATTGTGGTGGCAAAGGTCATTGGTCACGTACCTGTCGTACGCCAAGACACCTGGTTGACCTTTACCAAGAATCATTGAAGAGTAATGGTAAAGGACCAAGGATTGAAGTGAATCATGTTGGAAAGGCTGAGAATTCTGAGCATGAAGATGTTGATATTGCTGTTGGGATCCGTAGACGCAGCGGAATAAAACTTTTACGAATCCCTTAGGCGGATCGCTTAATAGCGTTTAAATCTGATTTAGGGTTTCCGAATCTTACCTATGCGGGGGGTTCAACGTTCCGTTGGCGTTCGCGCCTGGAACCTCGAGCGTCGCGACGCGTCGTACGCGTAGACCGAGGAGGCATCCTTTTATGCTTTTTGATCACGTGGGCTAACGCCTTTCTTGTTCGATCTGACAGGAGTAGACTATGCGTGTCCTCTCCCTCTACCGGTATCCACACGAATGGCCTCCAACACTGGCGGCAGCGTGCTAGCGCCTTCTTGTTCTTGCATCTCTCTATTTTCCTCTCTAGGGTTTTTTGTGTTTCGCGGCCGTCTAATTCATCCGTAGTTCAATACGACTAGATCAGCATCTGTTATAGGGTTTCAAAAACCCTAATATGTCGTATTAAAATATTCAAAATTAAATCAATTAATTTTGAATTTGGATTAAATAATATTAATTAAATCATCAATGGATCTAATCTAACTACTTGATCCGAATTAATAGGCCATCGATTTAATTTATATTTATAAATTAAGTCAAGATATGATATGCTTATATTTAATTTAAAATGAGATCTGATATCTCAATTCAAATTAAATCTGATATGTAATATCTTTATTCGAAAATTAAATCTGAGATACAATATCTCAATTTATTATAGTTATTTAATTTATCAAATAAATTAAATACTATATATAATAATATTATTATCAATAAATAATATCATTATTATTTTCGAATTTATTAATATATATATATAAATATATACACACACATCCTAGATAAGTATTCATTAAATCTTAAACACATTTAAGATTCAATGAATCTGGACACTCTTGCTCGTGTTGGGCCATTCTTGTGTGCGACCCTGTAGGCCCACAAGTCGCAAGCGGCCTCTAGCAAGACATTGCGACTACCCAATTCATATGGGGATCGTTGATAAGTACAATGACTTGCCCCTAGGGCATAATCTCCAACAATTGCTCATTTAGATGTCGCTGATTTCTTAGTATAAATTATCTTTTCATATTTAGAACTATCATGTTTTAGTATGTTGAAACTTTCTTCTATCATATGTATTTTTTTTTAATTATGTTTTTATTTATTTTCATGTGTCTTTCAATGAAGAATGAATCTTGTTGGCATCAATCCTGAAGATTTGTTTCTCGTTGATAGCGCAACAACACACACTATACTAAAAAATGATAAATATTTTTCTTCCTTGGTAATGCAAGAAGCCAATGTTTAGACTATATCTGGTAGTATAAATTTGATTAAAGGCTCCAGAAGAGCTAATATTTTGTTACTTGAAGGAACAAAATTATGCATTGATAATGCATTTTATTCTACCAAGTCTAATAAGAGAAACTTATTGAGTTTCAAAGATATCCGCAGAAATGGATATCATATAGAAACAACAACTAAAAATGATCAGGAATGTCTTGCTATCACAAATATAGTTTCTGGTAGAAAATGCATATTAGAAAGTTTTCCTGCCTTTTCTTCTGGTTTGTATTATACATTTATAAGCACAATTGAAACACATGCTATTGTAAACCAAAAGTTTACCAATACATACCAGAAATTTGCCAATGTAAACCAGCAGTCTGCTAATGTAAACCAGAAGTTTACTAATGAATTTAATGTTTGGCATGACCGTTTAGGCCATCCAGGGTCAACTATGATGCGACAAATAATTGAGAATTCATGTGGACATACCTTGAAGTGTAAGCAAATACCACAATCCCATGATTTCTCATGTGGTGCATGTTCTAAGGGAAAGTTAATTACTCGGCCCTCATCGAGCAAAGTAGAAAGTGAGTCTCTCACATTTCTAGACCGGATACAGGGAGATATTTGTGGACCAATACATCCACCATGCGGACCATTTAGATACTATATGGTTTTAATTGACGCATCAACCAAATGGTCGCATGTTTGCTTATTATCTTCTCGCAACCTGGCGTTTGCGAGATTACTTGCTCAATTGATTAGATTAAGAGCACATTACCCTGATTTTTCTATCAAGAAAATACGTCTTGATAATGCTGGTGAATTTACTTCACAAGATTTTAATGAATATTGCATGTCCCTTGGAATTGATGTTGAACATCTTGTAGCTCATGTTCATACGCAAAATGGACTTGCAGAATCATTGATTAAACGATTGCAACTTATTGCAAGACCTTTACTTATGAGATCTAATCTCCCAATTTCTGCTTGGGGCCATGCCATTTTGCATGCAGCAATGCTAATTCGCATCAGGCCAACTGGTTACTTAAAGGTTTCCCCCTTACAAATGGTTTTTGGTCAAGAACCTAATATTTCCCATATAAGAATTTTTGGGTGTGCAGTATATGTGCCAATAGCACCACCTCAACACACTAAAATGGGTCCACAAAGAAGAATGGAAATATATGTTGGGTATGAATCTCCTTCAATCATAAAATATTTAGAACCATCTTCATTTTGACGAATCAGTTTTCCCAACATTAGGGGGAGAAAATAAGCAATCGGGTAAAGAGATTAGCTGGAATGAATTATCATTGGCTCATTTTGATCCTCGTACAAAACAATGTGAACTGGAAGTTCAAAAGATAATTCATTTACAGAATTTAGCTAATTGAATGCCAGAAGCATTCACTGACCCAAAGAAAGTGACAAAGTCACATGTCCAGCTGCTAATGCTCCTATTCGAATTGATGTCCTTGAAGGACAACCTAGTATAAATGAATCTAAAGAACGCCTGAAGCGTGGTAGGCCCATCGGTTCCAAAGATAAAAATCCTCGAAAGAGAAAAGGAGCTAAAAATATAGATGGTCAAGTCGAGGATAATCAATAAAAGTTAATAGCTCTGGAAGAGCCATCTCCTGGAGAGTTATTATCTCCAGTAGAGATATCTCCATAAGAAAATGTTGTAGTCCCATAAGAGACCCATATACTTGAAATATGTGAAAATAATGAGATCTCAATAAATTATGTTATGAATGGTATCCGATGGGACCAAAATGAAGTCAACGTTGACGACATCTTTGCTTATCATATAGCATGTGATGTAATGAATGATGATGAGGATCATGAGCCAAAATCCATTAGCGAGTGCCAACATCGAAAGGATTGGCCCCTATGGAAAGATGATATTAATGCAGAATTAAAATCACTGGCAAAACGAAAAGTATTTGGACTTGTAGTCCTTACACCTGAAGATGTAAAGCCAGTTGGATACAAATAGGTCTTTGTAAAAGAAATGAAAAGGGTGAAATTACAAGATATAAGGCACGTCTTGTAGCCCAAGGCTTTACACAAAGACCTGGCATTGATTTTGAGGAAACGTATTCACCAGTAGTGGATGCAACTACTTTTCGTTATTTGATTAGCTTAGCAGTAAATGAAAGACTTGATTTGCATTTGATGGATGTCGTGACTGCCTATTTGTATGGCCCACTTGACAATGACATTTATATGAAAGTCCCTGAAGGACTCAAAGTGCCAAAGACATCTAATTCAAATTCTCAAGAACAATACTCGATCAAGTTAAATAAGTCTCTGCATGGCTTGAAGCAATCAGGGCGCATGTGGTATAATTGTCTGAAGGAATATTTTTCGAAAGAAGGGTACAAAAATGACCCAATATGCCCATGCATTTTTATGAAAAGATCTAACAATGAATTTGCTATAATTGCTGTTTATGTTGATGATATCAATATCATTGGAACTCCTAAAGAGCTTCAAAAGACAATTAATTGTCTGAAGAAAGAATTTGAAATGAAAGACTTGGGCAGAACAAAATTCTGTCTTGGATTACAGATCGAGTACCTGAAGGATGAGATCTTTGTATATCAAGAAACTTATACAAAGAAGGTCATAGAGCGATTTTATATGGATAAGTCACATCCATTATGTACTCCAATGATTGTAAGGTCTTTGCAAGTGGATAACGATCCATTCCGACCTCGAGTAATTAATGACGAAGGTGAAGAAGAACTACTTGGTTCAGAAGTACCATACCTCAGTGCCATTGGAGCACTAATGTATCTTGCTAATCACACACGGCCTGATATATCATTTGTTGTTAATTTGTTAGCAAGATATAGTTCTTCACCAACACGAAGGCATTGGAATGGAATAAAACACATTCTTTGTTACCTCAGAGGTACTATGGACATGAGGTTATATTACTCAAATGTATCCAAACATGAACTGATTGGTTATGCAGATGCTGGATTTTTGTCAGATCCACATGATGGTAAATCACAAACAGGCTACCTATTTACATGAGGGGGTGCAACTATTTCATGGCGATCTATGAAGCAGACTATATCAGCCACATCATCTAACCATGCAGAAAGTCTAGCAATGCATGAAGTAAGTCGAGAATGTGTGTGGTTGAGGTCAGTAATACACCATATACGAACAACTTGTCATTTATCTTCAGATAAAATGGTTCCAACAACTCTATATGAGGATAATGCTGAATGTATTGCCCAACTTAAGGAAAGTTATATCAAGGGCGATAGAACGAAGCATATTTCACCAAAATTCTTCTTCACTCGTGACCTTCTAAAGGATAGTGAAATAAATATCCAGCAGATCAGTTCAAGTGAAAATCTAGCAAATTTATTCACTAAGTCACATCCAGGTGCAATCTTTGAAAAGCTTGTTCATGGCATTGGTCTTCGAAGACTCAAAGATCTCAACTGATGTTGTTAAGAGGGGGAGTCGATACACGCTGTACTCTTTTTCCCTTATCTAGGTTTTATCCCATTAGGTTTTCCTAGAAAGGTTTTTGATGATGCAGCATTGGAAAGTGTATCAATGGATGATGTACTCTTTGATTCAGTATTACAGAGTATAGCATAGCAGAAGCAAATGAAACATAAAAGTATTGCATTTCATTTCAATCTTAAAGTTCTTACATCAAAAGTGAGTTGATAATCAAAGTAATAGCAATAAGCACATATATGTCATAGAGTTCAGAATTGCTAATACAGATAACCAAAATAACTCAAACTCTTTGCAATACAGAAACATAAAAAATAACACTTAGACTTCAACTCAAAAACTCTAAGGCTCTGGTTTCTCTGGTTCTTCTCCCCCTTTGTCATCAACAAAAGAGGATGGAGCTGAGATCGAAGGTTCATCCAGAGGAGTAGAGAGTTTGACAGTACTTCAGTGGTTGAGGTGATCTCTGTAATAAGTGAGAAAGCTGGAATGGGAGATGAGGTGATGAGTGGAGGGGAGTGTGGACTGAGGTGGAGCGCTTGATGGATCTGAGTCTTTATCAAAATTGAGTCTCAAGAGAGTCAAGAGGCGTTTGTCAAACCATGGAATGTGCTCAGGTTGATCAATCATATGTAGGTGCCAAATCTTCTCATGAAACAAAATCACTGAGATTAGACTTGGAAAAGGAATTTGAGAGGATTCTCTAAGAGGGAAGCGAAACTTAGTCATTTCTTGAAATATCCAGTTCCCAATATTTTGAGGTACTTGTGCAATAAGTGAAGCAAAGATGGAATAATCTTCCTTCGCAAAACGGGAGAAGTGACCACCTTTCTGTTTGAGATTCCTAGT
Organism: Acacia pycnantha; assembly: GCA_025563575.1. NCBI lineage: Eukaryota > Viridiplantae > Streptophyta > Magnoliopsida > Fabales > Fabaceae > Acacia > Acacia pycnantha. The sequence continues at coordinate 66,505 of JAMWYP010000328.1, read as the reverse complement.
ATAAATATACCAGATAGCCTGATGCTTAGGAGGCATAGACGCAGGTGAAAAGTTTAGAGTATGTAAATTCTCAGGAAGAGGCTCATTGGGTCTCAGCAGTTCATAAATCTGTCTATTAGTAAAGCTCACTGGTGCTACAGGTAGAGGATTAGGAATTTGCAGAAGAGAGTTTATATAGGAAGGAGATAAAACAATCTTGTGACCTTCGATAGTTGTAGTGAGTCTTACTGCTAGCAAGTTACCATCCAGGTGATTTTCATACTGCATGTGGTGGTAGAATAATTTAACAAGAGTGGGACTATAGGAGGCTCTGATGTGAGTCAGGGGGTAAGATCTAAGTGGCATTCCTCCTTTAGTTTAACCAAATCCACAGAAACTATAGGGCAAAAATCTTTATGATCGAACCGTTCTTTGAAGCGAGTGGTATCTTCCCCAGTCAGTTGAATGGATTGGTTTAGAAAATCTCTAGGTGCTGAGAGGTGGTTATAAATTTCGACCAAGGCAGGGGTTTCCTCAGATACCTTGAAGCCAAATAGTTCTCGAGATAAAAATGCAGAAGGAGCTTGAGAACTAGCTTGTCCTGTTGATTGTACCGCAGTAATTCCAGATTCTTGCCTCGCTATTCCATATTTCACTAGTGCAAAAAAGGGATTTAAGACCGCCTCATTTAGAGCGGATCATCGACTCCCCGGTCTTAAAGGTGTGACCGGTGGCAGTTTTGTAAATAAAAAGAACTTCTTATACAATGAAGGGCTATAAGACCGCCTCATTTAGAGCGGATAATCGAAGCACCGGTCTTAATGGTGTGACCGGTGGCAGTTTTGTAAATAAAAAGAACTTCTACACAATGAAGGACGCCTCATTAAGATCGGACTAAGTATCGGCCGGTCCTAAAGTCGTGGCCGGTGGAAAATTTGTAAATATAAAGAACTTCTTATTCGATCAATTTTCATAGATCTTATCCGCACTGTTAAAATAACAACCGGTCTTAAAAATGTTAATAAAAAAATTGAAATATCAATTACTTTTATGGAGAAATCTCATCAAGGCAGACTTATATTTTCTACACTCCAAAATATTACGGAAAAATATAAATATAAAGGTATTAAAGTTTTAAGAACGAACATATATAATAGCCGGGCTTAAAACTTTGACTTTTAAGACCGGTCTTAAAATTTGTCTGGTACTAAAGTTTAAATAAAAAATTAATAAATGTTAAGACCATAGTTACAGAATGACCGGTCTTAAAAGTTAGACTTTTAAGACCGGACAAAAAATTTGGCCGGTACTAAAGTTTGAATAAAAAATTAATTAATTTTAAGACCGGACATATAGAAAGACCGGTCTTAAAGGTTATCTTTTAAGACCGTATATAGGCATATGTCTGGTCTTAAAAATGAAGTGCCAAATAAACGTTACTTCGCGCGGAAGCTTTGCCACTCTCACTGAAGAACCCCTATTCACGTTGCGAAACCCTTCCTGTTGCATTACCTCTCTTCCTCGCCCGCGTCACCGTTAGCCTCTGTTACTCCCTCATTTTCTCAGGCATTCCTCTCTTACTGTCTTGAAAATGAACGGTGAAAACGATTCCGCTCGTGTTCCTGAAACTACAGAACTGGTTTGACTGGTGAGGGTCGGACGAACGAACCCTCTTCATCTCACATTGAGCCTCCTCAGCGCCGTGCACGCCGTGGTAGAAGCGGCACACGAATGATGGAAGTATCCCTTAGTCCGAATTCTGGGACGAAGCTCGAGATTCTTTTTGATGAAAATTTGCAACCTGTCGGTCCTAATAAAAGCACATATACTAGTTTTGTCGGTGCTCTAGTACGCAGCAAGGTTAGCATTTTGACAGATGAGTGGAAAAATGTGGACCAAAAAAAATAAAGGATCCTATGTGGGACACTATCCGGCTTACTTTCACTGTCCCTGATTCTGAGAAGTTGAAAGACTCAACATTGTCTTACTGTGCTGAGCGGTTCAGGAAGTTTAAGACCTTTCTGGCTAACACTTATATTTTTGCCGAGGTTCAGCCTGACCATAAACCCTGGGACAAGTACAAATTTATTGATGAACAAACTTGGCAACAATTTGTTCAGAAGCGGACCACTCCTAAAGCTCTGGTGAGTTTATATTTAGTTTTGTTTGCACTTTTGTTTGCTTATTAACTGTGCGGATATGTGAATGTTATTGTGTACATCTAATCCTGTTAGTTAAATGGTTTGGTGTGTGAATAGAAGTATACATTTGCTGCCTTTGTCCTGCATGAGAGGAGCATGTCCTAGTTCCATGCAAGTCTGATATGTAAACTGTGTAATGGCAATGGTTAGACGTTGCTGTTAGTTAGTAAGTATGTTAACTGTGTAATGGCAATGGTTAGACGTTGCTGTTAGTTAGTAAGTATGTTAACTGTGTAATGGTTTCAGTGCAAGTAGTTAGTTAGTTATTCTAATATGTGTAGGAACCATTTATGATGAATTAATGAATTGACTGAGTTGGCAGCATTTCTACAACTCCCTTTCCTTTGGTTTTCCAAGTTTCTTCTACAATGCTACATCTTCCTTAAGTAAAATATTGAAACTTGATGAAGTGAATTTGACTAATGTTTGACGTTCATATCAAGCAGAAGTTCTCTAATTTCTATTAGTGACATGGCTGGAATTCATAATTGATATATAGTTGTTTTCAATCCTGATTCACGAAAATAAGGGAAAAATATCGGGAGATTGGGAGAAAGAATGATTGCCCACACAGGCTTCTCGCGGCGGATATGAAAAGGCCGAAAAAGATTTGATGGCAGCCAAACGGAAGAGATTGGAAGATGAAGCTGAATCCAATCCTTCTACGGTAGTTGACCAGACGCCATCTCCAATACGTCGCGAGGAGCTATGGTTGTATATTCGGCAAAAGCCAAGCGGCGCCTACACGAGTGAAAAAACTCGTGTAGTTGCTGAACGAATTGTAAGTATCGATATTATTATTTTTTACTTACTAAACATGTTTCATCGCTAAGCTTCTCGTTATCTGTATCTTACAGGAAGATCTTAAAAAGAAAGAGGCAGAGGATCTTTTGCGTCGGACGGGAGGAATGATGTTCGACCGCCGCGGCCGGAAAACCAGATCACTCGGGCGTGTAAGGGGATTGGAGGATGGGTAGGCCTAAAGCAATACTTTGGTAAATCCAAACGCCACGGACAAAGTATGGTTACCCGGGAGGAGATGGATCGACGCTTGCCAAATTAAGTGAGGAATCAGCGGCGAAAGATGCTGTATTGAGGATGTTTCAATCTGAGATGAGCAAGATGAATGAGGAGATGGAGAAAATGAAGTTCCTCTTGAGCTCTCGGCCAGAGACCGTGTGGATCCCTTGACACCTTCACCGCACCTATGCAGCAGCGAGCACTAGAGGAGCTGCATTGTTGGACGATCGAGCAACCTTGTCATCTCGTATGTGGAGGATCGTGATGGTCAAAGAAAATTGGTTGCTAAAGGGACTGTCCACAACTTGGGATCAACTGTACACCACGAACAAATGGCTGCACTGTCCTCTCCCAATTGATGAGCTGAAGCTTGTGAGCGATGTCAAGGGAACCTTCATCTCTTGGCCAGTGAAGCTTGTAGATGTCTCTACTCCTCCTCAAGCTCCACCCCCTCATCAAGCTTCAGCCCCTCCTCAATCTCCATCCCCTCCTCAAGCTCCACCCCTCCTCAAGTTCCATCCCCTACTGCTAACTTGACGGCCAAGGAAAAAATAAAAGATTTGGTAGCCAAAAAATGGTTTAAAGATAAATCGTGGCCTGTCGATGAAGTAGTAGGCATCCCAAATCCTGAACCGGTTTACTTTGATAATGAAGATGTAGAGTCCATGCTGCTTCCTGGAAAGCAAGTTACTAGTCCATGTGTTCAAATATTTATGAAGTAAGTATCTTCTTCCTTGATTACATAATTTAAATGCACCGTTTAGACACACATACATATATACTAATTCCCTGATCGATATCATTCTTGTAGGTGCATGCACGAGAAACTGGTTCAACAGGCGAATTTCGGATTTTGGGTTCTTGTGCCCAGTGTATGCAAGTACAACACTACCTCTGGAAATGAGACAGGAGTACATATCAAAGAGGTTGTGTCAAGTGCCAAGAAAGGTGTACTTGTTTCCATATTGGCTCAGGTACATATATATCACAATTCTTGTCTGCAATTCACTTAATTATATTATGCTACATATATATATATCACTGAGTACTTTATCTTTGTGAATTTTCAACAACCACCGGCGCTTGGTCGTCATGAACATGGAGTCGCATTATGTTATCTTCTTATGCTCCCTTCACTGGATCCATCGCTTTGTGTTGAAGCGGATCATCAACGAGTAAGAATGTCATTTTGATTGTCTTGTTCGAAATCTCTTCTGAATTTTCATGAACATTACCGATAAATTTGTGATTTTGATGATAGTGGCATGAAGACCTTCCAAGTTGATGTAAAAAAGCGTGGGGTTCAGCTCACGATCCTAAATGGCATAAAATTAAGGTTAGTACATATTTGGACATGGCATAATTGCCTTCTGAAGTTGGTCAGTAAGCTATATATGCTCTTATATATATTTATTGTTATTTTTAGACCCGTCGGCAACCGCAAGAATCGAACTTATGTGGCCCGTACGTCATGAAACACATATATGATATTGTGACGGAGGGAAAGACTAAATTCACTTTAAGGGTAAAATGTTATGGCTGAATTCAGTCACTGATGGCTTAATGTTACATATGAAATATGCACGTAATAATATGTTATTTCTGTTTCTGTCTTTGATGTTACAGAGGTTTTCCTGTCCAAAGCCATTTTCTGATGATGAAGTGGAGCACATACGCTATGTGTTTTGTGAATATCTGTATAAACTGGTCTTAGAAAAGCTAAGTCAAGATAATGATTAATGTCCTAAATTAATTCCTTTGTAAATAATATATGCTAGCTGTAGCAACAATAGCCTTCTGTACATACATTATTTGTTTATTTTTTCGACTAGCTAATTCATTCATTTGTAAATATAACGCAATGTAATTCAATAATAAATTTGTTTATTATTTCGAACAATGTGTGTGTGTCCATTTTGGGTTTCTGAATGAATGGGATGGTGGATAAAGCTATTTAGTGCTTGAAATTTGAGGTACAAAGGATGTTGAAAATGAGCCAGAAGAGGCTCTGAAAAGTATTCGCGACTTATAGGACCGTATATTTGTTAAAAGTACGGTCCTAAAGATCTTCGTCCATTTTAAGACCGTATATTTAACAAATATCCGGTCCTAAAAGTCTTCGTCTAATTCTAAAAAATAATGGTAGAGACTTTTAGGACCGTATATATGTCAAATATCCGATCCTAAAAAAAGACACTGAAAATGTTCACAACAAGACAAGTAAAGAGGACGACAACGATGGTCCAAACTTGAGCAGAGTCGTCACTCTGTTTGTTTTTATTCGAAAAAGTAAATAATGTTTTTTTGTTTTGTTTTGTATGGTCGCAACTGTTAACTTTATTCTGCAAATTTTTAAGATTGATCACCACGAAGAGGACAATGTTTTGTTTGTTCTTGTTGTCGGAGAAAAAAGAACATAAAGTTAAAGGCAAACAAGGAAGGCGATTGGGAAATAAAAATTTTATTTAATAAAAATTTTTTTTCTGCTGCCTTGTGAGGCAAAACTTAAAAATTTCTAATCCTCCCCATCGTTGTCGGAGGGGAGGGAAGGGTCGGAGACGTCGTCATCAGAGGTATGGTACTTAACGTCATTGGCGTCGAGTACCGCGTTCAGCTTGTTGTTGACGGCGTGATAGACCTGAAACAGTTGGCCCAAGCTTCGGTCTATATGATCGACGCGGGCTATCAGGTGCTCCAGCATCTGCCAGAGGTTCGGGTTCGGAGGCAACGGAGGAGGATATGGAGGTGCCTCAGGATTTCGCCCAGCAGGAGGACCTCGTCGTGGTGGAGAAGCCATTACGGTGGAGGTTCTAGGAGGAGATGGAGATGAATGTGAAGAAAGTAACAACGGGTTTAAATAGAGAACCCATCCTAAAGAATGTGAAACGCCGGAAACATTAACGAGGAGACACATATTTGCTCAGAATACGAGGAGACCCCTAGTTGGGAAGTTTATGTGGAAGCCGAAGAGACTCTGAATCATTCATTTCAACATGGGGAAGGGACTCTGCTGTTTGAAAAGAATGAACTTTTAATACCGGATACTGTGTAAGATCCGTTCTTAAAAGTAATTTTTTTTAACAAAAAATTCTTACTTGAAAAAATAAATTGAAATATAATAATAAATGAGTTTTAGGACCGGATACAAAGTTAAATATCGGTCTTAAAAATGATTTTAGGACCGGATATATGATAAAAGGACGGTCTTAAAAGTAATTGAATTAAAAATTAGTTTTAGGACCGGATACAAGATAAAAGTTTGGTCTTAAAAGTTTGTTAAAAGTAAATGACTATTAGGACCGGATATTTTGAAAAATTACGCTCTTAAAGTAGAAACATTAAATTCATTATATACCAATTGACGAATTCATCATCGATGTTTATCTCTCCTGCTATCTGTCCTTATATACTCCACACACTACCTCTTTGTCCTTGTTAACTCCTCACTTCCTAGCTTTCTGCCCCAACTTCTCAAATCCTCAAACCATGGTTAGATACAAGCAAACCGCTCGTAGGGGTGCATACACGCCTCAAGCTCGTGCCATGGTTAGATCATTATATGGTGCGCTCCTCCAAATGACGGTGCGGCCGTATTGTTTCCGAAGACTCTCGGTCGTTGGACCCATTGTTATTTCTTCGGATGATGAAGAGATTGCTCATGCCGCACCCCCTCGATCCTTCGCCGATCCTATCCTTGCCGAGTTCATCCGTCATCTTGAAGCCGGCCATGCAGATGTTCGTAATCCCCTCTCCAACCTCGTTGGCCCCAGCGCGCCTACCTCGATCCATTCATATTGCGGGTGGAGAGAATAAGACAACAACTTGCTGATCTCCGTGGGAAATTAATGCTCTTCACGCCGAAATCGCCGAGGTTGTTCATCGATTCTTGTCGATGATAATATTCAGCTTGTTTTTCTTTTGTTTTTTGTTGTTGTGTATATATTCTGAAGTAATGTAAGAAACATTAAGAACACTGTATGAATTTTTTGGCTGTTCTCCAGTAATTCATTAAAGAAACTTATTCTCCAATTTTCCTTTATTTTTTGTCCAAAAATATATCCTTTATTTTATTGATTTAATATTGCAATCACCAATGCCATTAAGACTGGACATTTTATAAGTAACGGATCTAAAGAGTATTTGAATTTTAGGACCGGATGTTTTATAAACCTCCGGTCTTAAAACTTAAAAGACTAATAAAAATTTAGGACCGGATACTTTTAAAAATCCGGTCTTAAAATGTTAGTTTAATCTTTAGGACCGGACATTTAATTAATCACCGGTATTAATAAAATCCAAAAAGCTAAATAAGGTTTCTTTATCGCGCGGAAAAATTAAATTTCCCTCTCTGATCTCTTGTCTTGCCGAAAGTGAATACTCAGGTTCCGACTCGAAATTTCCCTCTCAGCTTCGTCGCTGCTTCGCGTACCTCTCTCGACAATCACTCTTTGGTTCCTTAGCTAAACGTCTATAGACGAAGCTGTAAGAGATGTTTCGGTTAAAAATTTATTATTTTCCAGATTATCGTTCTTGGTTTTTCATGGGTTTAACGAAATCGGTGTAATGTTGTTATGGGTATTCTCTGTTGTTAATGAATATTGTTTTTTGAAGATTATATTTGCACTTTAGACCTACCCAACTTACCAACAAGTGTTTTTAGGTTACTCTTGCTGTCTTGTCTGCAACATCAACGTTCGTGAGTGGAGAAGTAAGACGACTCAACAAACGCATTTGAATTTATATGCTACAGGTTAGTCCACAAGACCTTCATCCCCTGCATTTAATTTCCTCGTCTTGCATTTATTTGGTTCTTGGATTCACTGTGATGCATTTATGACCAAAAGTGATTCTTAATTTGTTATGCATTTAATGGGCAAGTTCCTCCGTAAAAGTGATTCTTTGAGACAATATTTGCATTTGGAGTTGGCTTATTTTATATGCAAGTTTCAATTTTTTCGGATTATGTATGATCAATGATTTTCATCTATAATATATAGGAATTCTACTATGGATCACAGTTGGATAGATGCTTTACGAACGAGTGTTGAATATCAGAATGGGGTTAGGGAATTTATAGAATTTGCTAAACAAAATGCCCATGATGATGGGGGGAAGTATTATTGCCCTTGTGTAAAATGTTTGAATGAGTGTCGACTATGTCCTGAAGTTATACGCACACATTTAATTTGTCACGGATTTTGTAAGACTACAATATGGGTATGGCATGGTGAACAAGTGCCATCAAGTGGGAAAAAACATGGGGAAGTGGCCTTTGATGATAATGACACGGATATGGATGATCGCATAGAGGACATTATCTGTGATGTAGGAGAAGAGGCTTTTGAGCGATCACATGCATATGGTAATATGTGCAGTGATGCAGAGACACCGCTATACCGTGGGTGTAAAAAATACCAATTGTTGAACGTTGTATTGAAATTGGTAAGCTTGAAGGCACGTCATGGATGGAGCGACAAGAGTTTTTCAGAATTGCTTGAGGCTTTGTAGGACATGCTTCCGATTGATAACGTGTTGCCGCATCGCTACTATGATATTGATGAGGAAAGTCATTCGAATTATGGTCTTCCTGATGTACTCCTTTTTCAAGGGGTCTACTGGACATGAACGAAGAAGATGAAGCGGATAATGAACCCGGCATAAGAAATGATCATCAAGAAGGGATATGGGAGGATATCACTTTATAAAAGAGTCAATTCATAAGGTAATATTCATATGCAGAATTCTTAGAAAACTTTAAGGTTTTAACTATATATATTATATATTCCTTCTATGTTACGTTCTTAATTAAACAATATAATGTCACGCTGACTATGAATTTGTTCTTGTTTTGTTTTTGTGGCAGGATCCGATTCAAAGGGGCATGTTATAAAAGAGGATGCATGTTACATTGTTGGGTGGGAATCAGATGAAGGCATGGTGAATAATATATTGGACTACATGTATGTTGATTTACGTGCTGTATTGTAACTCATTGTGATTGTAATTAGTTATATATCTTAGCTTATTGTATAAATTACTTTAGCTGTTGTAGACTTAAGGCCACATAACTCATGGTGGATAATTATTTGTATTCTTTTTCCCAATTCAATTTATTCATGTTCATAGCTTGTAGCTTAAATTAAGTATATCGACTTTTATGTGCTGTTATGGATGGTGGATTTTTGTGTATTATATATGATCAGGAAGAACAGAACAGAAAAAATTCGGGAAAATTTAGAGCGCAAATAAATAAGACGGTCTTAAATGTTCAATTGTTAAGACCGGATGTATATCTATGACCGCTCTTAAAGGTATTAAGCCGGTCTTAAAAGTTGGTCTTTTAAGACTGGTCCATTTATAAGTGCGGTCTAAAAGTTCAATTTTTAAGACCGGATGTATATAACATCTGGTCTTGAAAGTCAGACTTTTAAGACCGGGATCTGGTCTAGGATATTACTATTTTTAGGACCGGGTTTATTTTTGCCCGGTCTAGTTTTTGTCCGGTCTTAAAGTTTGAGTTTTAGGACCGAACAAAAAATATTTCAGATCTATTTAGTACGAATTTTAAGACCGAAGGTTTAAAATGTCCGGTCTTAAAGAAACTCTTTAAGACCGGTTATTTGTCCGGTCTTAATAGGGAGACTTTTAATACCGCCTGGAACAAGACCTGTCGCGGGTCTGCTCCTAATATACCTGTTTCGTCCGGTCTTAAAATCCTTTTTTCCACTAGTGTTTGTAGTGTCGAGGAAATGATTTTACCCTTTATGGATGAACCGGTCGAGATTGTGGAGTAGATAGAGGTGCTAGGGTTAGGCTTGAGGGTTCAAATCCTTCCTGGTCAAAATCAATGTCGACAATGTCTTGCGGATTTGAGCTGGAAGCCATTAGGGTTTAGGGTTGCGAAAATGGAGGAAGATGAAGTGAAGAGTGAAGAATGAGATAAGAGGTTCAGAGAAACTCTAGGGAAAACTTGAGTTTTGAGGAGAGTTTGGTCATACAATGAACGAACATGAACAGTCACTTCTTTAAATAAGGCGCCAAAACTAACCTGGACTTCAAAAGTGTACTGTGAACTTTTGAACTTCCGCGACCAAAACTCGAGTTTCCACTTGTTAACTCAAGTTTGGATGTTGCTTCAACAGGTGTGTTTCTCTCTGTCTAACCGAAATTCGAGTTTCATACTTAATGACTCGAGTTTCCATTTTGCTCAAACTCACAATTTCTTCTCTGTCCCCGATAAACTCGAGTTTTGTTTCAAAACTCGAGTTTGCGTCTCTTGACAGCAAACTTTAGGACTTGAACATCCTGCATAAAACATTACTACATACTCCGAAGCTTAAATTAGTATCCAATAAACATCAAAATCATAACTAACATTGAGAGAAGAAATACTTACAGCTCACTGGGATTTACCATTCCCAATTCTCTTCTAATGAAATTAAATTGCTCCTTAGCCAATGGTTTGGTGAAGATGTCAGCAAGTTGAAGATGAGTTGGAATGAACATGACTTTGACATCCTTCTTTTGAACATGATCCCTTATGAAATGATGTCTCACATCAATATGCTTGGTCCTTGTATGTTGAACTGGATTCTTGGCCAAGCTTATTGTGCTTGTGTTGTCACACAAAATTGGGATCTCCTTCAAATTGATTCCCAAGTCAGAAAGTTGTTGCTTGAGCCATAGGACTTGAGCACAACAACTTGATGCAGCAATGTACTCAGCTTCAAATGATGATATAGAGACGGTTGTTTGCTTCTTGCTGAACCAGGACACAAGTGAGCCACCAAGAAATTGACATTGGCCACTTGTGCTCTTTCTATCCGTCTTGTAACCAGCATGGTCTGAATCTGAGTAGGCCACCAAATGTTCAGGTTGACCTTTGGGAAACCACAATCTAAGAGTCTTCATGTCAGCAAGGTATCTGAAGATTCTCTTCACATTTTCAGTATGCGAATCCTTGGGAGTATATTGAAACCTTGCAAACATCCCCACACTGAATTGGATGTCTGGGTGACTTGCGGTAAGATAGAGCAATGAACCAATCATTCCTCTATATCTTGTAATGTTGAAATCAGTGCCCTTCTCATCAGCATCCAAAGATGTGGTTGAGCTCATTGGAGTGTCAGTTCCATTGCATTGATCCATTCCAAACTTCTTCAGCAGATCATTGAGATACTTGGTCTGAGAGATGAAAATTCCATTCGATCTTTGCTTGATTTGAAGGCCAAGGAAATAATTGAGTTCTCCCATCATGGAAAACTCAAACTCTCCCTTCATATTCTTTGCAAACTCTTCACACAAAGCATCATTAGACGCTCCAAAAATAATGTCATCAACATAGATTTGGACAATTAAAATTTCACCAATTTTATTACTTTTAATGAAAAAAGTTGTATCTGCTTTTCCTCTAACAGATCCTTGATCAAGAAGGAATTTGCTTAATCGCTCATACCAAGCTCTAGGAGCTTGCTTAAGACCATAAAGAGCTTTCTTAAGGAGATAAACATGATCTGGATTATGATCATTTTGAAAACCAGGAGGTTGTTCCACATAAACTTCCTCCTGAATAAATCCATTTAGAAAAGCACTTTTTACATCCATTTGATAAAGCTTGAATCCTTTGACACAAGCAAAGGCTAGAAGAACTCTTATAGCTTCCAATCTTGCCACTGGAGCATAAGTTTCTTCATAATCAATTCCTTCTTCTTGATTATAGCCTTTAGCAACCAATCTTGCCTTATTACGGACAATGATTGCTTATTCATCTCGTTTGTTATTGAATACCCATTTAGTGCCAATGACCGGATGGTCCTTAAGCCTTGGTACCAAATCCCAAACTTGATTTCTATCAAATTGGTGTAATTCCTCTTGCATTGCTATCACCCAATCATTGTCTGAAAGGGCTTCATCAATTTTAGAGGGTTCAATCTTTGAAATAAAGACAGAAAAAGTAACTTCATTCAAAGTACTACTTCTGGTCCTTACACCTTGATTAACATCACCTATAACTTGGTCTAAAGGATGATTCCTTATAAATATCCAAGCTCTAGGTTGAGGTTGATCAGGATTTTCCAAATTGTTTTGAGGATCAACTTCGAAAACATTTTCAGGATTTTCAATAGAAGCAAGAGTAGTTTTCAAAAAAAAATTGATTTTTCAAAACATTTTCCTCATCATCATCCTTGGATTTGTCAGATTTGGATTCACAGAATACAACATCAATAGACTCTTCTACAATACGAGTATGAATGTTAAAGACTCTATAAGCTCTACTTCTATTAGAATAACCCAAGAATATACCTTCATCCGCCTTGGGATCAAACTTTCCCAAGTTATCCTTACCATTGTTGTGGATGAAACACTTACATCCAAACACATGTAGATGACTCAGATTCTTTCGAAGGTATGCCCGATTTGAGATGTCGCAAGCCGTACTCATTGCATCAGCCCAGAACACTTGTGAAGTGTTGTTCTCATTCAGCATAGTTCTTGCCATCTCGGTGAGGACTCGATTCTTTCTCTCCACAACACCATTTTGTTGAGGAGTCCTCGGGGCTAAAAAATTGTGATCAATCCCCATATTGTCGCAAAACTCAGCAAAGGCATAATTTTCGAACTCGCCTCCATGATCAGTTCGAATTCCTGAAATAACAAAACCTTTCTCGTTTTGGACTTTCTTGGCAAAAACAACAAACTGATCAAATGTTTCATCAACTATGACTAAAGTATATAGATTGCCACCAAGGCTTCTTATTCTAGCTAGTCCAACTAGATCCATATGAAGTAGTTGGAGAGGTCTAGAAGTTGAAATCTCTTTTTTAGATTTGAAAGACGATTTAGTTTGTTTTCCTTTTTGACAAGCATCACAAATCATATCATTTTTAAAACGAAGTTTTGGAACACCAATCACTAAATCCTTTTTGAGTAATCTGTCAAGTTGAATCATATTGACATGAGCTAAACGCTTGTGCCACAGCCAACTATCATCCAAATTACTAACAAAACATTTTTCAAAAGTAGAGCCATCTCTAAAAAGGTTAAGTGTGTAACAATTGCCTTCTCTAGGAGCTCTAAAAATAGTTTTTGATTTTATATTGTCTAAGGGGAGAATATCCTTACTTACTATCAAGCATTCCTCAGAATCAAATATAATTAAGTTACCTTTATCAGTACTTTGGCTTACACTGAAGAGATTGCGACAAAGTCCTTCCACAAGGTAGACATCTTTGATTTGTGGTCCTTCATTGTTTCCAACTTCACCAATCCCAGCAATCTTTTCAGATTGATTTTCACCAAATGTTACATTGCCACCATCCTTGTGCTTGATTGAAGCAAATTTGGAATGATCTCCCGTCATGTGTCTAGAGCATCCACCATCAATGTACCATTTGTTGGACTTTGATGCTCTTAGACATACCTACAATACACAAGCAATCAGGTCTTAGGTACCCATCCTTTCTTGGGTCCTTTGGGGTTAGTTTGTGTCTTAGGAACCCTATAAGATCTCTTAGGCACCCATTGATAGTTCCCGATAGGCTTACTCCTTCTTTCCTTTTTATGAAAACAAGAAGAAGTAGTATGGCCTTTTCGATTGCAATAATTGCGATGTGCAAAAGGATTTGAAGAATGAACGATTTTTCTAAAATAGTTCACGTAAGATTTTTCTCCAAATTTCATTTTGCCTTTTCGTTTATCAAAATTTGGTTTATAACCAATTCCTGATTTGTCATCCGTAAATATTTGTTGTTTCAAAATGACATTGAACATCTCACTACCTCTAGTGAATTTCTCAAGTGCCTTTGTAAGATGTAAATTCTTTTTCTCCAAATCAGGACAATTTTCACAAGGCATATCTTCACATGAAAGATTTTTAACTTGCATTTCAAGAGTCACATTTTTCTTTTTCAAAGAAATGTATTTTTATGCAAGTTTTTCAAACTCAGATTGCACAACAATGTATTCAGTAAATAATTCATCATAAGATGGTTTCGGATCATATACCTCATTGTTGTCATGTTGCTCTTCTTCTGCAACTAAGCAAATGTTTGCTTTTTCTTCCTCATCAGCTTCATCTTCATTGGATGAGCTATCTCCCCATATGGCTGAGACATAGGCTTTCTTTTTGAATTTGTTGAACTTCTTTTTATCTTTATCCTTGTTCTTCAGCTGGGGGCATTCAGACTTGATGTGGCCAGGCTTGTCACATTCGTAGCAGATTATTGGCTTCTTTGCCTCAGTGCTGGTGCTACCCTTGTTGAATCTCTTGTACCCTTGGTCCTTCTTATAAAATTTCTTGAATCTTCGGACCATCATGCCCAGCTCTTCATCTTCGTCTTCTTCATCATCATCATTTGATTCCTTAGCTTCTTTAATCATTTTGAGAGCAATTCCTTTGCTCTTACCACTTATCTCATCAAGCCCTTTTCTGAACTTGATCTTCCCTTCATATTCAGAAAGGCTCCCAAACAAAGCTGCAACCGAAGCCATAGATTCTCCACGTGCTTCTTCAATCGCGGTGACCTTGGCTTCCCATTCCTTGCTGAGGACATTTAGGATTTTACTCACTTGGATAGGTTGATCATATTGTTTGCCCAAGGCATCAAGTTGATTGATCAGATGAGTGAATCTCAGTTGGAACTCACCAATGGATTCCCCAGACTTCATACGAAGTAAATCATATTCAGTCATGAGGGTATTTACACGATTCTCCTTGATTCCAGTTGTTCCTTCATGATCAATTTCCAAAGCATCCCACATATCTTTTCCTGATGTCAAAGTGCATTTGTGAAAATACTCACTTTGACATAAAGCACTTTGTAGCATAAGGATGGCTTTGCTGTTGAGAGTGACCTGTCTTCTGTCATTCTCATCATATTCTTCCTCAAGCTTTGGATTTCTGACACCATCTTCAATTGTGGATGGTTGATAGTCTCCTCTCTCGAACACCCTCCAAAGACC
Organism: Acacia pycnantha; assembly: GCA_025563575.1. Taxonomy (NCBI): domain Eukaryota; kingdom Viridiplantae; phylum Streptophyta; class Magnoliopsida; order Fabales; family Fabaceae; genus Acacia; species Acacia pycnantha. The sequence goes on along the minus strand of JAMWYP010000328.1, from coordinate 51,344 downwards.
ATATTCAGTAGCTAAAACAAAGACTCTGAACTTAGCCTTCCAGAAGGAATAATGTTCGCCACTGAAGCCTAGAGGTCTGTTGATCGAAGCTCCATCAGGTAGAATACCTTCCATAGTGATCCTTCTCGAGATGTTAAGCTCTTAGGAGAAGACCTTGCTCTGATACCAAATGAAAGCGGAGCTGAATCACCAAGAGGGGGAGGGTGAATTGGGGATTCTGAAAACTTTTTCGGATTGCTCTGTTTTAGGTAGTGAAAAACAGAGATAAACAGAGTATAGAGAATAGAAGCAAGACACAAAGGATTTATTCTAGTTCGGTCCAATCTCTTGACCTACGTCCAGTCCCCAGACTCTCTGGGATTTCTCACTATCATAATTGATTACACACTCTGCAACTCAAGAGTAATTCTCTCACTAGAACTTACTCCCCCTTACAAGTTGTAATCAATGACCCAATCTCCAAGTCCCAAGACTTGAGATTCTTTACAATGAGTGATTTACAATCAATGAAATCTCTCTAAGAGTGGATAAGATAATCACTGAAGTACAAACGTATCAAAAGATACTTCTTACAAGAAAACTCAAAGAGTAGTTGAAACTTTAATGATTTTCGTTTTCTCACAGATTAGTTGTTCAGAAGAATTGAATGCATCTCTATTTATAGCTAGAGATCATTAAATGACCGTTGTAATCCTTAATGTAACCATTGGTAACATTGCAGGTTGATTAGTTGAAGGTTTGATCTTCTTCTCTCTCTACTCTTTGGTTAATCCAGCTGCACAGAAGTTCAGGCTTGACTTCTTGACTTTTAATCCGTTGGAAGAGCAGCTACTGGATGTGGAAAGGAAACATTAATTCCTTCAAAACGTGTGGAGAATGATTGTCCAAAAGAATGCAAGTTTTCTGGACTTTGCATTTAATGTTCTAACATCACTTTATGCTTTATGCTAATTCTCCATTTAATCCTTTCTAAATCATCTGAAACTCACTAACAAACTGATTAAACATAGTTAGGAATAGTAATGAGTGATGATATGAAGTATTGGAATCAAACACAAAGTTTTCGCAATTTTGTTCAGTTTGAAATTCAAACACAGCGACCTAAACTTTTGTTTGTTCTTCAAAACTGGAGTTTTCATTTTTCATTAAGTGACTAACTCGAGTTTTGGACCTTTGATGAAAAATCATGTTTTAGTCCAAAATCTCAAAACTGGAGTTTCCATTTCAAAACTGGAGTTTTCAAAATATTCAATTTTAGCAGAACTCTCTGCTTGGTCTAAACTCGAGTTTCCATGATTCTTTGAAAAATGGAAACTTCTCTGCTTGTTCAAAGCTGGAGTTTTCAAAACTTTAGAAATTTTGAGTTCTTCTCTATAAGACAGAAACTCGAGTTTCCAAAACCAAACTCGAGTTTGCTCATTTATGAGAAAACACTGAAAAACCTTGTTAAGTCAAAACTAGAGTTTTCAATCAAAACTGGAGTTTTCACAAGTTCAGAATTGAGCATTGTTCTCTGTATGCTGTAAACTCGAGTTTCCAACAAAGCTTGGAAACTTAGAGAACTCTCTGTGTAGGCTAAACTTGAGTTTTCAAATGGAAACTGGAGTTTTGCTAACTTTGAAAAATTGGCAGCTCTTTGTCTTGCCAAAACTCGAGTTTTTTAAAACCAAACTCGAGTTTGCTTTGTCTGTGAAAAACTTTGATGCTCTTTGTATGGTCAAAACTCAAATTTTCATATCCAAACTCGAGTTTTCCTAACTTTGCAAAAACTTGAGCTATTCTCTGTCAAGTCCAAACTCGAGTTTCCTAACCAAAACTCGAGTTTGCCTTTGACAGTAAGTTTTTCAACTTAACAAAGACAAACTTAAATCTGAGATTACAATAGTCAGTTATCATCAAAACCAATAGAGAACTAACAATGGAAACCGTCTGTTAGGTAACAACTCTGTCAAGGCCCCAGTAATAGCATCCCACTACTGCCTATGACCAGCGTACCAACGGTCGTATCTCTCCTGCATACGCCTATTTCTGGCCTCATCCTCGGCCCTCTGTGCAGCAACCTGCTCGGCAACTTGCGTAGCCACCTTCTCAGCAATGATCGCATCAACCGCCTCCGGTGGTGGCCTTCTCGAGCTGGAGGGCCCGATCTTAAAGCAAGAGCCCTTGGGGTACACCATGCTAGGCCTGGCGCCTAGCCCCATGCCCTTAACGCGGCCAGGATGCTCGACTGGGCTCACAGCAGCTTTCAATGGGGTCGTTGGATTCACAGACCCCTGTGATTTCGGGGTCTGTGACGCTCGCAGGTCTGCCTGGCTCTGCTCAATTTGGGCCTGGCACACAGAGTTCATGAACGATTAATAAAATAATTAAATCAATTTAAATATACAAAATTAATTATATAAATAATGTTTTTGTAACTTACTATTATCTGCTCTGCTGCCTCAGAGGTCGGCATCCCATCACGATGTCTATGGGTGCATGTGAACAACTGCGCATAGTCTGTTTGACGATTCTCCTCCCGAGCCTTCTCTTGCTAAAAGAATTAAAAGAATATAAACTTTGTTATTTCAAAAACAAAACAATCATCACGTTAACTTTCAACATACCATCTCACAGTAGGTCACAGCAAACGTCTTGGTCCCTGCCGTGTGATGGACCTTCTGCTGTGCCCGGCTTCTGGTGTTCCTCTGTGACAGAGCCTGCAAGGAGGAGGAAACAAGATATTAAGTGAAATTAATTATGACTTTGATATCTTGTAAAATATATTTAAACTATAATGTAATTACAACTATATCTAAACTATAAATTAAGTAACATTTAAACTATGAATTAAGTAATATTTCAACTATAAATTAAGTAATATCTAAACTATAAATTAAGTAATATTTAAACTATGAAGTAATTTAACTTAAAACTATATGTAAACTACAAATTAAGTAATATTTAAACTATGAAGTAATTTAACTTAAAACTATATCTAAACTATAAATTAAGTAATATTTAAACTATAATGTAATTACAACTATATCTAAACTATAAATTAAGTAATATTTAAACTATATTTAAATTATCAATTAATTGAAACTATTAATTAATTTAAACCAAATGTAAACTATAAATTAATTTAAATTACATTTCAACAAAATTAATTTAAACTATATTTACATTATCAATTAAGTTAAACTATTAATTAATTTAAACCAAATGTAAGCTATAAATTAATTTAAATTACATTTCAATAAAATTAATTTAAAGACAATTTAACCTTCAAATTAAATAATGTTTACACAAAATTAAATTATAATTAATTAAAAAGGTACTTGTCCGTCTGCACCCCTCCTATAATGGACGAAACCCGCCCAGTGATTTGGGTCCACGCCGTCTGGGACGTTCTCGATCAGCTGCTGCATAGGAATAGTCCCATCTCCATTCTGCCGTTTGTAGAGACGAACCCTCCGGCTCTTCCACCCTTCCCCAATTTTCATCAGTACGTACCTCTTATGATGTTCGCGTAGTTTAAACTTTTTCTGTATCATAATTTAATTATTAATTATTAATTAATTAAGAAATAAATAAATAAAGAAACCACAACTTATAACTATTAACATGTAAAATTTAATTAAACAACATTGAATACCTACAGAATGTCGGCAAACGCCTTGTCTTTGTTTTCCTTCGGCACATGCTTCCAATCATGGAAAAATATTGGGAACCATGCCCAATTCCCGCCAAATTCTGATAGGAATCGGTTCAACAGGTGACCACCGCTGCCGATTGCCTGGTCCGTGTCCTCGTTCCATGGGATTATGACCCGATACCTCCATCTGAGTGACAGCGGAAACATCCAGCATCCTCCTGCTGATGTTCCCAAGTCTATCTGCAATATTACAAAAACAATTACTATAACTACGTTTAAATAAAAATGAATTAAACGTACTGAATTTAAATTAATTTCTCCCAAAAAAACTAATAACATATACCTTCGACATCCACCAAAAATCCGGTGGAATGCGAAGACGCCGGTCGGGGGTTCCCGTGGTCCCGCTAGTTTTCCTGGTCGATAAACTGCTCCACCTCCACTATGGGAATCTCAATATGGATCTCCTCATTCTCGTCTAAGTCGTCAAACGACATACTTGCGCCTCGTTCTCCCCCTACCTGAGAGGGCGGAGGTATATTTAGAGCCCCACGCCCTCTCGTCCAACCCCCTCTACTACTACTGTCCCTTAAAGGCCTTTTCTCCAAGACAACTGCTTTCCCCTTTCCTTTATCTTGAGAAACCATGATGTTGAAAGGTAGAAGTTTAAAAATAGAAGTTTAAAGGTAGGTTGAAAGGTAAAAAAGGTGAAAAATCAAAACCGCTATAAATTGTGATTTTCAAAATGAGAATCACTGTTTAAAAACCGCTACATTTTATAGCGGTTTTCATAAGAAACCGCTACAAATTTCACATATTTGTCACGGTTAAAATGTCACCGCCACAATAACCGTTACAAAGATGCCTCGTTATTCGTGATATCTTGTAGCGGTCTCTTAACCGCTACAAAATAATTGACCCTTGCAATTCTGTAGCGGTTCTATAATAACCGCTACAATTTGTCTATATTCTGTAGCGGTTATTCCCTATAATCGCTACAAGATGATTTTTTTGGCAAAAAAAATTCCAAACTAATTAGTTTGGTACAAATATTTAAAATAACAAACCCTCAATTCATTTAATTTTTTTCTTTAATTTTTCCAAAAGTGTCGAGAGTAATAAATTAAAGGGTTAAGGTGCGATTTGACCAATAAACTATTGGCTTAGGAGCGTCCAACACATTTAACTATTAAGTGGACCAAAAATACCAACAAACTTTTAAAAAGGAGCGCCCAGCACAACGCCGTTAACACCGTTAACAAAAAGTTAACCTCCGTCATCTAAGGTGCAGATTGGCCAACGAACTCTTACTCCAGGAGCGCCAGCACAAAATTCTAAATTTTAATAAATTAAATATTTTTTTCTCAATTATCATTATTCAAAACTACTTGTATAGATATCTATGGACAAAAATTATTCATTCTTTAATTTTGTCAAAATTATAATTTGCTAAAATAAACAAAATTTTAAATTAAAAATATAATTATATGATTTAAATAAAAATCAAGGTGTTTTATAATTTATTATATATGTTAAACAAAAAATTATATGATTTATTTTTATAATAAAACTCACATAAATTTCTTCTAAAATAAAATAATAATTTTTATGAGAAAAAGAATGTATGATAAATGATATGAGAGAATTAGAGTAAAATATATTGGAGTTTTCCAGAGCTTCTTTTTATTATATGTTTATCTAAAAATTCTTAATAGTCACACTTATTTGCAAGAGAAGCATAAAAATGTTAAGCTCTACGTTATCTCCCCGTTCCAATATATGATTTTTTTTTATGAGGTTCCATCTAACATTATTTGGTTAATAAGTGCACTTTTACATATTTTACTCTAATTCTCTCATATCATTTATCATACATTCTTTTTCTCATAAAAATTATTATTTTATTTTAGAAGAAATTTATGTGATTTTTATTATAAAAATAAATCATATAATTTTTTGTTTAACATATATAATAAATTATAAAACACCTTGAGTTTTATTTAAATCATATAATTATATTTTTAATTAAAACTTTTGTTTATTTTAGCAAATTATAATTTTGACAAAATTAAAGAATGAATAATTTGTGTCCATAAATATCTATACAAGTAGTTTTGGGTAATGACAATTGAGAAAAAAATTATTTAATTTAGTAAAATTTAGAGTTTTGTGCTGGGCACTCCTAGAGTAAGAGTTCGTTGGACAATCTGCACCTTAAATAACGGTTAGATAACAGAGGTAACTTTTTGTTAACGGTGTTAACGGCGTTGTGCTGGGCGCTCCTTTTTGAAAGTTTGTTGGTATTTTTGGTCCACTTAATAGTTAATTGTGTTGGACGCTCCTGAGCCAATAGTTTGTTGGCCAAATCGCACCTTAGCCCTAAATTAAATATAATGAAGTAACTGAAAATAGTCCAACATGTCCGTGGAGATTCGGATTCAGTATAGCCGCCGATCTCCCACGAAAAACTCACTGGCTCATTTTGATCAGAGATATTTTCGTGAGACAAAGGTGGCTATAATGGAACCCAATCTCCGGTCGCATATTGGACTATTCTCAGATGTGTAGAAGTCTTCACGCCAAAGAAATGAGTAAACCTTCGCTTGTAATTGAATGAACTGCCTCGCAACGATGAGAGAGGCAAGTATCTGCAGCCCTCATCACCCGAGATAAGAGATCAGAGCTGCAGATATCTGCATGTCTTCGACGACCAAGCGAGATAGTTCATTCAGTTACAAGTAAGATTTAGTAATTTCTTGAATTTTTATAATTGATGTACGGTCACATCTATTTATAGCGTGAATATTTGTAGCGGTTATTAGAAAAACCGCTACCAACATTTAGAATTTGTCGCGGTCAACATTACGCTTCCTTGTGACCGCGACATAATTGTGTTGTTTTGTTTATTTGTAGCGGTTGTGGTAATGTAACCGCTATAAATTCACCGCAACAAAGTTGGCACCAACGCTGGCGCCACTTTTCTAGCGGTTTGGATCAAATAACCGCTACAAAAGGCCCGCCACAAACATTCCCGCCATTGCCTGCCAAGCTGGCGCCATATTTGTTACGGTTTTGTTTGCGTTAACCACTACAAATGTAGCAGCAGACATGCCGCCAAGGCTTCCGTTACTAATTAGTTGCGGTTTAGTGATAAAACCGCTACAAAATGGTATTGTGTAGCGGTTATTTTGAACCGCGACAAATGATGGTTTTTTTTGTAGTGTATGAAGAATCTAAGAACAATCTCAGAGAGTTGGAGAGTTGGGAGATTCGAACATAAAGCTTTTTCAGAAACAGAGATCATTTGACTTGAGTCAACTATTTCTTGGCTCGAGTCAACTTGTTTTTGAAAAACACAGAGAAGAGAAGAATCAAGCTGATTAACTCGAGTCAAATAACTCTGGCTCGAGTCTATGATCAAACTTGAGGCTCAAGAATGGTGACTTGAGTCAATCTACAATTGATCACTCAGCTTCTAAAGCTTCTTCAACTCAAGGAAGAAAAACCGTGACTCGAATCTATGCCCACACTCGAGGCATTAAAATCCTAGCTCGAGTCAGAAGCAATAAAGCACTTTGGTATTTTCAAAATAAACCTTTCTAACTCAAGGTGATAAGTGATGGCTCAAGTCTAATTTATTTTTGGGATAAGGGTCTTAAATGCCATGGGAGTTTTCGCTGAGGAGCACTGGGTGGACGGAAGTTTTTTTGGGACCAAAATTGCCATTGAAGTTCACAAAACGTAGCAATTTTGCCCCTCCGTTAATTTTGACCGTTAAGTTTAACTGAGTGCACACATGGCATGCCACCTCATCAATCAAATAAGAGTTAAGTATCATTTTTGCCACAAAATTTTTCGCTGAGGAGCAATTTTGCCCCGGAAGTTTACAGAACGTAGCAATTTTTCCCTTCTGTCCCTAATATTAAATTTGACTATTAAATCAGTCAAAGAACACACATGTCATGCCTTGAAAAGGTCGAACTTGGAGTCAGAGAGGGAGATCCTTGAAACGTTGAGCTCAAGGCGGCCGAAATTTGTGAAGTCGAACTGGTCAAAGGGACTGAAAGGTCTGTCGCAAAACCCAGAGGAAGCATCACTTATGATCTAAGAAAATGAAATGCAAAACGAGAAATCATTTGTCGAGATCAAACCAATATTTGGGACAAATCAATAATGAATTGTCCCAAATATTGGTTTAGTAAGCCTCACTTAAAATCGCTAGAATTTTTAGGAGCAGTATAGATTTACCATGTGGGACAAGGTGGGTGGCCTAGATCAATCTATACAAAGGTAAATACTATCACTATTGATTTGTCTTACTGAGCCAATTTTTAGGACAATTCATTTATCGTTTTGCGTTTCATTCGCTTAGATCATAAGTAATGTTTCCTCTGGGTTTTGCAACAAACCTTTCAGTCCCTTTGAGCAGTTCGACTTCACAAATTTCGGCCTCCTTAAGCTCAATGTTTTAAGGATCTCCCTCTCTAACACCAAGTTCGACCTTCTGAAGGCATGAAATGTGTGTTCTTTGATTGATTTAATAGTCAAATTTAATATTGGGGACAGAAGGGCAAAATTGCTACGTTTTGTAAACTTCTAGGGCAAAATTGCTACATTTTGTAAACTTCCGGGGAAATATTGCTCATCAGCGAAAACTTTCGTGGCAAAATGATACTAAACTCTTATTTGATTGATGAGGTGTCATGCCACGTGTGATGAGGTGGCATGCCACGTTTGCACTTAGTTAAACTTAACGGTCAAAATTAACGGAGGGGGAAATTGCTACGTTTTGTGAAATTCCATGGCAATTTTGGTCCAAAAAAAACTTTCGTCCACCTAGTGCTCCTCAGCAAAAACTTCCATGGCATATAAGACCCTTATCCCTTAATTTTTTTAAATATAACGGTCAAAAGTCTGGTTAGAGTCAATAGTCTTTGGCTCGAGTCATGCAAAATATAATTTTGAAATATTAAGTTTTTAGACAATTGGCTCGAGTCACGGAATATGCTGGCTCAAGTTTAGTCTTAAACTCGAGTTTGACTTTTGGTAGCTCGAGAATGTCAATTTCGCTATATATGCAAAGGGAATGACTCGAGTCATTAAGCCTTGGCTCGAGTCAATTTGACAGCAGTGAGCCTCAACTGATATGATCCAATAATTCGACTGAGTTAAAACATTTTGCTTAGATCATAAGTGTTTGATTGCTTACAATGGTTAATTATCATCAAAACATATATAGGGAACTAACAAAAGTCACTGTGGATCATTTTGTGTATGTGCTTAATCTTGAATTAGCTTATTTTAAAAATACCCTAAGCTTCATGAGGATTGAATATTTAGTTCCATTAGTTGCTCAATTTGAGCAAAAAATAAAGCAACAAAGATATTCAAAATGTAGTTCCACGCAAAGGAAATTGAAAGCATAATTGTTACTTTCCTAAATGATAAGCCAAAGTGAACAAAGGAGGAAGAAGAATAAAATGATGAAAATATTACTTACATATATAGAAGAAGACCTCATTATTCCAAATACCAATCTTATGGTTGAAGATGATCCTCTCAATCATGAAAAGAAAAGTGCGAGTCTGAGTGAAAGTTATTTTAGTAAAACTGTTTTGGAGAGAAAAATTGAGTTTTAGAGAGAAAAACATATTGGGAGTATAGAGTGTTTTCATAATAAAGAGAGTAAAAATGAATCTAACCGTTGTAGCGGTTGCGTGGAATCTAACCGCAACAAAATTGAATTTTAAAATGGATGAAAGGGCGCCAAACTCTGTTGCGGTTTCTATTGACAAACCGCTACAAATGTCATTTTGTAGCGGTTGGTGTAGCGGTTACATAACTGCGACAAAACTCTGGCGGGATTATGGATTCAAATTTGTCGTGGTTTTTGAACCGCTACAAATTCAAATTTTACATGTGCAACGGTTGGTGTAGCGGTTTCGTAACCGCTACAAAGTATTCCATGCATTTAAAGATCTCAAGTTCTGCTATGAAGGTAATTAAACATTGTCTCCACTTTTATGTTCTATCCTAGATTTGTTTGTTACATATGGATAAGTCATGGATCAAGCTGCCACGTAGTTCTCCTGTATATTTAGCGGGATTGAACACTTTCTTAGATTTCGCCTTCTCTCACACTAGCATTAATGGCAAGATCGTGTGTCCTTGTTGCCGATGCAAGTTTAAGAAGTGGCAAACACGAGAATGTGCTTTGGAACATCTTCTTATAAAGCCTTTCCCAGAAGCATATACATTTTGGGAGGTTCATGGTGAGAAACGTGGTATGAGATATGGGGATCATCTTCCTCGAACCTCACAAGTACGAAATCAAGTACATCAAGATGATCCGGTTAATGAAGCTGTTCGCGATGCTTTTGGTGTTCAAGACGACAACTTCACAGTAGAAGTTCAGGGTCCAGAACCTATTTTCTTCAGGAATGATGCAGCTCAAGAATTTTTCAGCCTCATGGATGAGAGCGATCGTCCTTTGTATCAAGGTTATCAGAAATACTCAAAGTTATCTTTTCTAATCAAATTGTACCATATCAAGTGCTTGTGTGGGATCACTGATAAGGCAATGTCGATGTTCCTGGAATTACTTTGAGATGCTTTCCCTGACGCGGACATCCCCCATCCTTCTACGAGGCCAAGAAGATAATCAACAGATTAGGCTTGAACTACGAAAAAATCGATGCCTGCCCAAACGACTGTATGCTTTATTGGGGAGAGGACGCTCGAAGGGAGACTTGTAAAAAGTGTCACACTTTGAGGTTCAAGACAGTTCAGAAAGGGAAGAAGCAGAAGAAGACACCCGCAAAGATTCTAAGTTACTTTCCTTTAAAACCTCACTTACAAAGATTGTTTATGTCATCTAAGACAGCTGAGCATATGAGGTGGCATGAAGATGATAAGAATCAAGATGGTAAACTCAGACATCCACGGGATGCTGAAGCGTGGAAAGTGTTCGACTCAGTCTTTCCAGATTTCGCGGCGGACCCTAGAAATGTTCGTCTTGCTTTGGCGACCGACGGTTTTAATCTGTTTGGGAATCTTAGCACAAGCTATAGTGTATGGCCAGTTATGTTGATACCCTACAACTTGCCCCCGTGGATGTGTATGAAACAAAGCTCCTTCATTATGTCCATGATCGTTCCAGGGAAAAAAGGCACCGGGAAATGACATCGATGTGTATCTCCAACCGCTGATCAAGGAGTTGGTGGAGTTGTGGAATGTAGGTGTAGAGACGTATAACGCGCATGAGAAGACACTTTTCAACTTGCGTGCGGCCTTGATTTGGACGATAAGCGACTTTCCTGGCCTTGGGACATTATCCGGGTGGAATGTGCATACCGGCCTTGTGTGCCCAGCTTGCAATTTTGACTCTGACTCAGTGCGCCTTCCCCACAGTCGTAAGTGGTGCTTCAAGGGTCATCGGAGGTTTCTCGATGGTACGCACAGGTTTAGGTTGAAACTCAATCGTTTTAATGGGAAACAAGAAAAAAGAGGACCTCCTCAGAATTTATCCGGTGAAGAAATCATAGAGCAGATTCAGGATGTTGAATTTGAGTATGGGAAAAAAGACAATCCAGCTAAGGCTAGGACAAAGACTGCCAGGCCTTTTGGTTCTACGCCCCAGCAATGGCGAAATATAAGTGTCTTCTTCACTCTTCCGTATTGGAAAGATAATTTGCTCCGACACAGTCTGGATGTCATGCACATTGAAAAGAATGTGTGCGACAATATGTTGTACACTATTCTCAACGAACCAGGCAAGTCAAAAGATCATCTGCAAGCGATGAAAGATTTACAGGAGATGGGCGTTCGTGGAGATGGATGGCCGGAGGAGCATGACAGATTTCAACCGGCAAGATTCACCCTGACAAAACCGAATAAGGAAATCTTTCACGCGACCTTGAAGAAAATAAAAGTTCCTGACGGGTATTCAAGCAACATATCACGATGTGTTGACGTGCAGGCTCGAAAGGTTAATGGGCTGAAGAGTCATGACTCACATGTGCTTATGCAACAGTTACTTCCGCTGGCCATAAAAAATACGCTGCCTCTCGATGTGTCTGTCGTTTTGGTTGAGCTTTGTACTTTCCTTCGGAAGTTGTGTTCCAAAGTTTTGATAGTGGAGGAGCTCGACCAGCTGCAGCAGAAAATCATTCTTACGCTGTGTCATTTGGAGATGATCTTTCCTTACTCCACATCGTTGATGCTATCTGATGTTATGGGCCTCATGATTTAAAATCAGTCTTTGAGTTTCACTCTAGTTCACAAGCATTCCAGGTAGAGTATACACAAATCAAGCACCAAGATATGACACCATTAATCTAATTCTTCATAGTAATTTCCACAGAAAATTTAAAAAATACAAAGAAAGAAAGAAAAATTCAGATACACGTAGTTGGCAACAAGCTCACCATTCAATAACTCTCTGTAGGCAGCGATGGGCCAACTGAGTCCTCTGAACACCAAATTGGTAGCGAGGGGCACGTTGACGATAATCTCCTTCTACGTCAGTTTCTTATCATCCCATATAGAAATTAGGTTGCTCCGACCCACCTACCCGATTCAACCCGTGATGTACAGGAACAAAATCCCGGGCGCAATGAATTCTCCCCAGTGCCTCTAGTCTCCGTTCACAATTAGATGGGACAACCCGTCTAACCCGCACAGAAGACCATGCTTCTTGTAGTTGTCGAACCTCCGCTTGGTCTTCTCGATTGTCGCCTTGATTGCAAGAGCCGATGCGATGTGTCTCTTTCATCGTCCTAATGAAGAAGCAGGTGGTGTGTTGACATAGGAGTGGAGGTTGGATCTCGCCGCTAAAGATGAAGAAGGGAGATGCGAGAAGGCTACGAGAACTCACCTATACCTTCAATTCGCACCAAAATGCGTTTCCCTAATTTTAATGTCACTGTGATAGTTTCCATTTTAAATTGTTGATTGGTAAAAAAAAATTATTTTTAATTGTTAGTTGGTATTTAAGGTACCTTCAAAACATTTTTGTGTTAGGTGCTCCTAACGTAATACTTCATTGACCCATCTGCATCTTAACTCTTAAAATTAAAAAAAGAATAATCATTTGGAGTTAAAGCCCCGCCTCGCTCTTGCACTAGCCATTGAGTTTCGTGAAGCCTTAGCAGTTGCAACGGCGTCCTCATCGTCTCCTTACCAAAGCAACAATGTCTCTCCAATTCTCCGCATCAGTCAGCATGAGGTTCCCTCAGGCCCTCCATAACGGCATCAAAAATTGCTCCCCCACCCATAGTGGCTAAATGCAAATTGTATCGTTTTAACTCCCTCATCCTTATCTTCCACCTCAGCTCCTTCTCATTCTCCTTCTTCGATTCCTGCTTCGCATTCACGCTCACCAACACTCGTGACTTTTATTCTTCTCACTGGTACAACTTCGAGTTCTTCAAATATATCCCTTTGCTACTTCTGAGATGCTATAAAAGATTATAATCGATCCTAATTCAAAACCAAACTGTAGCAAGCTTATTCCTAACTTCATTTATTGGTATTATTTGGCTTTAATTGCAACAATTATTGCCTAAATCATTAGTATTAAATTGATTTGAACGTGTTGAAGACTAATGAAATTCTTAAAGCTTTTTAAACTAAGGCTATGCAATGGGCTGAATGAGCTTCCCAATGGTTAGCTCGCAGCTTGCCCATGCCCTTGAAATGCCCCTTAAAGCCCATGTCATCAAGTGGGTTGGGCAAAACCCGTGTGGATTTGAATGGGCATAGGCAGCTCGATAGAGATTTTTTCTTAAAAAAGAAAAAACTTAATATGCAGCTGCACTTCTACTACATTGTTGTTTCTGATTTTTTAATGTAAATTACTAAAAGCACTAATAATAAAGCAATATAATCCTTATTATTCCTCATTGAAACCACACACGAAATGACATGCACAAAATTATCAACATTAACCTTCTTCAACTTGGGAGGACTTGTGTGTAGCCAATTTTGAGTACACATGAGTGCGTCAACCATCTTTGAAGATAAAGAGCTTCTAAAAGAATCTAGTATTCAACCCTCAATACTAAAAGAGGATTCTGAAGACACTATGAAGACTGATGTAGCCACCAAATCATGTGCAATGCAAATTTAATTTTTACACTTGGAAACATATGCACTTTCCACTATGCCAAAGTCAAATTTTGGTTCACAATATTTAATTAAATCAGCTTAAAGATATTCATCTACCTCTGAAAGTTGTTCAACCCTCTTAGTCACAATCTTTACACTAGCTAAAAACTTCTTAAATGTGTGATCAATGAAAACAAGGACATTTCAGTTTCAACCTCTGGAACTAAAATGTTTCTAGCAAGGACACTATCATCCACTTGCTCTAATGCTGACTTAGACTACAATCCACATGCTTCATTACAAGTAATGAAGTTATCATATAAACGATATAAACGATAGAAGATATTCATAATATGCTTCAACTTGACTTCATGCTATATTACATCAGGAAAAATTGTTTCCAAAGAAACTTTGACTTCACCTTATATATAATATAATATATTTTTTACACCACACACACACACTCTTAAATATCTTATATTTATACTTACACACACACATGAGCGGGGCATGGGCAACCCAAGGGTAGGCCCATAGCCCATCCAATTTAGTATACAGACATGCTTGTTATAGGACTTTCTTGAGCCAACTAAAATGGGCAATTTTGCACTGGGCCTGGGTGGGCTCACTGGGTTATGGGTGACTTGCTCAGTCCTACTTTGAACTCAAATAATTAAAAAGAAAGAGATAGCAACACTTTATAATAAATTAAGATTAGATTGAAATATTTTCAATGACTGGGTTTTGTTTTATTTTATATGTAGTTCTGGGTGCTTAATACATAGTAATTAGAATGACTGAGGAGCTTTGAGTGTTTCTGAAGGTGCAAAGGAACCCGCCTCTAGCTAAAAGTACAGATGTGGCATTAAGTATGCTTGATAGTGAGGCAAATGGGGAATTGAATGTGAGTGAAGTTCTAATTATTTTGGTTATGGAGCATGTGTACTAGAACACTTCATATTTATGTATTTTGCTAGTTAACTAGCATGTCAAGTTGAGTGGACACTTTTTTTTTAAGTGTCTAGTATTTTTCTTACCAATGTCATGGTTTGTTTAATATTTGATATCTTTTATCCTTTTCATATGTAGGCTGAATCACTTGTTATGTCACAGGTAGAGCAATAGACATGAGAAATGTGGCAATTGCAGCTGTAAAATCAATCATATTATATAGACAATCAAACACAAAAACCATACAACATTTGTTATAAAATTTTCTCCAATAGAAATTTTCTGCCTCTATACATGTAAAAGTAGAAGCAAGCTCTGTTGTTTATGATTAATAATTTAATATGTTTTCTATGTTGCAGGATAAGTTGAATGAATACCTTTGAATTATTCTAGCTATTGACTGATGTCAAATCTTGCTATTTTGAGTTAATTTTTTTTTTAAAATTTGGGTTCCCTCTTTTATTTTGCTTGGCCTTCATTTTTTGTTTAATTTTTTTGAGTTAAACTCTCTCATGATCAATATTTTGTTTTTACACCTTTAGACAACCCCACCTTATACTTGTTGTCTTGTAGAGTAGTCATGGATCTTTGGGCTTGCTTCTAAGGAATAACTGAAGTTTGCTTGTATTTTTGTTGAAATATGAAACTATGATATGAATAATTATTTTATATTCTTAGATGAAATAACAAATATAAAAACTTCAAATTATCAATCTAATCCAAAAGAAATATGTTTACAATCCAAATTATCAAAGTATCCTGAAATATTTTTCCAATAGGACCAAATATTTGAAATATTTTTTCAACACCAAGTATCTTAAGTTAATTAATTTTTAGTACATGGAGTATTTTTTCAGAAAATAAAAAATTTAAAAAAGCCCAATGTGGATTCCATTATCTATTGGCATGTGCTAATTTTATGAAGCAATTAGTATTTTTGTCAGTATATTAACGTTAACAGATATGATGACTCATTGTCCACATGGCATGGGTCAGTTATCATTTCAAGTATGTATTATATATTTTGAACTTAATTGTATTACGTTAAAGGTATGATTAAAAGTACTATTTGTATATGTAGATTCCCCTTAGATTTAGGAATAGGAAGTGTATGGATTAGATTCTGACACATTTTCTAAAGATTATCTCTTCCTCCCGCCACTTTATATTTTCTTCCTTTTCCTATTTGTAGTCTGTCCTCACCCCTAGAAACTATCTAAGGTTAACTTTTACATCAGACTATGCTACAAAACTCATTTCATTGATCAAAGAGTTTAGGAGCAAAAATATACATGTGCTTTATTTTCAGGAGCGTCCAGCACCATATGTTTTTTTTTAGAGCAAAAATACAAATGTGGTTATATTTTAGGAGCAAAAGTCACACCATCGTTAAAATCTAGCCTGTTGTAAATATGACTTTTTCTGTTGTAAATGACCAGATTTTAAATTTTGTTGTAAATACAGCACTTCCTGTTGTAAATCTAGCATTTTTCTATTGTAAATGACCTTTCTATGTTCAAAATCCAGGTGTTTAAATGTTGTTGTAAATATGACATTTTTCTGTTATAAATATGGTCATATTTTAAATTTTGTTGTAAATACAGCACTTCCTACTGTAAATATAATTTTTTTTTTTTGTAAATAACATTTCTATGTTTAAAATCCAGGTGTTTAAATGTTTTTGTAAATATGACATTTTTTGTTGCAAATGCACCGTTAAGTTAGATTTTAACGGTGGTGGGATTTTTGCTCCTAAAATGTAACCACATGTGTATTTTTGCTCCCAAAAAAAACATATATGTGTTGGACGCTCCTGAGGGTAAAGCACATGTGTATTTTTGCTCCTTTACCCATGATCAAACTATCACTACTACAAAAAAAATACTTTTAATGTTCATTTTTAAGACCCTTAGACAACTGTTTTTAAGGGTCGTGGAAAAAAGTGTCTTTGAAAGTTTATGACTTAGAACAACTGTCTTTAAAAAATAGTCGTTGAATTTCAACGACTATTATCTAAATAACGTATAGTCGTTGTATATCCACAAATCTACAGCATGCACGCATGCTAGGCAATCCGTAGAACCATCTAAAACACAATATAAGGTGCAATTGGAACAAGCTAAAGCCTCGTGAGAAAAAGAATGGATTGAAAATCACTATTGGAAAAAAGGCTTTTAAGACCGGACAAAAAAGGTACATTAGGACCGGACCCGCGAGCAGTCTTGTTCCAGGCGGTATTAAAAGTCGACCTTTAAGACCGGACTTTTACACGGTCTTAAAGATTTTCTTTAAGACCGGACATTTTAAACCTTCGGTCTTAAAAGTCGTACTAAATAAATATCGACCGCTCTTAAAAGATCCAAATATTAAGACCGGACAAATATCAATCCGGTCCTAAAGATAGAGGACTCTAAGACCGGATGACTAATTACCCGGTCTTAAAAGACTGACTTTCAAGACCGAATTTTTCAATGGACCGGTCTTAAAGACCAACTTTTAAGACCGGCTTAACACCTTTAAGAGCGGTGTTATATATACATCCGGTCTTAATATTTGAACATTTAAGAGCGTATCTTTTATTTGCGGTCTAAATTTTCCCGTATTTTTCCCCTGTTCGTTCTTCCCGATCAATATATATACACAAATCCACCATCCAAAACAGCACATAAAAATCGATATACTTTAAGCTACAAGCTATGAACATGAATAAATTGAATTGGGAAAAAGAATACAAATATTATCCACCATGAGTTATATGGCCTCTTAATTAAGTCTAAAACAACTAAAGTAATTTATACAATAAGCTAACATATAACTAATTACAAAGGCAATGAGTTACAATACATGCAAGACGTAATTCAACATACAAATGTAGTCCAATATATTATTCACCATGCCTTCATTTGATTCCCACCCAACAACGTAACATGCATCCTCTTTATAACATGCCCCTTTGAAACGGATCTCCGCCACAAAAACAAAACAAGAACAAATTCATATTCAATGATGACATTGTTTAATTAAGAACATAGACAAGATATAATAATAGTTAAAACCTTAAAGTTTTCTAAGAATTCTGCATATGAATATTAATTACCTTATGAATTGACACTTTTATAAAGTGATATCCTCCCATATCCCTTCTTGATGATCATTTCTTATGCCGGGTTCATTATCCGCTTCATCTTCTTCGTTCATGTCCGTGCATGATCTGCCATAATAAAAGGTTCATCTCCAAAACTTCTACTATTGACATCGACTAAAGTGAATCCTAGTAGATCAATCTGAACACCATTATTGACATTAACCCACTTGCATTTGAAGATGGGAAATCTAACTTTGACATAGTGGCCACCTCCCAAATCTCTTCAATAACCCCATAATATGGCATGACTGCCAATTTAGGCCTCTTGTCTTTCGAACTGGAGAAGTGCATAGATTCACCTCTAACATAACACCACCGTTCGGGACCGTGCTCCTATCATCTAGGGACTTCGTGTAAAATGTATAACCATTGATCACATACGAATTCCAACTTATGACATCAAACTCGGGACCACGTGCTAACCATTTCATTGTCTCGAAACACATCCGCATCCCTCGACCTTTTGTTTGAACCGGTTTGCAAAAGTTCTGTTATGCTCCCTAATCAACCTTTGTTCGGTCATTCGATGGTTCTCTTTCCTTACTGACCTCTTTATGTGCGATATGATGGCTTGAACTTCATCAACATTATTCAAGATGTATAAGTGGACTTGTGACAATTCATCGGGATCCACACTCTTTACCGAAGCCCCACGTCTACCCCCTTCAAGATGTCGACGCGTTTTGAAGCCCAATATGTCTTACTTTGGCCAAATAATTTTGACAAAATTCCATGGCCTCTTCGAAACATATTTCGAACAATTGATGCTTCGCCGCACGCGTTCTTCACATACCCTTTTAGGAATTTCATAGATCTTTCAATAGGGTACATCCACCGTAAATGGATAGGGCCGCACAACTTTATCTCCTCACTAGATGAATAATGAGATGAACCATGATGTCAAAAAATGAAGGAACAAAAAGCTTCTCAAGGTGGCACAAGATAAGATATCCTTCATTCTCCAATTCATCCAACTTTTCAATCTTGAAAACTTTACTACAAACCGCATTGAAGAAGAAACAAAGTCTAGTCAAAACGACCCGAAGATCATATTCGGCTGGGAGTAGCTGTTGCATCAAGACATGACAGTCATGAGACTTTTGGCCTACTAATTTCAAGTCCTTCATCGAGACAAGCCTCTTAAAATTTGAAGAATACCCCGAGGGAACTTTTGTGCCATGTAAACACTCACAAAAGCTTTGTTTCTCATCCTTAGACAAAGTATGAGAAGCCGGGGACAATAAGTTCTCTTCCCATATGGCCTTGGATGCAAGTCTTCGCGTATTCCCATTGCTTGCAAATCCAATCTTGCCTTCACACCATCCTTCGAACTACCTTGTATGTTGAGAAGCGTGCCCACAATACTATCACATACGTTCTTCTCCACATGCATGACATCAATACGTTGTCTCACATCAAGATTGCGCCAATAGGGAAGATCAAAGAATACAAATCTCTTCTTCCATATATTTGTTTCTTTTCTACTCTTTCCGGAGCTTACCGAAGATGACACCGATATTTTTAACCTTTTCATACACTTGCTCCCGAGTCAATGCCACCGGAGCTTCTTCATACTCTTGGCCACCAAAAAGGCCTTCTTTAATCGACGATATGGGTGGCCCCGTCTAAGAAATCTCCTATGTCCAAGATACACCGTCTTTCTTCCATGTTGAAGTTGATGGTAGCATGTGCCTTCTTCACAAACCGGACATGCTTTATGGCCTTTTACACTATACCCTGACAAGTTCCCATATGCTTTGGGAAGTCGTTTATAGTACAAAATATCATGGCTCTCATTCTAAAGACCTCCTTCTTGAAAGAGTCAAAAACATCGACACCTTCTTCCCACAACTCCTTCAAGTCTTCGATCAAGGGCTCTAGGTAAACATCTATGTCATTTCCGGTTGTTTTGGTCCCGAAATCAACATAGACAAAGATGATGTACTTTCGTTTCATGCATAACATAGGAGATAAGTTGTAAACAATCGTGACTACGGGCCATGAGCTATGTATGCTGCTAAGGCTTCCATAGGGATTCATTCCATCCGTGCTAAGGGCAAGCCCGAGGTTCCTAGGTTCTTCGCCGAAGTTCGGAAATAATTGATCGATCTTCTTCCATTGAGAAGAATCGGCCGGATGTCGAAGCCGTCCATCCGAAATCCTCTCATCTCGCATGCCACCTCATTTTTTGCATCATTTTCATTCGCAAACAACCGCTTGAACCTTGGTATGATTGGAAGATACCACAACACTTTTGCAGCCCCTTATCCGACTTGTACCGTGGGGTTTCACATATCGGACAACTCGCTTCTCTTCAAACTCTTTTCTATATAATACACAATCATTCGGGCATGCATGGATCTTTTTGTACTCCATCCCGGTGGACAAAGTATTTTCTTAGCATCATAGTAGCGATGCGGCAACACGTTATCATCCGGAAGCATGTCCCTCAAAGACTCAAGCAATTCTCAAAAACTCTTGTCGCTCCATCCATGACGTGCCTTCAAGCTTACCAATTTCAATACGGCGTTCAACAATTGGTATTTTTACACCCACGGTATAGCGGTGTCTCGCATCACCGCACATATTACCATATGCATGTGATCGCTCAAAAGCCTCTTCTCCTACATCACGGATAATGTCCTCTATGCGATCATCCATATCCGTGTCATTATCATCAAAGGCCACTTCCCCATGTTTTTCCCACTTGATGGCACTTGTTCACCATGCCATACCCATACTGTATAAGTCTTACAAAATCCGTGACAAATTAAATGTGTGCGTATAACTTCAGGACATAGTCAACACTCATTCAAACATTTTACACAAGGGCAATAATACTTCCCCCAATCATCATGGGCATTTTGTTTAGCAAATTCTATAAATTCCCTAACCCCATTCTGATATTCAATACTCGTTCGTAAAGCATCTATCCAACTGTGATCCATAGTAGAATTCCTATATATTATTTAAACGAATTAAGAATTACTTTTGGTCATAAATGCATCACAGTGAATCCAAGAACCAAAATAAATGCAAGACGAGGAAATTAAATGCAGAGGATGAAGGTCTTGTGGACTAACCTGTAGCATATGTGTTTGCCGAGTCGTCTTACTTCTCCGCTCACGAACGTTGATGTTGCAGACAAGACAAAGAGTAACCTAAAAACACTTGTTGGTCGAGTTGGGTAGGTCTAAAGTGCAAATATAATCTTCAAAAAACAATATTCGTTAACAACAGAGAATACCCATAACAACATTACACCGATTTCGTTAAACCCATGAAAACCAAGAACGATAAGCTGGAAAGTAATAAAGTTTTAACCGAAACATCTCTTACAGCTTCGTCTATAGACGTTTAGCTAAGGAACCAGAGAGTGATTGTCGAGAAAGGTACGCGAAGCAGCGACGAAGCTGAGATGGAAATTTCGAGTCGGAACCTGAGTATTCACTTTCGGCGCGACAAGAGTTCAGAGAGGGAAATTTAATTTTTCCGCGCGACAAAGATACCTTATTTAGCTTTTTGGATTTTATTAATACCGGTTATTAATTAAATGTCCGGTCCTAAAGATACAACTAACATTTTAAGACCGGAGTTTTAAAATTATCCGGCCCTAAAATTTTATTAGACTTTTAAGTTTTAAGACCGGAGGTTTATAAAACATCCGGTCCTAAAATTCAAATTATCTTTAGACCGTTACTTATAAAATAAAATGTCCTGGTCTTAATGGCCTTCGTGATTGGTATATTAAATCAATAAAATAAATGATATTTTTTGGACAAAAAATAAAGCAAAATTGGAGAATAAGTTTCTTTAATGAATTACTGGAGAACAGCCAAAAAATTCATAGTGTTCTTAATGTTTCTTACATTACTTCAGAATATATACACAACAACAAAAAAACAAAAGAAAAACAAGCTGAATAATATCATCCACAAGAATCTTTACGGAGAGCGGAGAGGGGTCGAGGTAGGCGCGCTGGGGCCAACAGGTTGGAGAGGGGATTACGAACATCCGCATGGCCGCCTTCAAGATGAGGGATGGACTCGGCAAGGACAGGATCGGCGAAGGATCGAGGGGGTGCGGCATGAGCAATCTCTTCATCATCCGAAGAAATAACAATGGGTCCAACGACCCGAGAGTCTTCGGAAACAATACGACGCACTGTCGCCGGGAGGAGGCGCACCATATAATGATCTAGCCATGGCACGAGAGTGAGGCGTGTATGCACCCCTACGAGCGCTTTGCTTGTATCTAACCATGGTTTGAGGATTTGAGAAGTTGGGGCGAGAGCTAGGAAGTGAGGAGTTAACAAGGACAAAGAGGTAGTGTATGGAGTATATAAAGACAGATGGCGGGAGAGATAAACATCGATGATGAATTCGTCATTTTACTTTTATACAAACTTTTAAGACCGGACTTTTATCTTATATCCGGTCCTAATTTTAATTCAATTACTTTTAAGACCGTCCTTTTATCACATATCCGGTCCTAAAAATCATTTAAGACCGATATATTACTTGGTATCCGGTCCTAAAACTCATTTAAGACCGATATATTACTTTGTATCCGGTCCTAAAACTCATTTATTTTTATATTTCAATTTATTTTTTTCAAGTAAAAATCTTTGGTTAAAAAATATTACTTTTAAGAACGGATCTCACACAGTATCCGGTATTAAAAGTTCATTCTTTTCAAGAGTCCCTTCCCCATTGTTGAAATGAATTCGAGTCTCTTCGGCTTCCACATAAACTTCCCAACTAGGCGTCTCCTCGTATTACGAGCAAATATGCGTCTCCTCGTTAATGTTTCCGGCGTTTCACATTCTTCAGATGGGTTCTCTATTTAAACCCGTTGTTACTTTCTTAACATTCATCTCCATCTCCTCCTAGAACCTCCACCGTAATGGCTTCTCCACCACGACGAGGTCCTCCTTCGGGCGAAATCCCGAGGCACCTCCATATCCTCCTCCGTTGCCTCCGGCCGAACTTCGGCGATGCTTTGGAGCACTGATAGCCGCGTCGATCATATAGACCGAAGCTTGGGCAAAGCTGCTTCAGTCTATCACGCCGTCAACAACAAGCCGCAAGCGGTACTCGACGCCAATGACGTTGAGTACCATACCTCGATGACGACGTCTCAGACCATTCCCTCCTCCGACAACGATGGGGAGGATTAGAATTTTTAAGTTTTTTTTTGTACTGTCGCCTTACGAGGCAGCGAAAAAAAAATTATTAAATAAAATTTTTATTTCCCAATCGCCTTCCTTGTTTGTCTTTAACTTTATGTTCTTTTTCTCCGACAACAAGAACAAACAAAACATTGTCCTATTCGTGGTGATCAATCTTAAAAATTTGCAAAATAAAGTTAACAGTTGCGACCATACAAAACAAAACAAAAAAACATTATTTACCTTTTTTCGAATAAAAACAAACAGAGTGACGACTATTCTCAAGTTTGGACCATCGTTGTCTTCCTCTACTTTTCCGGATGTGATGAAAATTTTCGGTGTCGTTTTCGTTATCTTCTTTCTTTTTCCGACAAAAGAAAAGGGACACCGATGACGTTCTTCACATCCGTAAAAGTAGAAACGAGAACAACGAAGCACAAAACTTGAGAAGAACGCCGAAACATGGTTGCCTTGAACCCTAACGATATGTCGAAAATCGAGTCACCAACTCTATTTAAATGAAGAATATTAGGACCGGACGTATAATAAATCCTCGGTCCTAAAAATTAAGCCTTATTTTAAAATTTAAAGTTAGGAGCGGACAACTAACAAATATACGGTCCTAAAGGTTTCGGCAATCTATTAAATAAAATGAAGACTTTTAAGACCTGACTACTAACAAATATACGGTCCTAATATTTTAGCCGTATATTTTCTATACTTTTAGGACCGGATATTTGACATACATACACCCCTAAAAGTCTCTACCCATATTTTTAGAATTAGACGAAGAATTTTAGGACCGGATATTTGTTAAATATACGGTCTTAAAATGGACGAAGATTTAGGACCGTATATTTAACAAATATACGGTCCTAAAAGTCTCTACCCAAATTTTTTATAATTAGACGAAGACTTTTAGGACCCGATATTTGTTAAATATACGGTCTTAAAATGGACGAAGACCTTTAGACCGTACATTTAACAAATATGCGGTCCTAAAAGTCTCTACCAAATTTTTTAGAATTAGACGAAGACTTTTAGGACCGTATATTTATTAAATATCCAGTCTCAAAATGGACGAAGACCTTTAGGACCGCACTTTTAACAAATATCCGGTCCTAAAAGTCGCGAATACTTTTCAGAGCCTCATCTGGCTCATTTTCAACATCCGCCTGTACCTCAAATTTCAAGCACTAAATAGCTTTATCCACCATCCCATTCATTCGAAACCCAAAATGGACACACACAAATTGTTCGAAAAAATAAACAAATTTATTATTGAATTACATTGCTATATTTACAAATGAATGAATTAGCTAGTCGAAAAAATAAACAAATGTACGTAAGGCTATTGTTGCTACAGCATCATATATTATTTACAAATGAATTAATTTAGGACATTAATTATTGTCCTGACTTGGATATTCTAAGACTAGTTTATACAGATATTCATAAAAAAACTCGCGTATGTGCTCGATTTCATCATTATCAAATGGCTCTTCACAGGCAAACCTCTGTAACATCAAAGACAAAATGTAAATAACATATTATGTGCATATTTCATATGTAACATTAAGCCATCGTTGATCGAATTCAGCCATAACATCATACCCTTAAAGTGACTTTAGTGTTTCCCTCCGTCACAATATCATATAAGTGTTTCATGACGTACGGGCCACATAAGTTCGATCCTTCCTAGTTGCCGACGGTCTAAAAATAACAATAAATATATATAAGAGCATATATAGCTTATCGACCAACTTCTCGAAGGAAATTATGCCATGTCCAATTATGTACTAACCTTACTTTTGTGCCATTTAGGATCGTGAGTGAGCACCACGCTTTTTTTTACCTCAACACGGAAGGTCTTCATGGCACTATCATCAAAATCACAAATTTATCGGTAATGTTCACCGAAAATTCACAACAGAGATTTCGAGACAAGACAATCAAAATGACATTCTTACTTGGTGATCATCGGCTTCAACGTAGTCGATGGATCGTTGTGAGTGGAGCATAAGAAGATAACATAATGCAACTCCATGTTCATGACGACCAACGCCGGTGGTTGCTGAAAATTCACGCAGTAAAGTACTCAGTGATATATATATATATGTAGCATAATTATATTAAGTGAATTGCAGACAAGTATATATGTACCCGAGCCAGTGTGGAAACAAGTACACCTTTCTTTGCACTTTACACAACCTATTTGATATGTACTCCTGTCTCAATTCCAGAGGTAGTGTTGTGCTTGCATACACTGGGCACAAGAATCCAAAATCCGAAATTCTGCCCTGTTCAAGCAGTTTCTCGTGCATGCACCTACAAGAATGACATCGATGAGGGAATTAGTATATATGTATATATGTGTGTCTAAACGGTGCATTTCAATTATGTAATCAAGGAAGAAGATACTTACTTCATAAATATTTGAACACATGGACTAGTAACCTCCTTTCCGGAATCGGCATGGACTCTACATCTTCATTATCAATGTAAACCGGTCCAGGATTAGGGAGGCCTATTACTTCATCGACAGGCCAGATTTATCTTTAAACCATTGTTGGGCTACCAAATCTTGTATTTTTTCCTTGGCCGTCAAGTTAGCAGTAGGGGGTGGAGCTTGAGGAGGGGGTGGAGCTTGAGGAGGGGATGGAGATTGAGGAGGGGGTGGAGCTTGATGAGGGGGTGGAGCTTGAGGAGGAGTAGAGACATCTACAAGCTTCACTGGCCAAGAGATGAAGGTTCCCTTGACATCACTCACAACCTTCGACTCATCGGTTGGGAGAGGGACAGTGCATCAAAGATCACCTCTTCAATCGACACTCGACTTCATCATCGGCCATTTGTTCGTGGTGTACAATTGATCCCAAGTTGTGGGCAGTCCCTTTAGCAACCAATTGTCTATGACCATCACGATCCTCCACATACGAGATGACAAGGTTGCTCGACTCGACCGTCCAACAATGCAGCTCCCTCTAGTGCTCTGGCTGCTGCATAGGTGCACCAAGGTGTCAAGGGATCCACACTGGTCTCTCGCCGAGAGCTCATCGGGAGGAACTTCATTTTATCCATCTCCTCCTTCATCTTGCTCATCTCGATTGAAACATCCTCAATGTAGCATCTTTCGCCGCTGATTCCTCACTTAATTTGGCCAGCGTCTGATCCATCTCCTCCCGGGTAACCATACTTTGTCTCTGGCGTTTGGATTTACCAAAGTATTGCTTTAGGCCTACCCGTCCTCCAATCCCCCTTACACGCCCTGAGTGATCTGGTTTCCGGTCGCGGCGGTCGAACATCATTCCTCCCGTCCGACGCAAAAGATCTCTCTGCCTATTTCTTTTTAAGATCTTCCTTTAAGATACAGATAACGAGAAGCTTAGTGATGAAACATGTTTAGTAAGTAAAAAATAACAATATCGATACTTACAATTTGTTCAGCAACTACACGAGTTCTTTCACTCGTGTAGGTGCCGCTTGGCTTTGCCGAATATACAACCGAGCTCCTCGCGACGTATTGGAGATGGCGGGCTGGTCAACTACCGTAGAAGGATTGGATTCAGCTTCATCTTCCAATCTCTTCCGTTTGGTGCCATCAAATCTTTTCGGCCTTTTCATATCCGCCGCGAGAAGCCTGTGTGGGCAATCATTCTTTCTCCCAATCTCCTGATATTTTTCCCTTATTTTCTGTGAATCAGGATTGAAAACAACTATATATCAATTATGAATTCCAGCCATGTCACTAACAGAAATTAGAGAACTTCTACCACGGCGTGCACGGCGCTGAGGAGGCTCAATGTGAGATGAAGAGGGTTCGTTTGTCCGACCCTCCCCAGTCAAACCAGTATCTGGAGTTTCAAGAACACGAGTGGAATCGTTTTCACCGTTCATTTTCAAGACAGTTACTTTTTTATTTAAACTTTAGTACCGGACAAATTTTAAGTTCGGTCTTAAAAATCAAAGTTTTAAGACCGGCTTTTAATTATGTTCGGTCTTAAAACTTTAATACCTTTATATTTATATTTTTCCGTATTATTTTGGAGTGTAGAAAATATAAGTATGCCTTGATGAGATTTCTACATAAAAGTATTTGATATTTCAATTTTTTTATTAACATTTTTAAGGCCGGTTGTTATTTTAACAGGTCTGGATAAGATCTATGAAAAATTGATCGAATAAGAAGTTCTTTATATTTACAAATATGCCACCGGTCACATATTTAGGACCGGTCGATAATTAGTCCTGGTCTTAATGAGGCGTCCTTCATTGTGTAAGAAGTTCTTTTTATTTACAAACACTGCCACCTTGGTCACACCATTAAGGCCGGTGCTTCGTTTATCCGCTCTAAATGAGGCGGTCTTATAGCCCTTCATTGTTTAAGAAGTTCTTTTTATTTACAAAACTGCCACCGGTCACACCTTTAAGACCGGTGCGTCGATTATCCGCTCCAAATGAGGCAGTCTTAAAGCCCTTTTTTGCACTAGTGCAATAATATCAAATACTTTTATCAATGGCAAGCGATTCAAGAAATATTCTAAACACATCTGGCAAGATCCAATAAACTGAGTATTTCTACAACAGTTTCTGGCCTTTTCTAGTTCCGTACTGCTTCCACCACAAATATGATTCACAATTCAATTTCAAATCTGGGTTCCATTAGGACCCTATCCATGAGACAACATAGTTCAAAAACAAATACTTCAAACTGGTCTCAAATTTTGTTGAAAAACGTTTCATTTGAAAACTTAGTTCAAAAGTTCAATTTCAAAATTTCACAAATACAACATGTGCATTGGCAAGTTCAAAATTCAATTTTCAAACATACACGGAACTAGACAACTGATATAGAAGGGTTATGAACTATAACACATTCCAGGCCCGTACTCTTGCTACTCAAGCCATTCATGGGACACACAATCCATTATATTCCATCCCTCTGACCATTCCAAGACAATGCTTGTAATTCTCAGACTTCATAACATATTCGGGACACTGCCCGATATTCAAGATCTAATAACTATGGCTTCTGCCAGCCTATGGACATACTAGTCCCACAGGATTTAAGGCTTTCTCATTGATCACTTATCAAGTTTGACGACCTAAGAACATACCGGTCCAATAGGTCTCACCGCCCACCATATACTTATACCACGAATATATTCCATGATAAACACACAGCATTGGAGCACCTCATGGCAATACACTGGATCACAAACACTGGTCCACGACTATCTCATATGGGGTCATTCTATATGAACTTCTGATATTAGTCTATCTTCATGTTGGGAAATATACACGCAGCAGAAGGATTTCATCCATTAAATTTTTTTTACGAATCCCAAAGAGGATCTATCAACAGCGTTTAAATCAGGTTCATTGGAAAAACCGTACCTATATGAACTTGTATACGTCCTTTGCGAACACGTGGGCTAACACCTTCTTACTCAATCAATATCTAGGAGCCGACTCTACGAATCCACTCCCTCTACCAGTATCCACACTGAACAGCTTTCCAACACGTGCGACAGCGTGCTAGCGCCTTCTTACTTTGCGTCTCATGTCCTTTCTTTAGGATTTCTTTTGCGACTTGTCTCTTATTTCAATACAACTAATGCTTCATTTTATAGAGTTTCTCAAACCCTAATTAGGCCGTATTAAAATATTCACAATTAATCTAAATTAATCTTGAAATTCGAATTTGGATATTAATTAAATCTGTCCAACAGATCTAATCTAATCTATTTAATTAATCCAAATTCAAAGCCTGCTGAAATCTGAGATATGATATCTGTCTATTTAATTATCTGAGATACTATATCTCAATTTAAATTAAATCAGATATATGATATGTCTTATTCGAAAATTAAATCTGAGATATTATATCTATCTATTTAATTAAATCTGAGATAGTATATCTCAATTGAAATTAAATCAGATATATGATATCTCTATTTATTTTAGTTATTTAATTTATCAAATAAATTAAATACTATATAATAATATTATTATCTTCAAATTTAAAATATCCTAGATTAAATGTTGTAATCATTAAATCTAAGACATATCTAAGATTCAATGAATCTGGACACTTTTGCTCGTGTTAGACTATTATTGTGTGCGACCCTATAGACCCAGATGAGATTGGCAGCGGGCCAATAATCTTGACCATTCACATTCCTCTGCATGAAAATCACTGATCCCGATCAAAGCCTTTATCATCACCTAGTCAAAGGTGACTTTTGACTAGGTCAAAGATCAACGACTCTCATGTAGGAATCCATGATGATCTCAGGTTAAAGGGCGTTGTGACGCGGTTATACATGAGATAAGCTTATGACTAAATCCATGCAGTTTTCTCATAGTGGGTCAGTCTAGCACCTTGTACTCTTATAAGTGTCTATGACTTTGATTCGTATCTCCATGCTCATCAAAGTCATACTGGTCTTACTTCATCTTCGCTCCCACGTAGATGACCGACCAGGGACATTTAGGATAATCTATAAGATACATCCAAGGATATAGTTATCACTATAAACATGCAAATGATATGATAACTAAACAAAAAATACTTTTAATAACATAAACGTTTAAAGTACAATGACTTGCCCCTAGGGCATAATTTCCAAACTTTGGCATAAGCACAAATTCAACTTTCCCAATCGGATATTTAACCCACACCTCGGGAAACTATTAGCCACTATCACATCTACGATTATCGGTTCCAGTCATAAGGTATGAGACTATAACTCGTGGCTATCGAGGTTCTAGCTATCACCTGGTTCCATCAGTGAACAACTTTCAATCATTCATTCTAGGGAATATTATTATAATCAAGATCTTTCCCTATGCTAGATTAGTAGCTAGTAACCTCTAAATACCTCATACACATTGGTACCATGCATATTCTAGTGTCTCAATTCATTCAGATCAATCGGTATCATAACCTAGTACCTCAATTCATTCAAATCAATCGATACCTTATTCTAGTCCCTTAATTCATTAAGGGGGATCAATGCCTAAAGAATCACTCAACTTATCAAGTTGACAATTCAATTGTCAGTAATCCTCCGGATGCCCAACCAATTCTTAGGTTTATCAACCTAATTCTGAAACCTCGACCATACCCAACAAACATGCTACAATCATCATGATTTATAACTTATAACATTCAAGAACTATCCTCGAATATCCCCAAATCAATAAGCGTCGATTCACAATCCAACTCCTAGAACCTCAACATCAGCTAGGTTGAGAAATCATATTACCTCAACAGTACCCAGAATACAAACTAGGATCATGGTTCACATTTCCTAGTCTAACCATGGCCATTACACAGTTTACATATCAAACTTGCATGGAACTAGGACATGCTCCTCTCATGCAGGACAAAGGCAGCAAATGTATACTTCTATTCACACACCAAACCATTTAACTAACGAGATTAGATGTACACAATAACATTCACATATCCTCACGAGGTTAATAAGCAAACAAAAGTGCAAACAAAACTAAATATAACTCACTTGAGCTTCGAGGAGTGGTCCGCTTCGAACAAATTGTTGCCAAGTTTGTTCATCAAGAAATTTGTACTTGTCCCGGGGTTGATGGTCGAGGCTTCTCCTCGGCAAAAATATAAGTGTTAGCCGAGAAAGGTCTTAAACTTCTGAACCGCTCGGCCACAATAAGACAATGTTGAGTCTTTCAACTTCTCGGACTCGGGGACGGTGAATGTAAGCGGATAGTGTCCCACATAGGATCCTTTATTGTTTTTGGTCCACATTTTTCCACTCATCAGTCAAAATGCTAACCTTGCTGCGTACTAGGCGCAGACAAAACTAGTATATGTGCTTTTATTAGGACCGAAAGGTTGCAAATTTTCATCAAAATGAATCTCGAGCTTCGTCCCGG
The DNA here is from genome assembly GCA_025563575.1 of Acacia pycnantha. Lineage (NCBI taxonomy): Eukaryota > Viridiplantae > Streptophyta > Magnoliopsida > Fabales > Fabaceae > Acacia > Acacia pycnantha. The sequence goes on along the minus strand of JAMWYP010000328.1, from coordinate 20,420 downwards.
TATTCCGACTAAGGGATACTTCCATCATTCGTGTGCCGCTTCTACCACGGCGTGCAGCGGCGAGAGGCTCAATGTGAGATGAAGAGGGTTCGTTTGTCCGACCCTCCCGATCAAACCGATATCACGGAGTTTCAAGAACACGAGTGGAATCGTTTTCACCGTTCATTTTCAAGACAGTAGAGAGGAATGCACGAGAAAATGAGGAGTAACGAGAGGCTAACAGTGCGCGGGCGAGGAAGAGAGGTAATGGAACAGGGAAGGGTTTCGCAACGTGAGCAGGGGTTCTTCAGTGAGAGTGTGAGAGTGACAATGTGAGAGTGACAAAAGCTTCCGCGTGAAGTTAACGTTTGGCGCTTCATTTTTAAGACAGGACAAATACACATATACGGTCTTAAAATATAACCTTTAAGACCGATCTCTATATATGTCGGTCTTAAAAGTAATTAATTTTTATTCAAACTTTAGTACTGGCCAAATTTTTGGTCCGTTCTTAAAGTCTAACTTTTAAGACCGGTCATTCTGTAACTATGGTCTTAACATTTATTACTTTTTTATTTAAACTTTAGTACCGGACAAATTTTAAGTTCGGTCTTAAAAATCAAAGTTTTAAGACCGGCTTTTATATATGTTCGGTCTTAAAACTTTAATACCTTTATATTTATATTTTTCCGTATTATTTTGGAGTGTAGAAAATATAAGTCGCCTTGATGAGATTTCTCCATAAAAGTATTTGATATTTCAATTTTTTTATAAACATTTTTAAGACCGGTTGTTATTTTAACAGTGCGGATAAGATCTATGAAAAATTGATCGAGAATAAGAAGTTCTTTATATTTACAAATATGCCACCGGTCACATTTAGGACCGGTCGTTACTTAGTCCGGTCTTAATGAGGCGTCGTTCATTGTGTAAGAAGTTCTTTTTATTTACTGAACCTGCCACCGTCACACAATTAAGGCCGGTGCTTCGATTATCCGCTCTAAATGAGGCGGTCTTATAGCCCTTCATTGTTTAAGAAGTTCTTTTTATTTACAAAGCGCCACGGTCACATCTTTAAGACCGGTGCGTCGATTATCCGCTCCTAATGAGGCAGTCTTAAAGCCCTTTTTTGCACTAGTGAATGGACGATAAGCAACACCATTCAATATTTGACGCAAGAAATAGAGCATTTCATGTCCAATGAAGCACAAAAATAAGAAGAAAAACAAAACCTCTCAAGTCTTAACTGAATAAAGAAGAAGACAAATAAAAGAACTATTTACAGACAAAAAAAAGAACCAGGAAATAGAGCAGAAAAACACTACAATGGAACTATCCATTCAGAATTTCAACAAAAGAAAGCACTAGGAAATAGAGCTATGGTATCCTCATCATTGCCTACCGGGGGGACTTCCTCCTTTTCACGTACAGTGCCCAGGATCGTTGCTTAACATGTTGTTTAGTAAGGGGGAGAGAGAGAGAGAGACGCAGATCTGCAACCAGCGGCAAACGACAGATCTAGAGGCTGTGGAGCACGCTCGTAGTTCATGACAGAGGACGAGTCGGAGTCGCTCACGCCGTTATAGCAAATCTCCTTGGCGGCAAGGGTGGGGTCGTTGGGTGCGGCGAAGGAGATAGGTGGGTCTCGAGACTCTTATTCGCGTTTAGGATGATGAATTTGAGAAAGACGTTCTACATACTGTTGGGTTTTAAAGAGAAAACTTTATATTTTTATGGAAGAGAGGGAACGACAAAATGTTAAAGGCACGAGATTGAAGTTGAAATATCTGAAAAATTTGAATTTCAACGACTGGTTTTGAAAAACCAGTCGTTGTAACTTAAAATAAAATAGCATGAGGAGACCCAAGCTGTTTTTTTAATGTGTATACAAACAGTCGTTTGTTTTACTTCTCTTAACTATCGAAATTCTAGGCTACATACTAGTAAACAGGGACGGAACCAGAAATCAAAATTGGAGGGGGCGAAAAGTACAGAAGATAACCCAGGTGTTTATGAAATTACATTAAGCCCTATAAACGTTTTCATATATTTATTTTAGTCCCTCTATAAAACTCTTAATAGGGACTAAAGTGAAAAATTTAAAGTTTTATGAGGTAGAAATATAATTTCTAAAAATTTTGGGTTAATTCTATAATTTTAGGGGGGAGCCACCCTAGCCCCCATGTAGGTCCGTCCTTGCTAGTAAATAGCTATTAATATGAGATAAAATCACAACGGTCATGTAATTTTTAAAGCTTTTATTTTAACGATAAGTAGCACTAACTTTTTGCTTACTGAAGAAAAGTAATAAAGATTCTATGGATTCTGAAATATTCATGTTATGAATACTGCAGCTCCTCATAGATCGCATAATTTATATTGATAATATATTGATATATTTGGTTCGGAATTGAAATGGTGAACAAGAAATATTTTGGAAAAAAATACCTATAAAAAAAAGAACATATTGCAATTATTTTTTAGAAAAAGTACTACATAAAAATTATTTTTTATGGATATTACATAGAAAGTATGAAAAAGAACTTCCAATAGAAGAGTCGAGTCAAGGTTAATTATTTTATAATTTTAACAGCGCCTTTCCTCCGTTGGCCCTTCAATGGGTTTCCTAAACTCTAGGGGGTAACGGTTCTAACTGGGGAAACTTAAAGATTTAATAAAAATGAAAAAAGTATGGTACCAAATTAAAATTTGAGCAAAATTAAAGTATAGGTACCTCCAAAATGGTTTTCTTTTTTGATACTGAAGAGATTTACATTAAGAAAACAGCATTACAAAGTGGGGAATATAATCCCAAAGGAACAAGATAAGAAAATTTCCCCCTTGGCGAGACTATCAGCTAACATATTACTGGGCAACTGCCAATCCCTTCTCATGAGCTCCAAAATGGTTTTCCTAATAAAACTTAATAAGCAAATTAAGCCTAAAATGTACTTATTTAGGCCCAAATGAGTCCTCTCATAGTCTCATGGATAGTACTCGGTCCAAGAGCTTTAAATTGGAAATTGCGCTCAACGGCTCCATTTTCAACATAAATAACATTAATATGATGTGATCACCATTTTTGTTCAGATTTATTGATCCAATTGCCATTCACATTGTAAAAGTCTCTTGAACTAGGTCAATCACTGCTTCATTTTTAATCCTTTTAGCTTGTGCTCTTATTATTGATCCAACTAGAATTATTTATAAAGGCTCATTGGAAGTTAAAGAGTTGTCACTTGAAGTTGAAGAGTCAACTTATTGTTTCTCATCTCTCTCTCTCTCTCTCTCTCTCTCTCTCTCTCTCTCTCTCTCTCCCCTTACTTCGACGCAACACTTTCTTCTTCCCCTCTTCATCAATGAAGCTCTGTCTTCCTCAGATATGTGGGGCCGGTTGAAAAATTGAAGGCAACAACAACAGTGGCTGTGCAAGCACCCCTTTCCTTTTCTTTACTTTTCAACATCATTCTCATATGAACAACAATGTAAAGCAAACAATTGTGGCGACGGTCTTTGGGCTTTTATTCTTTTTTTACTTCAGTTTATGGGTGACGAATTCTTCTTGTAACATTCCCATTTTCATCTGCATTAAGGTGGAGCTTTTTGGAATATATAAATTACCATGAAGCCTTGTGTTAGTGATATATGTTGTTGCATGAAATAATTAGAGTAAGATGAGGACGTGAAATTATTTATTGATGTGTAATTAAATGATTATGGTTAGGGACAGTCCTAAGGAAGAAATGACAATGGAAGTCAAAATATAACACCCTAAAATCTGACTTATGATAAATATCATAATGTAGTAAAATATACCTATTTTTTTTTTGCTCAACATAAAATATACCTATTGAAAATAGGTGAATATGAGGTCTCAAATACCTTGTATTGAATTTATCTTATTTTTAAGACAATTTCTCTTGAAATTAGATAATGTGCAGTTAGGTCCCTAAAACGTTTGAAAGTTTGCAAATAAGTCCCTAAAATATTTGTGGGTTATAAAATACCCAGAAAATATTATAAAAAGGAAAATAAATAATTATTTGAAATAGGAAAGACTATTGTCCCTAATTTAGGTAATTTATTAAATTATTACCTTGGAAAAATTAAAGGAGAAAAATAAAAAAGTATTTTGGGTCATAATTGACCCCATGATTTTAATATTTACATGGAGCGTAAAATACCAATGTCGGTAAAGGTTTGTGAGATAATGATTAGTTATAATTAATAAAATTATCAACAATTGGTAAGGGATTAATTAAATAATTCTTGGTTAATTGATTAAGCATGATTAAGAGAAAATCCCAGGGTAAATGTGTAAAAACCCTTTGAGAAAATGTTTACGGCTAAAATTAGCATAAAATACACTTGCTAATTAATTGGAAAATATGAAGAAAAATGTGTGAGATTAAGTAATTTTAAGCCTAAAAACATGTATAGACCAATAGGAAAATTTTGTAAAAAAATTATATTAAATAATTATTAAATAATTATTTTATATAATATTAATTAATTAAATAATTAAAAAACGAAAGAAAAAGACCAGATATTGACCAAAAATCTTGGAGTGGATAAGGGGATAAGATTTTCAACTTAAAAATCATGTAACTTGTGGTTAAAAGGTGATTAAGTTGTAAAAGCAAATAGGATAAATGACCACCGATAGAAATTAAATCATATCTAGAAAACCATGAACAAGGTTTCTAAAGTCAGGGTATATTCTAAACAAGTGAATTTTTACCTCGGGTAGGTTTGTCTCAGAAGTTATTTAAAATGTAGAAAAGGTAATACTAGATTGACTATAAATCTATCTGATGTTCAAAAAGCAAATCAGATAAATGAAAACCTATAGAAACCAAGCCATAACTTGAAATCCAAGAATGAGTTGGTAATCATCTGGGCATATTGTGAATCAGTGGATTTTTGTCCAGAAGATGTTGTTACCAAAAGCAATTTCCGCAACCAGAAGGCGGATATCCGAAATTCTTCGGTGGAACAGAAGACACCACTGAATGGGATCAAAAATTTGGTTGACCCAAGTATTTTGAAAGATGAAAAAGAGATCTTCGGGGCTATGTTTCGGATTTTGAGATTTTACAAGATTACGCGATTAGAACACCGAGCAGGGGACTTTATCGGTAGAAAACCATAAAGCACATGGATGACATCATCAAAGCACATGGGTGACATCATGGGGATGATGTCATATGGAGGAAAGAGAAAGGGATGGATGGATGAGATCGAAACTTCTTTACTAAGTAAGATCCTATGGTTGAGATTAAAGGAGAAAAGTGCAAATTTGCCCACGAATTCTCTATAAATAGGCCAACCATTCTCTTCAAATTTTCACACCAAGAGCTCTTGCTCATTTCAAAATTTGGAGCAGCAAGGAGGAGGAAGGAGTCCGGGGAAATTTGTAGCGAAGCTCTGGGTAATTTTTCGTTCTGAGTCTTAAGTTCTAGTATTCGATTCGGTAGTTATAGTAGAAATGTTGTTTTGATCTTTAATCTTCCAAGTATGATTAGATATCATGTTTTAGGGGTAATTAAGATATTAATTTCAAAAATAATGTTGGAGGAGGAGTTATGGCAAAATTTTGGAAGATTAGAGTCAAAGTAACGAAGTGCTGGCGAAATTCCGCCGATTAGGGGGTCAAGGGTAAAATGGTCATTTATGACTAAAATGTCTGTCGTAATGATAGATCCTTAAAAAATACGTTGTTATCTTGATAGGATATCCCTGAATACGTTCTAACCTACTGTCGTACCGTATTCACGTTCGCGTACTGTAACACTACCTCTGATGGTTATATTATGCATGTGTGTGATGTGTGTATGGTATGTATATATGTGGTGTGTTGTTGGAATGCATATTGATATTAGAAGATAACGGTATGCATGCTGGGAGCGATATATCTGTAAGGTTGGGAGCGATACAACGGGGTGTGATTCATATGTTGTGTTAATGTTGTTCTGTAACCCACATGTGTGTATGTAAACATGAGGTTAACTGTTACACGAGATCCGGTGCGGATCTCGGATCTTAACATAGCGTCGAGGACGGGAGGACCAGGATCGAGGATCGAGGAAAGCTGCAAGCTTAGAGGTCCGGGTCCGGCTGAAGACTATCTTTTGTTGCCAGGGAGACACTTCTATTGTTATTTATTTCCAAGAAACTCTCAGTTATCGTACCATCTCTGTAACTAGCCAGTGGACATTTTGAATATATATATATATATATATATATATCAGTTACTCAATCGCTCCGTTGCTCTACTCTGATGAAAAAAAAAATTATACTGCTTTCGAAAAACGGGATGTTACATTTTGGTATCAAGCATGTTTTGAACATGAGTACTGATATAGCCCTAAGTCAATGTACCACCCTATTTTGGTATACCAGTTTGAACTGGTGTACCATCCTGAATCGGTGTACCAATTTCTGTGGGTGCATCACTCTAACCCAGAGCTTATATGAGAAGCTGGGTCACGTTAGACAAAATTCTGCGGCCAACAAAGATATGTACATGCAGTATTTGACTCATGTAGAGGAACTCCTGATACGAAATTCCGTACCCGTTCTGAGAAGAACGAACCAATGAGATTATGAACAAGAGAGATATTGCGGGTGTCTGTTTGTTTTTTATGCATGCGGGTGTTTGTTAGTTAGTAGTGTGGATACTAAGAGTCCGTGATATACTAATCGACGTTTTCCTTGTATATCTGACGTTTTCCCTAACGAAGGAAAAAGAACAAGACATGGAGAATCTGAGAGGAGCTGGAGCTCCCAGAGTAAGACCAATACCCGGACCTGAACAAAATGTAATACCAAATCAACCGTGATCGTGTCGTTGAGTAGGAGGTATCTTGTGTTGCCATGGTGTATGGGTGCCATGAAAACATTTAAGGTATCTTGTGTTGTCATGGTGTATGGGTGCCATGGAGACATTTTGGTATCTGTGGTCTTGACCGCGGTGTATGGGCGCCCCGGGAAATACTATATATCAAGGTACCATATGACAAGATCTTAGTAGTCAAACCTAAGATAGGAAAAATCCGGGATTTAGAATCTGAAATCTAGATAGTACGGAGTTTTGAGCGCAAATTTCGAGGACGAAATTTTGTTTAACGAGGGAAGAAATATAACACACTAAAATCTGACTTATGATAAACATCATAATGTAGTAAAATATACCTATTGAAAATAGGTGAATATGATGTCTCAAACACCTTGTATTGAATTTATCTTATTTTTAGGACAATTTCTCTTGAAATTAGATAATGTGCAGTTAGGTCCCTAAAGCGTTTGAAAGTTTGCAAATAGGTCCCTAAAATATTTATGGGTTATAAAATACCACAAAATATTATAAAAAGGAAAATAAATAATTACTTGAAATAGGGAAGAATATTGTCCCTAATTTAGGTAATTTATTAAATTATTACCTTGAAAAAATTAAAGGAGAAAAATAAAAAAGTATTGTGGGGCCATAATTGACCCCATGATTTTTAATATTTTACATAGAGCGTAAAATACCAATGTCAGTAAAAGGTTTGTGAGATAATGATTAGTTATAATTAATAAAATTATCAACAATTGGTAAGGGATTAATTAAATAATTACTGGTTAATTGATTAAGCATGATTAAGAGAAAATCTCAGGGTAAATGTGTAAAAACCCTTTGAGAAAATGTTTATGGCTAAAATTAGCATAAAATACACTTGCTAATTAATTGGAAAATATGAAGAAAAATGTGTGAGATTAAGTAATTTTAAGCCTAAAAACATGTATAGACCAATAGGAAAATTTTGTAAAAAAATTATATTAAATAATTATTTTATATAATATTAATTAATTAAATAATTAAAAAATGAAAAAAAAAAGACCAGATATTGACCAAAAATCTTGGAGTGGATAAGGGGATAAGATTTTCAACTTAAAAATCATGTAACTTGTGGTTAAAAGGTGATTAAGTTGTAAAAGCAAATAGGATAAATGACCACCGATAGAAATTAAATCCTATCTAGAAAACCATGAACAAGGTTTCTAAAGTTAGGGTATATTCTAAACAAGTGAATATTTACCTCGGAGTAGGCTGTCTCCGAAGTTATTTCCGTAACCGAAAAAGGTAATACTAGATTGACTATAAATCTATCTGGCGGATATCCGAAAATCTTCAGTGGGCAGAAGACACCACGAATGGGATCAAAAATTTGGTTGACCCACGTATTTTGAAAGAGGAAAAAGAGATCTTCAGGGCTATGTTTCGGATTTTGAGATTTTACAAGATTACGCGATTAAAACAGAAACATGGGACTTTATCGGTAGAAACCCATAAAGCACATGGATGACATCATCAAAGCACATGGGTGACATCATGGGGATGATGTCATATGGAGGAAAGAGAAAGGGATGGATGGATGAGATCGAAACTTCTTTACTAAGTAAGATCCTACGGTTGAGATTAAAGGAGAAAAGTGCAAATTTGCCCCTGAATTCTCTATAAATAGGCCAACCATTCTCTTCAAATTTTCACACCAAGAGTGTAACATACGTTAGCATGCATGAGTAAATTTAAAATTTAACAATAAGTTTGGTTTTCAGCCTCCAAAAATAACAAAAGATGGTGATGAAACAAGCACTAGGTAAAGTTGAGTCATTTGTCTCAACTCTCAACCAACACGGAACATTTCCGTAAATTGTAGCTTAAGAGGTTGTAAGGGTGATTTCCTTTGGTTGGAAAAGAAAACCAAAAAATCATTTAGTATAATCCTACTTTTTTTTAAAAAAAAAAAGCAAATATCTAAAAACATGAGCATGATGAGCTTCCTAGGCCAAATTCATTAATCTCTGTATATAAAAATATATAAAATCTGGATAAGATACCATTGAAAAAAAAAATCTTTTATTAATAATAATAACGTTGGACTTAATCATAACTCGTTTGACCAAACAAATTTTACTACCAATTTTTGAAAATATAAAAAAAATAAAACCATCCGAATCAGGAAAATCCAAAAATCCATTTCAATTATCACGAGTTAATGAACTGATCACCCTCAATCGCCTCTCTCTCTCACTCAAGGAAACCCATAAAAACAGAGCCTTGCAAAATTTGCTCTCTCGCTCTATTTGTTCCTTGTGCCTCCAGCCTCCTTCAGCTTTCTCGTCTCTCTTTTTGACTTCAGATAGCTTCCATCTTTAACTAAAAAAAAAAAAAAACCCAACATTTCTGTCTGCAAGTGCGTACATGGGCTACACTGTGGCTCCACCACTGCATGAAGATATAGAGAAGCTCAAGCAAGAGATGAACAAGGTCAAGGTCTAAGATAAGACCATGAATCCATAATCTTCTCTCTTCTACCTTTTCTTAAGAAGTAAGATACTAAAGAACAACATTTTCTTGATGTTTTGGAGGTGAAGTTCAAAAATAGAAGGAGAGAAACTCAAGGATCAAGTGTTCCAAAGGTGTTAGAAAGCTATCAAGTAAGCCATTTTCGGAATCTTTCTACCATTTTCTTGGTTGTTTGAGTTAGGAGATATCTACCTCCTTGAGCATGTTTGTATATTTGGTTGGGTAGCTAATGAAAAGAAGGAACATAGGTTTAAAGTTAAGGTTTATGGTCTAAAATGGTAGGATAAACCTAGTATATGGAAGATATGAAGCTAGAATGGAAGTTTGACATTTTGTGATTAAATAAGAATTTTAGTGCAGCTGAACTTTCATGTGGATATGAATTGATTTTGGTGATTTTTAGGGTTTTAAAGGGTTTAAAATAAGATTTTGTATAAGGGTGAACTTGGATCAAAATTTTGGAACCCTAGATGAAAGCTTGAAAAACGTTGGTGTAGTGTTTTGTGAAAATTCTGTGAAGTCATCTGGGCTCAACTCAATGTTTGACCTAGTAAATGGACTTGGAAAATTATAAAATTTTACATGGAGAAAGTAGACATCTCAAGGATTATTTTGGTATATAATTTGTATTTTTTGGAGTTCTGGATTTGGAGAAATTAATTTTTGAAAATCGCCACTGAATCCGGAATTTATTTCGGACCAGAGATGATTTTTTTTTTTTTGATAAGAGAGATGATTTTTGTCCCATGGTTGAATTTTCGACTTAGTATGGCCCAAATGCATATTTTAGGTTGAAAATAGACTTAATAAGGATCAATTGAGCTTTTGAACTACCCCAAAAGAAGTTTTCTATATTTAGTTATAAATTTTTGAAGTTGGACCTTTATTTCTGAAAATTTTAGAATTTGGACGAAAATAAGAAGATGTTAGACCCATATTAAAATCCTTAATAAGAAAAAGGATTTAGTGAATATGTACCTATGGATTGGGCTTATTTTAAATTATCAAAGGGAATATTTTTTTGAGATGGATTTAATTATATTTATATTTTATTATTTTAGGTCTAATGTAATACCTTGCGCCAGGGAAATTATTTTTAGCCATAGTCGACTGCCAGGTAGTAATCTTAATATTCATATACTCTGTGTGACTTGTGTATGTATGTTTTACCATGTTATGTTACATAAATTTAGTTATCATTTATTTCCAAGCGCTATGGAACCGGAACATGATGTGTGCATTAGGGCTTTCTTGGAGTGCTGTGCCGGTGAGTACATGTTGTGTGCTATTAGGACCACTCGATGCATCTTGTGTGCTATTAGGATTGCTGCGATCTGTCTGTGTACTATTAGGACCGTTAGTTTCGGATTTGGTGTGTGCCTCAAACCGAATGTTATGTGGTATTTATTTAATTATGGTTTTTCTACAAGCATTGTTAATACATTTTCTATGAGATTAACGATTACTTTGGGATTCAATTTTGAATCCCAACCCCTTTTAAGTCCTCGCGGTTCATCTAGATCGGAGCGGGGAGACAGAGATAAGGCTCTAAGGCGGGGCTAGTGTGGTGGTGGATGTTGGTGATTTTCTTTTGGATATTTATTTTAATTACCGGATGATTGTATATTTTTTCGCGAAGGGGTCAAAATTTATCTTTCCGTGTTTTTATCGTATATTATTGTCCAAATTGATGCGTGCTCTGCTGCGATACTCGATGTGTGATGCAAATTAACACAGGAAAAATAATTTAGAATTGAATGAAAGTAAAGGATCACACTAGCCGCCACCGAAAGGGCGAGACCATGAGGTGTGTAACATAGATCATCGTCATGATTCATCTAGCGACAATCAATGTGACGAAGAAGAGGAGGGTGGTGGTGGTGGAGGTGGGCTTGATGAAGGCGGTAGAGAACTTGTCTAAGGAGGCGAAGAAGATCTAAAGAAGAGGAAGAGATCGAAATTGTTTTTTAAGAAAAATTAAAAATAATTATAAGTGATGTAATTATAGAGAAGAGACAGAAGGTGCCATGAAGGGTATGATATAGGCACTTTTGCGCCTTAGGTTTGATTATGGTGCCAGCAACATCTTTTTGGAAAAGATTATGGGTATTTTGTACCTTTACAGAAACATGTATTGAAAAAGCATATTGATGTTTATTTTTGCTCTATTTTGAAAAGTTGATGTGTATTTTTGCATCCGGTGTATGATTATAGTGCTAGAAGAACTTTTTGACAAGGCTTAAGGTCCATTTTTGCCCTTTAAGTTGTCATAAAATCTCAATTTTTCCCCAGACAAAAATGAACCTTAACCAAAGTTAATGGGTATCTTCATTTATTTCCTCTCCAACTCACCTTTGTAATGCAACTTAAAAAAATAACTTAACTTTTTGTTTTGAAAATATAGCCATTTAAATTTTATTTTATTTTATTTAGAAAAGAAACTTTGCATATCATGGGATGAGCAAAGAAAAAAGCATTTAGAACAGATATTGGAATAATTTGTTTTATATAATGTTAATTTTGTATTAATTAACCCTATCAATATTGAATATTTTTTTTATATATAAATTCTAGGAAAATTAATTATATAGTTTTATCTCAATTAAAACTTAGTCATTAAATTTTGATTTGGTGTACCTTGGTTTTCATAATTTTAACTCAGTTGAAACCATATATCTAGGTTTGCTAATTAAATAACAATGCATCTTAGGTAATATTGTACATTATAAGGATTTTGTAAAATAAGCTTGAATTTTATAAAATATTACTATTTATTATATTATTGATTGATATTTGGTTATATTGATAATAATTTAACAGTGCATCCATGTTGTTATTGTAGTGAGAAAGAAATAGGCATAGAGTGATGACCCTATATATCTGTTAAATGTGATTTATCACTGGGTCAATATAATTTCTCTCTAATTCTGAGTTGTTCAAATAATTGTTGTTGGTTTAGAGAACATCTGAATTTATCACATACCTATTTCTTTTCGTTCAAAATACAAGTCACATTTAAAACCTCATCATAATTTAAAATATAAGTTATGTTTATACATATTTTCTACTATATTAGTATTTGTTTTTATTTTATCTTTGTTCTAAATTAAGAAGTGAGAAGTCAAAAAAAAAATTTGGCCAAAAGAGGTTTTAAACTAGAACTTTATGCATTTAATATTATTTTGGATAAAGAGATTAAATATATAAAATAAATAAAGTTATACAACTAAAGTTGGAATTATAGACTTAAGGTAAATAGGGAATTAATAAAGAGAAAATAACAGAAAACTACCATTTGAATTACAAAACCCCCAAAATGTCTACTAAATAAGCAAAAGGGCAAATAGGTGGTGATCCGATAGGAATATGAGATTTTGAAGTTTAGGTGCTAACAACTTGGGTATAACCGTATAAGTAATGACAACTTAATAGCAATTAGAAACTCGGGTATACATAATGACAACTTTGAGAGTTAAAGTTGTCAATCTCTATACTCAAATCGCTAATTCATATATTTAAGTACATCCAAATTTCAAAATCTTACATTCCTACCGGATCACCTATTTGTCCTTTTTCTTATTTAGTAGACATTTTGGGGTTTTTGTAATTCAAATTGTCATTTTCCTATCAATAAAACATGATCTGTTTTGTAAAAAGAGTGAGCAGATAAAGATTGTATGGATGACAATAAGTTTATCAAGAAAATTCTTCATGCATTCAACCATGCAGAGAGTGGGAGCAACTTAAGTGATCCAGAGGAACATCAATCTCATAAAATGCACAAATAATCAGGGTCAGAAGAAAGTTTTTTGTTTTTTGGTCAGAGGGTCAGAAGAAAGTTGATTCACCCATTTGAAAGTTTGAATTTCGTCACAACCAAGGAAAATTGTGGCAATACAAGAGGTATGCCTATTTAACGTTTCTGATGCATTTAATAATATAATAGTGAAAGGGAATGCGTTTTTTCTTTTCTTTTTTATGACATTCATGACTTAATTATATTTTAATTTGGATGGAGAAGAAACATGTGAGCCAGAAAAATCCTAGCCGCTGCACGTTCACTATTATTGATGCCAAAAGCAACATATGTCAAGATCTGAATCGTATTGCCTGATATCACTGCATCATATATTCAATTCAGAGAATTAGGTTTTTGAAGCGACTCATGAAATTCAATGAATATTTGAATTGCTTAGTAGTATCTCAACCTTTTAATATTCTAACATTGATGTTAAATCTGAACCCTACCCACCACAGAATAGCATCCAAAGGCATAAGATATATAAAATTAATTCACAAAGATCTTTCCCACATATATATGAGCAGAATATTCTGATGAAAAAGAAAATGTATCATAGTGGAAATATTCAAACGGAATATGGCTACAGCTTTTCCTTTACTTTTATTACTTTAATGCGCACGAAGAAAGTCAAAAGAGAAGAGTCATGATTTCATAATGCGCTAAAGAAAAACTCTTTGAAGGGTATCCAAAGCCTGAGAAAGAAGCTTCTCGCTGCACATTATAGCACTTTACAACATAACATTGAAGGAAAAACAAAACATAGCGAATTAAGTATATGACCCGTTTTTACAATGTATTTCCAAATTCCACCAAATATATATGAAGGTATGGATAAAAAAAAGGGTGAAACTGGTAGGTAATTAAAGATAGACTTGAGTTAATTTCATGCTTGTATTTCAAACCTTGATGGGTAGGACTTAATGGATCCCATTGAAATGTCGATTTCTATCAAATTGTCTTCCTCGTTCATGTCGAAATTGTATTCTGCTAACAACTCCGACATCATCGTCAGACTGTGTTGTTGTTGTTGTTGATGATGCTTCAAGCTGCAGTGTCCAGTTGGAAGTGCAATTTCTATGAGGCTTTCTTCATCAGAAATTGACCCATCTGAGCTGTCAGTGCTTTGATCTAATGGCCGATAATCATAAAGTTCATCATATTCCATAGATGTTGACATCTCTTGAAGATGAGATTCACTATTTGACAGTGAATCTGGTGATCTGGCTGAGTCGTTATTGTTGTGAACGCCAATGCCACCCCCATTATTATCTTCATCCTCCTCCTCCTTTGCTTCTGAAATATCTTCTCTTTGATCTGAGCTTTCCACAGCATAATAGGACGTTTTTTCTTTATCCCCATTATTATCATCATCCTGTTTCTCTTCTTCTTCTTCCTCCTCCTCCTTTGCTTCTGCAGTATCTTCTCTCTGATCTGAGCTTTCCTCCATAGAAAACTCAGTTTCACCAACAACACAAGCTGCTTTGTGATGATTCAGTGCAGTACTACTGCAGAAAAATGTAGAGAGAACAAGTACCAGAGATGTGTAGAGGAAAACAGACAAGAAACCAAACCCAGGAACAAGGTATGTGGCAAAAACAAGAGAGATTAATGCAGCAGGTAGAACAAAGATCCATGATGGTGATGGAATAATCTTGAAGAAGCACAGACAGCTAGAAAGCATTTGATTAGGAGAGAGTACTTTGCTTTCCCACCTCATGGATTAATCAGAACGAAAAAAAGGAAAAGAAAAAAAAAAGCCTACGATTAGTTTGTGAGACCTACCTAAAAAGCTAGTCTGTTAAATATATATATATATATATATATATATATATAGTAGGTGAAAAACCTAAAAAACAGGTCTTTTTACTCGGACCTTCAGGAGGATGCATGTCAAGAAAAAAAAAATTAGCACGAAGGGTATGTTGAAGATTGGATTAAGCTGTCTAGAGATTTAGGGTTTGCAGAAAAGCTTTTGTTCTTTTCATGATGCAGATCTCAGATAGCTAGCTAGCTAGATGGCTAGGAGATATGAAAGTGAGATTGGTTTGCTTCTTTTTATTACTAGTTAGTTTAGTTTGTGCCCTAAGTCTGAGAAAATCACGCTTCCCAAGCGCCCTGTTAACCCTAAAATACAATACACAAGAATCCGATTTGTTTTTCTTTCCTTTTCCTTTTCTTTTGGATTTTTCCTTTTACCTGTAAATGATTCATTTGAGAGAGAAAAATAAAGTTTTGTTGTGCGTCTGATTTTAGATCGTGTAAATGTTTTTGTTTTTCATTTAATATGACATATAGCTTCATATTTAAATATTGCGGGGTTTAAATAAATAATGGGAATAGTTCTAAAATCATCCTTTACATCACACAACTTCCTGTTTAAACAGTTATAGTTACTTTCCACCATGATCAATATTTCTTGGTAAATTTCATTTTCTAATCAAAGAAAAATTGTTCAAATGAATAAATTAAATTATTAGTCACATTTTATTCAAAATAATTGTTATTTTAATTTCTCTCATTATAAAATTGACATAACCCCAATAGAAAAATACAATGACCACATTTTTATATTAATCAGTGTGAGGAACTCACAGTTCCCAAGTAATTGGCCCAGAAATAGGTGGCTTTATCTGCAGCAACTGATTCTTTAAAAAACCAAACCATGAACAGTGATTGACTATATCAAGTGGTACACTATTTTTTTTTTTGTTTTACCCTCCAAGAAGAACTCGGAATAAGAGAAGCCATGTGCTCACATCTGAGATCACCACATGGCACCTTCCTCTCTCCGATCTCAAGGCCCTCAGTCTTTAAAAAATTATATATAATCAAATTGTAATACCGGATAATTATTTATCTGGAATATTATAATACTTATTGGAAATAGGTGAATATGTGATCTCAAATCTTGTGAGGTAATAATCTTATTTTTCTAGGGTAATTTCCCTTAAAATTAAAAGAAATAAAGTGCCAAAAGTCCCTAAGTGAGTTTGTGGGTCATAAAATACCCCGAGAATATTATGATAAATCCTAAGAGGCAATTAAATATTTATTAAAAATAGGAAAGTATGTTGTCTCTAATTTAGGTAATTTATGGGATTATTTCCCTTGGAAATAAAAGAGGAGAAATTAAATATTATTTTGGGAATCTTAAATGACTCTATGATTTTTAATATAATACATGGAGCATTAATTACCAATGTCAGTACAATAGTTGTGAGGAAATGATTAATCCTAATTAAGAAAATTGTCAACAATTAGTAAGTGGTTAAATAAATAATTAATGGCTAATTGTTTAAGCAGGAATAAATGAGATGTTTGAAGTTAATTATGTGTAAAACCTAATTAAAGATTAGTAACCAATGAAAGGCCAAGATTGAATCTAATAAGGTGAATCTAATGGTTCTAATCAATTGAACCTTAATCCATGTGAAAATGAATCAACCAATGGGAGGATTTCTAGCTAATTAATATAAGATAATTAGAAGATAATGTAAATTAGTGAAAAGCAACATCTTTTGTCAAAAAGAGACCATGTATTTTCGAAAATGAGGAAGAAATAGAAGAGAAAAAGATGTGTAAATATACATGTGTGAAAAGGGTTGTGGATTGAAGAAAAATGAAAAGTAGAAAGATATTTTGGTAAAAAGCAAATAGGATAAATGAGAACCGATAGAAATTAAATCCTATATTGAAATCCTTGAACTAAGTAGTAAACATCTGGACATATTATGAATCGGTGAATTTTTGTCCCGAAGTTGGTTATAGCCGAAGTCATTTCCGTAGGCCAAGGCTCATGGAGGGTGAGGATTTGAGCTTCAAAAGAACCCTAGATCCTATGGTGTAGATTGAAGGGAAAATTACCAAGTTGGCCACACCTTTTTCCTATAAATAGGCCTCCCATTTGCACTTCATTCCTCACCAATTCACAAGGCAATTCGAAATATAGAGAAAAGTTAGAGAGAAGGAGGAGCTTTTGTGAAGAAGTAGCAAGGTTCTGGGTAATTTCTTCGGTCCCTAGTTTTAGTTTTCGTATTTCGTTTCGTTAGTTATAGTAGAAATGTTAGTTTGATCTTTAATCTTCCAAGTAGTATTTTGATATCATGTTGAAGGGTAAATATGGTATTTATTTCGAAAATATGATGGAGATAGAGATATGACAAAATTTTGGAAGATTAGAGTCAAAGTAGCGAAGCTCTGGCGAAATTCCGCCGATTAGTAAAGTCAGGGGTAAAATGGTCATTTATGACTAAAATGACTTTTATGATGTTGATCATTAATAGAAACGTTGTTATCCTTATAGGATATATGTGATTACGTTCTAACCAACAGTCGTACCGTATTAGTCAACGAAGGTACGTTCGCGTCTTATACACCAACTCGATGTTTCTTGTATGCGTATGTGCTATGTGTATTGTATGTGTATAGCTGGTATGTTGTTTGAGTGCATATAGATGATAGAAGATAACTATGTGCATGCTATGTGGGCGATACATATGCATGCTATGGGCGATACATGTTCATGGTAAGGGCGATACGTTTGCATGCTAGGGGCGATACATTTGCATTGGTTGCATGCTCATATCTGTTGATGTTGTGAATATCCGTGATCCATATATTGTATATGTAAGCATGAGGTTAACCGTGACGGTTATACATGAGGAAAGCTTATGACTTATTCCATGATGGTCTCAGTCAACGGGCGTTGTGCGGTTATACATGAGGAAAGCTTATGACTTATTCCATGCGGTTTTCTCATAGTGGGTCGGCACCTTGTACTCTTACAAGTGCCCATGACTTTGACTCGTATCTCCATATCATCAAAGTCATCTTGGCCTTATTTCATCTTGCTCCGCGTAGATGACAGGCCGAGGACATTTAGGATAATTTATAAGATATATCCAAGGATACAATTATCAATATAAAGATGCAAATGAAATGATAACTAAAGGAGAATACTTTAAATAACTCAAACGTTTAAAGTACAATGATTTGCCCCTAAGGCATAATTTCCAACAGTGGTATACCTCATCCCCTCTCTGGTTTCATGGATTTTGAAGTAAAACAAGATTTGGTACCTTGAGGAAGGAGAAAAAAGGAGAGAAAACCAGAAGCATTTTGTTTTAAATAAATTTATAGAATGAACATTCAAATGGAAGGTCCTAAGTAGCAATTAAAAAGTGAAAGCAACAAGATTCTTGCTAGGCTAGTGATGAAGTTCAAATAGTTCAATCTGCGGCTTGATTGATATGTGCATATTTTATAATTAAATGAGTATCAATTCTGGAACAAGGGAGACACACACTAGAGACCAGAGAGACAAGACGAAAGCAACAAAAGCACAAAGGAAAGAAAGAGACATCCTTATGCTCTCTAAATCTCGGTATTTACCAAAGGTTTAGAGAGAAAGGACAAGGGAAGAAAAGCTCGAGGCAGGTGAAGGAAGAAAGAGGACGCAAGAACAATTCTAATTTTCATATCTCTTCTTCTATTTTGTTAATCTAGCCATGCTTGGCTAGTCTTCTTTAGTAGTTAGGGAGCGGATGAACCCTATGCGAGTTTAAGTATTTGTTTGAATTCTTGATTGAACGTTATTTACCATGATTGAATGAATTATCTTTGCTTAAAGCTTTCTTAAAGATTGATCACCTTTTAGATTGTTCATAGGTTGGTGTATGACAATAGAGATGTTGGTGCATTTAATCGGAACCGATAATTCGTCATAGAGTTGCATGACCTAGACATAGGCTTACGAATTAATGCGATCTCATATTTTGGTTTAAATACATTGATCTTTCCAAACAATACTAAGACATTAGGTTGTTTTCAAAGATAACGGACTAAGGTAGCGTCAAGACATTGGGACTTAGTCTAATTTTAGAGAATTGATCGTCAATCATGGGAATAATAGTCAATTAGGGATTTAATACAAATCTTGAAGGAACATAGGGGGATTTCTATGCCCTAACTGCGTTTTTCTCTATTGATTATCTTTTCTAAACAATCGCTCTTGAGACTCTTAATCTTGAATGCTTGTTCTTGATTAAATTCTTTAAAATTCTGTTTGGTTACAACTCACCCCCTATTACCCATTGATCCAACTAAAGCTGAAATAACGAATTAGTGGTTGGAGTACTATTCCTCGTGGGAACGATCTTTTACTCACTACTTTATTACTTGTAACGACCGGTGCACTTGCCGAAGTCACTATCATTGATCATATGTTCTGTTGAGCCCTTGTCTGCTCAATAATTGATGTTTGCTAATTATCTCAATGAACAAATAAAGGTCATTAACGACATGACCTTGTAACCATATATATGCTTTGATTTTAGAAGTGTTCAAAGATTCTCAAGAAGCTATTATTCATACATTTGATTTTAGTTTATGGGAATAGTCAAAGAATATATCATGCTGAAAACAAATTGGTTGATTAATTGCTGGTTGAGATTTGAAGAATCTGTTCCCACGTTTGAATATCCCTCTCTTCAATCCAATTATAATATTGTTCCTCTGATCTTCAAAGGGTAAGAGATATGTTGACAAGTCATATTCTTGGTACCTCATCTATACTTGACATCTCTAGTTCTTTGGCAGTGAGCCCCTTCTTTGTCCCTAGTTTTTTGTCATAGTATCTTTTGTTATGCTTAGTGTTTGTGTATAATTATTTAGATTAATTCTTGTAATCTACCCATAAATGTCTAAATACTAATGACAAGGTATTCAGCTTCAATTATTTGTATGGCTGCTTAGTTTATTGTTCTTGCATATGTTGAGGACGAGCATTTCCTCTAGTACCACCAACAAAGGTGAAACTAGAGAAGATTGTTTTGCAGAGATTGAATTAAAGAGAAGTTGGATGAAAATATTGATGATGAGGTTGGTGACAACAACACAACACATTTTATGTTATTAGGTGGGATCACTATATAGATCGCATAACATTATTGTACTCTATTAATAGTCAAATCCTTATTTAAATTATTAGCCATAAGGTCCCTCTTTACAACTTCATTGAGTGTCTAACCCTTTTCAAATAACTCTATATTGTTTTTTCAAATAACTCGAAATTGTTAGATCTACAAAAATATCGATAAATATATGAACTAACTATAGTATAGGATTTGATTTTAATGTAAGTAATTGAGTTATTTGATCTTTATAAAGGTTATTTCAAATTATCTTAGCAAATTGTTTTCAAAAGGAAAATTCAACACCCTTTTCTTTTAATATTTACAACAACAACAAAACCTTATCCCACTAATTAGGAGTTAGATATTTGTTGTA